>VZRR01006742.1:432996-482516 GCA_013398015.1 Oreocharis arfaki | reverse complement strand
GGGCTGGGCTGGGCTGGGCTGTGCTGGGGCAGCGGGTTCGTGTCCCGGGCAGAGCCTCCCCCTGCAGCGGGGCCGGCGCCCCGGCAGCGTCCCGCTCAGCGCCGGGTCTCCTTGCCTCTCGTCCTGCCGTCCTGGGGCTCGGTCCGGCGTGACCCTCGGGGAGGCGGGAGACATCACCCTGCTCCGACTGCCCCTGGCAATTGGCGTTCCCCTTCGGTGGAGCAGGGGAAAGGTCCCCACCGCCCTCCTGCTACACGTGGGAGGAAGACGCGGAGAGATCGTGGCTGTGGGCTTTAAGTTTGAGCTCCAAAGCACGTAGTGATGGCTCGGCGGTGCGGCCCGCGCTCAGCTCCGTGCGCTGTAGGTGCGCTGTAGGTGCGCTGCTCAGGGCTTGGTGCCGCACCAGCCCTGTCTCCCAGGGATAGTGAGGCTGAGGATGGTCCGGAAGCATGTCCAGCTACCTATCCTCTCCTTCTGGCGGTGACACCCAGACAGCATCAGGCAGAGAGAGTTGTTGACTCCTTAGAAGGACCATTAAGAGCCATCTACAGAAGCAAGTTAGATTTGCAGACACCCTGAAATTGGGTTGCTATTGTCATGACACTCATCGTGCTAGCTTGTGAACTGCTATAAACTTTGCTGATAGAGTTATATTAAAGTCAAGGAGAAAGACTTTTTTTTCCCCCTGACTTCATGACCCTGCTGCCAGAGGTGTGCTGTGTTTGTTAGCTGGATGACTTCTCCTAAGCTAATGGAGCTGCAAGGATGATTCATGGCATCTCCATTCAGCTCACACCTTCAGCTTATCTCTGTGAGAGAGGAACGGAAGTGCTTTCCAGCCTGACCTACATGCTGCTGCCATGGCATCTTGTAAGGAATGGCAGTGAGCCTTTGCTCCTTCTCTGGCTCCAGAAGGGCAAAAGGAGGTTGCGTGCTCCTGTTAAGGCTGTTCTTTCCTGAGTCTTCCTTCTTGTCCCTCCTTGCTCCTCCAGCTGTTTCTCCCCAAGCTGCTTGCCTGGTGTATCTCCTTTGGCCTCTAGTCTGACTCTTGCGAAACTGTAAAGCTAATTCTTTTCACAGTGGTGTCAGGTGCACAACACCAAAACTCAAGTACCAATATTACAAAATAAAAAACTGTAAGGTGAAAATGGTATATGGTAATCTTTTCCATACATCCAGCTAGTAATTAAAATAATTTTTGATCTCTTCTGTAGTCTAAGAAGTTAAGGACTTTTCCCATCACCTTGTGTTGTGGGCACCCCCAATGGTGAAAGCTTTAAATATTTTATATGGCATAAGTTCAAAGGAAAAAATCCAGGCCTCTTTTCCAGATATAGGTTGGTCCCCTTTAGGGAATGTGGATAAAGTGAAGACAGAGTTATCGGTGAACTCATGGCTGGTTCAAAGCTCAAAAATCCCTTGATTGTTCAAGTCACTCTTAATTTGCTGTGTTTATCTGGAATGGGAAGACCTGGCTTTCCTTGGGACAGGCACTTGAAAGGATTTGACCCAGCTGGTGACATTGGCCTTTAGACCTCAGTGACCAGCATGACAGCTGCTTGTGTCTGGTGTTGATGAGGTGCTAAAGTTGATGATTTTATGAAGCATCTCTGTCGCATGCATGACACTGGAAAGTATAGGTTAGTGGAAGAGTCTGTCTGAGGAATTTGAACAATGGCATATGGCAATTAATAACTGCAGTGCTTTGCACTGAAGTTTATTTTGAAAAGCAGTGGGTCTCTGCATTTCAATTATTATTTTAAGTTTTGTTTAACAGCTATTTAATTCTGATAAACATGTTGCGTACGTCTCTTTCACAATGTTTACATTTCAGCTTTCTCACCAAACCAACTGTTCACAGCACTTGCTTTTCCCTGTTACCAGAAGATCTGCTATTTGCTTTGTCTCATCACAGCTATTGCTAAATTGAACTGTATTCCTTTTTCTCTAATTACTCAACGGTAAAAAAAAAAAAAAAAAGAAAAAATTAATTAACTGTTTTAAGCTTCAGCCATCATCCTCTGAAAGAAAAAGGAGAAACAACTGTCAGAGTAATTCAGTAACAGTTTTGCATGGAGTGGTCTCTTTCTGTCACTCAGGGAACAATAGTGGATAGTGACTGTAGTAAATCCAGGCGCTGCACACCCTTGTCATCTCCATGATTGTACGTAATGATGTGTGAGCTCTTACACGGAGCCTGGGCTGCTGAAGCTGCTTAGAGCAGCTAACAAATTGAACACATCAAGTACTCCACAGGGCATATGCTGCTTAAGGTTTTGTTGTGGCTGCCAGCTACAAAAAGCAGGCAAAACTGTGCTAAAGGCAAGATCAATTACAATTCAAAGCCTTCATTTTCCTAATCCTTTGGAAAATATGTTCCTCTTACTGTATTTGCCTTGATAAATAGGGTTGGCAAAGAGACTGCTGAATAAAAATAGCATATTTGGAGTTCCTGAATCCAATAAGAATGGATTGAGCTGGTGTTGTCAAGTACCTAAATAAAGGGTGTAGAACATATAAGCCAATTAGTTTATATTGGCTGTTTATTAATGAGATTTGGAATAGTTTTGACCATCCTTGATCGGAGAGACTTCGCCTATACAAGTTGTATCTTCTCAGGAAACATATTTTGGGAGTTTTTAGTATAAAAACCTTATTTCACGTGCTACTGAAAACTTTCAGCCCAGAAGTATGGGACACAGAGCTTTCTCTGGTAATAGTTTTAGAAGTAGATTTGTACTTTAAAACCTGTCATTTTAGGAAGAATAGAATAGTCTTTCTTTGGCCTTTTATTAGAAAGCAAACAGAGAGGAAAAACAGGTGGAAGAAGGATATGGAAGGGAGGAGAAATGTATATGTTTACAGAACTGTAGTTAAATGGTAAAGAAAAACAAAAAAGCAAGAGAAACAATATTAAGTTACTTGAAATGAATTGTAGGAATGTGAATTTTAAAGTTTTCTTCATTTTACAAGCCATGCAAATGCTGTTATTTCACTGTCTTTGAATAGCAGAGCAAAGATGACAAACTAAGACAATTTTGGAAGTTGTTAGACATGACTTATTTTGGGGCAGATTGGCTACCACTGTTATCAAGGATGAAGCATCAGCTTAATTCACTGCATCCAAGACCATTACCCCAAGTGAATGTGGAAGAACAGTTAGTTTCTCAGTTTTAAAGTCCTTCATTTTTTATTCCTGAACTTTTATTCGTTCATGTTATTAGAGTCATTCTCAAGGAGTGCTCTCTCCTGTTTATCAAGCATACATGCATTAACTGAGCATAACGCTTCAGTGAGATAGCTGGCGTTAATGAAGATTTCAAGAAACAAGACAGTTCCCAGCAGAAGTTTACTTGTTCACTTAGACAGCTGTGAGAGCCCATGTCTTAAAAGGTTCGCGCTTTAATCATTAGCTTACCGATTGTCTCAAAGTTTGCCTAAACACGTAGGGTTTTTCCTCACTTTACGGTCATTTAAGGTTTTGAGAAGTTATAACTTTTAATTTATTTGAATTTGCAATTTATCCACTTGTATTTCAAATAAATTATTAATGTTTTTAGAGAAAGTGGGCAGACATTGCTGAAGTACCAGGTGGGAAGGGTTTTTGTGTAATAAGTTTAAAATGTAAATATTGATGATGCAAACTGAATTAAAATAATTAATTGTTGAGTATTTGATGAATTTTGGGAAGGAAGGCTTTACTGTTTTTTGCTAGTAGACAGCTGTGAAGAAACAGTTCAACAAGATCTAGAGAAATCCATTGCAAAACAGAGAAGTGAGATGTTTATGACACTGTACCATGCAGCAGTTATTTGTAACATACGTTTAGCACAGTCCATTGCTGTTTGGTTACCATTAATTTTCATGGTGTTTGTTCCCTCCGTTACATTTTCTCCTGTCTCTCATTCTTCAAATTAATTTTGCAGAGATTATGTTCATTTTTTGACTGTGCTACACTTGTTTGTTGGTTTTCCTTATGGTTCCCCGTAGCTGCATGTGTGATCCTGGCCAAATCACAAATTATTTGGGCTTCTGTTAACTTATCTCTTAAGCAGATCAAAAAAGCCTTTCTTTATTTGTTGCAGTTCTGTAAAAGGTGTGAGGTTCTAAGCAGAAAATACACTTGTTAATAGAAGACAAGGCAGCCTATATATATATATCTATATAAAGTCGTACCCCACTTAGAGGTAAAATATTAGGAATACTGTAATCTGTGTGTGTCCTCAGTCAGAATGGGTCACTTATATCATCAAATAGATAGTTGAATGGTTTATTGGGGTGAGAGGTTGCTTTCATGTCTCATGTTTCTCGCTTTAAGGGATTCAGCACTTAGGACTTTGCATGGCAGTCCTTCAAAACGACATGTCAGTCTCTTGTCACATATTTCATCCATCTGTGAGAAACTCTCGCAACACGAACCACTGATGTTGAAAGCTATTTTAAGGCTTATTTTTACCTTGGGGCTTCTTTTGTTTCGGTTTGGGGTTTTGGGGGTTGTTTTGTTGTGGGTTCTTTTGCTGACGCTTTCACTTCGTATATAGACCCATCAGTCCAGATATGTCATGGTTCTCAAGTTGTCTCTGATTTGACATTCGGATAATGTAAAGTTGAGCTATTTGTCACAAATTGGGGTTGAGGCACCATTTCTAACCGGATTTACTCAGTGAAGCAAAGCTGTTTGGTTGAACCTCAGGGCAGGCAGACCTACGAGTGCCAGGCGCTGGAGCAAGGCACGGAAAGCGAGGTTGAAACAGACTTTAAATCACATTCTGGAAGCCATGAGCTCTGTGCTGATACCCGTAATTTTTAGATCCCAGCAAGCAGCAAGGTTCACCTCATCTAAGTGTAACTGTGTGGAGGTTTGATGTTTGGTACAAATTAGTCTTCTTGTGTTGTTAATTAGGAGAACCGGGAGCTCAGGGGGATAAGTGAGTCCCTGGCCTTGGATGGGTAGGTACATGCCACCTGATGTGTCCCTCTAGGAGTGCTCTGTGAAGGAGTGGTGAGCAGGCTGCGCAGCCAGGTGTGCTCACTAAAGCATGGGGTGGTCCTGCCTCGTCAGGTGCTTTCTGGAAGATGACAAACAACTTTAATCCTTATACAACGATGGTGTCTCTCACGTGGGATCTTAAACATTGCTGTAGGTAATAAGCTTCTGAGTGCAGTGGTTAGAGCTGAATGATGGGAATCCCTCATCTGACTTTGTCACTCTACTAGAAATCCAGAGCGAGGAGTCTAGAGACAAGTTTCTCTGAGTAATTCCATTTCAGTCACCTTGACTGCACAAGCAGGAGTACAATGAGTAACAGATTTGGGCTGGTATTAGTGAAGCAGATTGTAATCTGACCTGCAGGAATTTGGTGAGAAGAAACCCAAGACAGCTATAAAGGCAAATCTTCTGATTCATGCATTGGGCATTAACTGCTATAAAATATTCCCGTGTGCCCTGTGGAGCATTTTCTGAGGAAGGGAAGGCAAAGAAGCTGTTAAACACAGTTCTTGATATGAAACAGTAAAATGTGCCACAACTCTAGGTAGAGAAGGCATGGGAAGTGTGGATCCGCCAGGTGGCATTTCATCAGTCCTAGGCAAGTGAAGGATGCAGAGTGCAGAAGAGATTGTAAACTTTCCACTATTTCATTTTAGGAGGTGGGATTAAGGAGCCCTGGCAATGGAGACCATGGGCGTATTGGGGTGTAGTGTTATGTTAGAATTACTTGGGATGTGTTTGTTTTGCACAGCAGGCTGCCTTTGGGGCTGCTGCACAGCTTAGAGACCTTGGTTCCAGCACTGCCAGTGCATTGAACAGCACGTAGGGGTGTCCCTGAGCACGGGACAGAGTTGTCCATTTTGTTGAATACTTAAAAATGGCTGATGGCATCAGTTTGAATGGGGCCATCTAGCTCTCTCCCATGTCTTTCCTGGGTATGTTTTACCATGGGCCAGGGACTTGTCTTGCCATGTTGCCATGGTTCAGGGATCATTCCCAGCAGACCACTTGCCAGTATGTCTTGGAAGGCGAGAGGTTTTACTGTACAGGTGCAGGCTGTTTCACGGCACTTGGCCTCGGTCCCAGGCAGTTCCCTCGGGAGTGTTTGTTTATGGCTGTAGCTGTGTTAACTTGGTGCTGTGCCACAGCTGATCAGCGTGCCCAAGGAACCCAAGCACAGTGTGATGCTGGAGTAGCTACATTGCTTGTGTGAGCCAGAGCTGTGAAATAGCCATGTTCTTACCCGAAGAAACAGGCTTAGAGAGTTTTTATGTACCACATTCAGCAACTGCAAGTTGCACTAGCAGCTACTTACTGGTATTCAGTAGAATACTTCCCTCTCTTGGATATTTTGAGGCTCTGTATCACTAATCAGCAGTGAGTGGTGCACACAGATCTCAGAGGATTGTTCAGTATCTTTTGTGCTCCTGATGCTCTTACCATCTCTGATAATGCACAAGTCTGATCCTTCAGTGTGAACTGAGGTCTCGCCTTTATCAGAAGCTTCTACGTTCCTATTTTAATGTCTCTTGACATCTTCACAGCTCCTCTTTGCTGGTGGGCTGACCATTGAGCACACATTCTTTGCAGACTGATGTGTCTTTTGACTGAGCTGTAGGCCTTTCTTTCCAGTACCTCACACTGTTTCAATACCGTTTTTGATATATTTTTTTTTTCTCATTATGTGCCTATAAAAGGAACAGTCCTCTATTTGTTCACTTTCTGTAGTGGATGGTTTTTTCCTTTCATCTACAATCTGACATCTATCAGAGGAAATAGCTTGCTGTAAGACCATATAATAGGCCTGGAACCTCTGAACCCCAGTGTGGTCCCAGGTGTCACCATTAAAGCACATGAGTGCTTTACTCTTGGGTTATCCTATTGGGGAAATCCTCTTCCAAGGGAAATGATAGAAGCCAATACTCAGGATGTTTAAAACAGGAATGAAAAGAACAGAAAGGAACACAGTTACTTGATGTCCAGAGAGCCTATATTCCCCAGGAGCTGTTTATTTCAGTTCTTGGTTTTTCTAATGCATGATTTTGTCAAAGGCTATGTTTTGTGTGCTAGTCTAAAAAGCTTCAAAGTTATAATAACTTCAGAATTAAGTGTCCTAAATAGCTGACTGTAAAGAAAAAAAATTTAATTTATAAGCCACTAGCCAATGCTTGCCTGGAATCTGAATGGTTTCTTCTAATATTTTGAGAATGTTAATGATTTTACTAGCACTGGTTTTTTCTGTTCTCGAGGACTAGATTCAAGACAAAGAAAGGAGCTGGAGGGAGGACAAAAGGTGATTCAGGTTGTCCCTGAGAGCACACAGAGAGACTCATATTCATCCCATTTGGTTTTAGACATGTGGTCTAGGGTTCTACATTAGAAATGTGGTTTCTGTAGGCTTCTTGTCTACACAAGAAGACAAGTAGGGAGAGATACTTCAGCCCTCTCTTTTCATTGACAATAGGGGGAGCTTAGGGAGGGTACAGCCCTCATTTCAGTATCTGAGGTTGACATAAGCCTTTGAGCTTAATTACCCTTTTTTTTAATTATGTGGATGTCAGTTATGCAACAAACATGAATTAAATATTAGCTTGAACCATATTACAACTACAAAAAAAGCTCCTGCAGTACAATTCTAAAGCCTATTAAAATGTGTCTGTGCAATTAGTCTCCAAGCACACTGTTGTCTCCTCCTTTCTCACTCCCCATCTTTTTTTTTTCCCCTTGTTTCGTTTTTCAAGTCCTGCGTGTACATAGACTGCTACTCCCTCAGTTCAGGATTCATTAATTCTCCGTGTCCTGTAATGTGCCTGCAGCACTTTGGGATAATAAAATAACGCTGTGGAGTAATAGAACGCTGTTCCAGCTTGCAGTAGGCAAAAGGCAAAATGTTGTCTTGCTTCCATCCGAAATACAAGCAGTGCAGATTCATTTTGAATTAGCTGCCAACTGCTGAACAGAGATACATTGAAGGACAGCCCCAGGCTGTTTTCAAACAGAAGTGCAGACTAAATGAATCCTTGCTTGGGATGCTTGGAGGCAGCTGGATGTATATTGCTTGCCTCTAGGCTTATGAAGAGTGACATGTTACACAGCTTTCACACCCTTTCAAATAGACATGGTGCCAAGTGACACCAATGACTTGCTGTTGAAAATACTATGTAGTTTTATGGCCTGCACAGCACCTTAGCCAGCTGCTGGCATCACTTCCCCTTGGTCCCTGCCCAGCGCTGGACCAGTGATGTGTACATTGCCCAGCAGTAGGAACAAGAAGGTCTCCTTCTCTGCTCATGCTGATGTCCTGGTGTTAGAAAGATAAATTAGAATTTATCACTCAGTAGAATTGCCTTGTTAAATTTTAGGGCTTGACGTGCTCCAGTGGTCTCAGACTGCGGGGGAGGTTTGCAAAGCTTGGGGAGAGGGGTGTGCTGCTGATAGTGGGCACAAAGAACGCAGAATTTACAGGCCACAAGGACATTTGGCAGAACTCACAAGATAAGGAAGAAGCTAACGAAGCCAACTAATTTCAGCAGCTGTGCTGAAGTTGGCTCTAACTGGGTAGAAAGCAATTTCGTTGGGGGAGATCGTGACCATTGACTCACAGCCCACTGACTCAAGAAAACTGCTGCTTAGAGAGACAGACTGATCATTGGCATGAGAACGGAGAGGAACATGTAGCCAGTCAAAGGCAGAATACTGATCAATAAGAGAACTGTATGACTGGTAGTCAATGAACCCTGATTTCTTTGCTTGCTAAAATATATGAGTGGTGTCAAGATCAGGGAAGGCGGCCTGCTGTGGGCCTGTTTGTGCTTTGCACAAACTAGATGAAAGAAATGGGAATACCTCGTTTCGGTGTGTAAATTGGTGCTGCACATGGGGCAGGGAGCCCACAATTGGGACAACAATGTCATTGCTGCCCCTGCCCTTCCCAGCTGCATACGGGTCCTGGGGGCGATTGGTTGAGGGGTAGCACTTGCTTCATGGAGGAAGTGCTGTGGAGCAGCTCGGTATGGGGTGACTGAGAGCAGCTGCTAATGACCTAATCCTGTGGTCTCTGCCAGTGGCATAAAGATGTTTCCTTACTCCTTGGCCTTATCAGAATGGCTGGGGGTACAGGATTAGCGAAGGAGAGCAAGCAAGGGAGAGCTGCAAGTCCCCATCAGCAACTCTTTCCCCGGTATTGCCTAGATCTTTTCCAAAAACAAAGAAAACCTCATGGCACTTGATGGCTTTGTTGGATCTTTTTTCATGAGTTTTGTGAAAAATTCAGATTGTGTCATCTTTCACTGGTCCAGCAGGATTGGCAAGAAGAGATGGGGGTACTTCCTCATGGTCCTCTCACCTAAACCAGTAGTTTTGGCATCTGATCTGCAGAGTACTGAGTGCAAAGCACGGGGATGTGAAATATGGGGATGACTGTAATTGCTTTGTTTCTTCTGCAGAGATATGTCCATATTAAAATGAAAAACAGATACTGTAGATATGTGGGATTGATGTTCTTTATTCCCTTGGATGCTTGAGAGCCTGGAGTATGCGGGTATCCTGAGAATATGCTCAGATGGTATCTACTTCCACACACATCTCTTGGGAGTCAAGGCTCATGTGGTTTCTTTAATTGAAAGCAATGTTGCAAACTTGCTGCAGCTATTATATGAAACAAGCGTTTAGGTTTGAATGCAAGAGCTGTGTCAGGGCTCCCCAAGCACTTTGCCTGTTCAGGGCACTGCAGGGCACACGTGCTGTATGTGTATGGTGGCAGAGTGCTCTGGTGCATGGGGTCTGTTTTGGGGACGCAGCAAGTGTGAGGGTAGAGGCTGTGTGACTGTGAACTCCAAACCCAAACGTTCAAAGGTCATAGGTAGGGGCTCAGCAGTGGAAATTTTTTTTTTTTTTTAATATTATGTGATGGCATATTTTTTTTACTTTATTCTATCTGAATCGTCAGGACGTTAATGAGCTGGATTTTAATCAGCTCAGAATGGGGTTTTCAGGAGTTTGGTGTTATATGCAGCTGAAAAATTAATTGCACTGTTGCTCAAAATACTTAACTGCTCTGACTTTCTCACAGATAATCCAGTATGCACTGAACTAGAACCAATGGCTGTACAGATTTATCGAGATGTCTTCAAGAGGAAAATGGTCTACTAAAGCAAAAAGCTTTGTCATCTAAATGTTTATGTTTTGGCATTCTTTTTTTTTCCTTCCCTGACAGTTGTGACCTTAGAACTATAAAAATTCTGCTCTTCAAATAGAGTTCTCTTAAAAAGAACTCCAAAAAAATAATCTGCAAAGCAGCGTTTAGAGGACATAAAGTGAGGGAAGAGAGGAGCTGAGTCAAAGTCTAGTAGACTTCTACTCCTAACCTGTGTCTGAAGCAGACCATTTCTTCTTTATGGAGAGCCTTCTGAGCTTTAATTTTCACACCTAGAGTTAGGTAGCATGGATAATCCCTAGATAAAACCATAGCTGCTTTACTCATTCTACTTACGTATTTTCAAAACTCATGTGAGATGCCAGTTTTTCTGAAGCAGTGTTCAAAAGCTGTTCTAGTTATTCTCTTAGCACAAGAATAGTGCTAAACAGGCATGAAACTATTTCAATAAGCAGTGTGTGTTAGTTTTGGTAATTTTCATTATCTCTTTTAGGTTGAATACATGCTAATTAAAATCTTTGTCTTGCAGGTCTGAGTACAGCCGTATGTCCTCTACCAGCAGTGAGTATAACTTCAAGATTTTTTTTAAATGGATGCTTATGCTTTCTTGTTTTCTGCTTGTTAATATTTATTAACATAAACCTGGTATTATTGACAGAGTTCGCTTCGACACAGTAAAGCCCCCATTCTTTCTCTTCTTGGATCTATGTCTAGAAGCAGTATAGAAAATTAAACTCTTTGAATATTTATGACCAAAATAAAAACCGTGTGTAAAGTCCTGAGTATTGGAGCTCACAAGGGTGCAAGGCAGAATGAGAATAAAATCTATAGACGCTGTGTGGGCCAGTGTGAATGGGCCCTCAGGCCAAAGGCCAAAGGACTTTACAGTGATGAATGTCTTTAGAGCTGGGGAATGTAGGAATAATTGAATGTTTATTGTAAGCTGATGCCAGCAAAGCACTTCTGAGCAGCTCTAGTGAAGTTGTTATTTTTTTTGTTTGTTTCAGAGATGGTAGATGCCCTTGTAAGTGCCACAGTCTTTCTAGATATTTACAATGCCAGGTGGTTTTTTAGGTTATCCAACTGATAAAAGATTCCTGTGTCTGGATTATTTTTTCCTTATTTTTCACCAATGCAAGATGATTATTTTTTAAAACAACAAGGAAGACTTTTCCACTCCAGCTACTTCCTTAGTTGTAGAACACATTGCATCTTCAGCACTTTGAAATGCAATAATGCTTATTCATGCATGACTGCTAGTATCTCTCCTTGTCCAAGTGCAAAGTGATGTCTGTCTCCCTGATTCACACATAGACATGAGCTTTATTTATACCAAGCAAGCACATCAAAAATTCCTAGATGACAAGTTGTGTTTTATAATCTGGATCTTTAAGCACCATGAAAATCAGAGGGGAAGAAAGTTGTCAGTTTTTTCTCATTCACACGTTCTGGCTGAAGTGTGGATAGGGTTATTTTCCATCTCCCATGGTCTTCACTGAAGGGCTTTTATTGATTTCAGCAAGAGCTGGATGAGACAGCATTTGTAATGTCTGACTCCTGAGCTAATGTGACTAGCAAGGAACTCACTGTCTTTTCTCCATCTGCTCGGTGTGTGTGTGTGTCTGAGAAAGAGAGAATTGTGTGCAGCTTTTTCCTAAATTCTGTTGTTTAAATAGATTTCTGGATTCTCACTGTCAGGCATAATTTTTGAATTGATTGAGAGGCAAAATCCAGGCAATCAGCTTCTCTGTGATAGCGAAAGCATATTGGATTTGCCTGGTTACACCGGATGTGTGGCACACCACCCTCTCAGCTCGCAATTTCGGATGATGGCTTGGGGAATATGCTGTCAACTTCCTCCACTTTTTGGATGGTGACCCACACTTACTTGCTTAATGGAGGCAGAATAGTTCAAAAGACAAGGTGCAAGTATTTCTCATTTGAAAATTTGATTTGAATCCCTTAAAAACTTTTCATGACTGCTGCACATTTTACAAATAAAGTTAACAAATTACATTTGTAAATCTTGGTTGTTATTAAATGAGCTGTTTCTAAGGGGAACCTTTTGTTACGTGGCAGCTACAGTGTGCCATGTTAGCTAAGGTCTCCTCAGTGTCTTGCTGGCCACTGCTGTCCAGTGTATGTGGCGATTGCAGTTGTGTTTCAACACCAGTAATTTGTCAGTACAAGGAGCTATTATCATTCCAGCAAAGACACACAAGTTCAGGAGACAGAACAGTCTCCTTTTTTCTCTTTCCTGCTTCCATGGCAAATTATAGTGATACAGCTTCACAAGTGGCAGTATTTAACTTTGCCTTTTGAGGGGTTTGTGTGGCTGGTTTGTCAGACAGTGCAATAGTAACAGAAACAATTACATAAAAGAATTTCGGTAAAATAGAAATACTTTTGTGTCAGAGGCTGGTAGTCAGTGGGTACAGAATGCATTTGTAAAACAAGATTATTGGAGAAGAGAGATTGATTTGGACCTTTTAGTTTCTTTGGGGAAAAGATTAATAAGTGGTGTCTTTCACAGTACAGAAAGCAGTCTAGTCAGTGATGCTGTTAGGCCCTAGTGTAGCACAAGGGCCTGTTGTAAATTAAGAAGGAAAGAATCTCCATTACCTGCAGCTGCTTCACCTGAAGCTCCTGTTCTAATGGAGTTTATCTAAATCAGAAGGATTAAAGGATAATTTGGTTTTACAGGGGTCCTATTTGGTGGTACCATCAAGGCTCTGATTTCAGTGTTTAAAAAATGAATAATCTCTTCACTCTCTGGATGAACTCTGCTGGACAATGGTTTTCCACAGATATGCCAAGAAAAGGTTAAGAAGGACTTAGCAGGTGAATCAGTTACAGCTTCTTCTATCACAGCAACTGAGCAAACTGCAGGACTTTGCACCAATGCAAAGCTGTACAGGAATTCCAGAGCCCTCAAATTGAGAGTAAAACCTCATTGGCTGCTAAATGACAGCAGCAGGATCATTCTGTGCCTGTGTTTATTTCTAGTACTTTTTTTCCCAGAGCACATGGCAGCAGCTGTTGTGGCCAGTGTTGTTCAGCAGTTCAAAGCCCTGCCTGCTGGATTGGTTGGACCATGGGTTTTAGGCAGCCTCTCACTTTTTTCTTCCTTGCCTATGTGTCCCAGCTTCAGATAACCAAAAATACATTTTACTGGCAGCATTCATCTAACATCTGTGGTTTAGTACAGCAAGTAATGTGGGAAAGACTACCAAATTTTTCAGCGTGTGTGTATTTCTGCAAGAAAATGCAGCAGGTGTCTGCTGTGCGTGCTCTGGCTGTTGTCAGGGTGACTGTGTGCCACTTTGCCTTGTCTTATTGAGTTGAGTAAAAGGGTCACGCACACCTGTCTGCTGGATGATGCCTTTGGAGGTATTACAGCTTTCAAAGGTTCAGCAGGGTGATTTTAGTGAAGAGAAATTATTTTTTTTTCTTTTTTAGCTGAATGCTGTTGCGTGTAGTTACTTTTTCCTTTGTTCTTTAGGAGGAAGAGTGCTTCGTCTTGTTGGGATGTTTTGCCTGTTGGTGTTCTCTTCATTAATCTAGGAAATGTATTAACCTTCTTTTTCCTCGTATTTTCAATTACGGTTTTCAATTACCATTAGGGATCCCTAATTCTATATGAGAGAGAATTGTGCTAGACACTTTACACCCACAGAGGAGACCTTTACCCAAAGTACATAATCCCAAAATGTAAAGACCATAAGTGGCATATGGACACAGTCGGAATCACAAAG
Source organism: Oreocharis arfaki (assembly GCA_013398015.1). Taxonomy (NCBI): domain Eukaryota; kingdom Metazoa; phylum Chordata; class Aves; order Passeriformes; family Paramythiidae; genus Oreocharis; species Oreocharis arfaki. The sequence goes on along the minus strand of VZRR01006742.1, from coordinate 468,616 downwards.
AAATAATTAATTAGTGTTGGTTGGCACAGTAAGCAACAGTCTCTGTACATCATAATTTTAATTATCTTCAGATTGCTTTGAGCTATGTGTTTCAGGGATGATTTTCAACTAGGGAGGAGGAGTTTTGATGGAGGCTGCTTATTGCCTCCTCTGCTTAATCTTCGCATTGATGATAATGGCTCTTTAGAAAGACCCAAACCAGAAATGGACGTTTTGAAACATGACTTTTGTCATTTGTAACATTCACAAAGGGTGAGATGAAATGGCCTCAAATTGCACCAGGGGAAATTTATATTAGATAGTAGAAAAATTTCTTCACTGAAAGTGTGGTCAGGCATAGGAACAGGCTGCCCAGGGAAGTGGTGGGGTCCCATCCCTGGAACTGTGTGGATGTGGCGCTTGAGGATGTGGTTTAGTGGTGAACAGGGCAGTGCTGGGTTAACAATTGGATTCAATGGTCTTAGAGGTATTTTCCAACCTTAATGATTCTATGATTTGAAATACTCCATACCTGTTCAGCCCTGGAGCCAATATAACTAGATTGTCTTAGAAATAATTGTTGAAGTGCATGTTTTTGGTTTTTTTCCTCAACCATTTTTAGCTTGCCAATCAGGTAACTGCCTGGATACACAGTTGTACCCACTAAGTTGGTAAATGAAACATTAAAATGGGCTTATGGGATAAGATGCAAGTTCGTAGAAGAGTTTAGAGCATTTGAAATTATAGAACCCTGTAGCATGCAGTAGTTCATGTTGTGCTTCTCAGTAAGGTAAAGGTCTTGTCACTCACCTACTTTGCAGTTGTAATTCACCTTCCCCTGCTTCCCTGCCTTTCCTTTAGCAGCTAGGAAACAATTGAGTCCTTGTAGGGTGCACATATTCTTTTGTGGTAAACCTGAGAGCTGGGATATTAAAATTTTATTTCCATGTTGCAAATACCCGTGTTCCTAGCCCATGGAATTTCACCCACTTTCTAGTTCTAGAAATTGAACACAAGAAAGTTTGTTTTGGCAGATATAAAATATGTGGGTTACTGCAGATGTTTCTTTTTAATAAATTTTCTGTTTGATATTCTGTTCCTATGCTGGTATAAATTCAGATCTTTGTTTGGGGGTTTGGTCAGTGTTTGGTCAGCATTTTGTCAGTGTCATCTGCATCAGCTCCCTGGGCTGGTGATCCTATGGGAAGTCCACACTAGAGCAGGCTCCTGCCAGAACCTACAGACCCTTGAAGAGAGGAGCCCACGCTGGAGCAGGTTTGCTGGCAAGGCTTGCTACCCCATGGGGGGCCAGTGCTGGAGCCTGTTCTTGAGAGCTTGCACCCCACAAAAGGAACCCACACTGGAGCAGTTTGTGAAGAACTGCAGCCCATGGGAAGGACTTGTGTTGGAGAAGTTCATGGAGGACTCTCTCCCAGTTGAGGGACCCCACTCTGGAGCAGGGGAAGGACTCCTTTCCCTGAGGAGGAAGCAGCAGCAGAAACTATGTGATGAACTGACTGTAATCCCTGTTTCCCATCCCTGTGTGCCGCTGCAGGGAAGGAGTTGGAGTATTGGGAGTAAACATAAGCCCAGGAAGGAGGGACAGGTGGGGGAAGGTCTTTTAAAGATTTGTTTTACTTCTTACTATCCTACTTTGATTCTCATTGGTGATAAATTCAACTGATTTCCCAAAATCAAGTCTGTTTTGCTCATGACAGTAATTGCTGACTGATCTCTCCCTGTCCTTAACTCATGAACCTTTTGTTAAATTTTCTCCCTCCTGCCCAGCTGAGGAGGGGAGCAATAGAGTGGCTTTGGTGGGTCAGGTTTTGACCTGGTGTCCAGCCAGGGTCAATCCACCACAAGATGACATGCAACAAAAGCACACAGAGAAATGGCTTCCTGTTAGTTGTGTATCATTTCAAAACCTGACTTCAGTGAACTGTTAAAGGCAATGAAAACTAACCAGCAGCAGGAAGGAGAGTGGGTCTGATTTTGGCTTTGAAAAATCTGTCACAAAGCTTGAATTTTATAATATAGTTGCCTACTTTAAGTTAGGTTAGTTCTGACTGATTCTGACCCAGGCACTGCTGGACTGGGTATCTTCTGTCTGTTTCTCCAAACAACATAATTTAATGAGTGTAAGGATATAATTATATTCTTTTATTGCTATACAAAGATGCTCTGTATTATATTGTTTCTTATTTCCATAGAGAACAGAGATGCTTTTACAATGGCTGGCAATGAGCTGTATTAAACACAATTATAAAAACAATTTACAGCAGGCATGCCAGCATCATACTGCATTTCCAGAAGGTGTTATTATAAAAGGAAGACTAATTAAAGTATGAGGAAAAATGCAATAGGAAATTGGACCCGAATCATGTAGAGTCTTAGCCTGCAGCATCTGTCAGTGTTGCAAATTCAGGTGTTTTATAGAGTAATGAAATCTGAAGTGTCAGCTCTTGTGGAAAATATAGCTGTGGAAAATATAATACATCTTCTGCCTATCTTGCCTGGCTCGTGTTATGATGCCAGGGGTAAAATGCAATGCTGCTTCCCACTGTGGCAGGGTGAAGAGGGAAAATGTCACTGTTACGTGCGACCTAGAAGTCTTTGGCTGTGCAAAACGTTTATGGAGCTGCTTGTCGTCACATTCCACTGTGCTGAAGGACCAAATGCTTGCATACAGAATAGAAAAGTACAGTACTGATACACAGGGAGTTGAGGTTGGAAGGCACCTCTAGAGGTGAGGCACAGTCATGTGAAAGGACATGCACAAAAGGATGTGTAACTTGAAATCAAACCTAGATTTGATTTTTGCTTTCCAAATGGCATTGACCACAAACTTGGCATTGTTCTTGTAAAGACTGAAGTGCCTTTTCAGATTTTTCTGGCTTGGAATAACCTGTGTAACTCTGTTTTTTGTAGAATTCGGAGTTTCACTCTTTGGGATCATTTAGCATGCACCAAGCTGTGTGTCCCATGGCTAAATTACTTTCTAGTGGCTTAGTGCTAGCTTGGGATTTCTGTATCAAGGGTGTGCAAGTGTACCCTAAACAGTTACTGGACCAGAGTTATCAAAACATTGTTTGCAGTTGTTTTATATGCTCTTTTCTGACTGTATCCAGTCAGGTTTTCTGTTCTCGTCATACTGATACAATAGATGAAAACTGGACTAGTTATTAAAATAGAGTAATGTGTATGGATGACAATGTAAATGTTTTTCTAGCTCCTTTTTTTAAGCCCACATAGTCATAACCAAAACTGTGTAACCAAATACATCCTCATTTTTAATAATCCAAGCATATTTCAGAAGCATAGGGAATCTTTGCTAGACACTGAGCTATCGAGTGCCGTACAGTTCTAGTAAAAACTTACAGGAAATATGTCAGAGAAAGTTAAATTGGATTATTTGGTGATGTGGGTTAAATCTCCCCCTGTGGAAGTGTTACTGCTGCTGTCCCAGAAAACCACAAGGAGCTAGGCGGCCATTTAGTGGGTGTTTCAACCCCGAGAAATGGATTGCAGGAAAGATCTTGGCACTGTAAGTTCAGCTGGTACAGTGATGAGAATGATCTGGAAATTGTTGCTATGTCTGTCTGAATTGTTAAAGCCCAAAGAGGGAAGCTAAAAAAATAAATCTGTCCCATGGCAACTCCTGACTCAGAGGCACTAGTTGGGGTAGAACAGGAAAAGCCATCTGAGTCACCGAGTCAAATAACAAAACACTTGTGAGGACTGAAGCTATTAAGGCAGTTTCTACTAAATGTTGCCAATGCCAACAGTTAGTTTCCTCATGGCCATAGTACATTATCGTGGGATATTTTCTTTAATCTGAACTTTTAAAAATAAATAAATACTATTTATTTACTCATGCTGAGTGGAAACTGGGGCATTTGGTAATAGTGCGTGCCACATTCTAGAGCAGTAGATGTCCTCTGCCTGCCTTGCTTTTGTTGGTACAACATTTGTTGATTAGTAGTTTAGGAAAAAAAAAAAAGCGTCTATAGTTTATAAAACATTCATGAAATTTTTACCAGGTGACTCCTGGCTGCCGTCATAGAGGACCAGGATGGAGCACAGACAAAGCGTGCTTTCTACTCCTGCTTCCCTTTTCCATCAGCTGGTAGGAGTACCTACCAGATCTTTTGAGTCACACGCTGAAAGGATGTCAGCTGAAAGGATTGAGATTCAAACTAATTTTCCACTACTGCCAAGTCCAAATGGGTCCTTTGCTGTAATGCTGATATTGTTCATTGTCTACAGAGCCATGGCTCAGGGTTTGATCCCATATTGTCTTTGGTTGTGTCTTGAGTGTAGATGTTTTGGTGTGACTTCTGCCTCCTCTCTGGCTGGCTTTCCCTGCCACATCTTTGTGATACCAGGAACATTTGTGCAACAGCACAGACTGATTAAAAGAGGTCTGTCTGAAAATTAACATTTTTAGCCAAACTAGTTTTTTGACTGCCACCCGAAGACACAATCCTTATTATTCCTGAAGTCTGAGAGCTTCTTTTCAGTATTTTCAGCAAGCTCTTTCAACTTGCATCTAGACCTGACACATGGGAAGCACTGGAAACACTTAGCTGAGAATAGTAGAGGGAAGAGTGCCAGCAGTAAAGTCTTAAATTGTCTTAAGCCCATCATAAAATCACACTTTCAGTTAACTAGAGTACATTGTGTGCGGCATTCAGCTTATTGTTGGATGGAATTTGTTAGCTGCTCAAGTGTTCAGTGTTTCTTGGTTGTTCTTTTTTTTTAAGGCAATGTTCTTTCTGCCCTTTTATAAAAAACATATTTTTGAGAATCTCAGCTTTTCACAGGAGTTGAATTTTAAGAAAACACAATGCCTATAATCAGAGGACTTTAGAAAGTATGGTGTTGGATGCAGTTTTTACAGCTTTTGATTTACTAGTGGTTGCTGATGGGAGTTTTATTATGTAGTAATTTATTTACCTAGTAATTGAATTACACACACAACTTGTAATTGAATTACACATTGCAACTCTCTACAGAATCTGGTATTTATACCAAATATCAGTGTCTGGATTCTTGCCAAGAACTATGATCCTTATCTTTCTGTAGGAAGATTTTATGATTGGGAAGGATGTATATCTTCTCAGAACTTAACTCTTCTGAAGAGGAAATCTGCAGCCATTCTGAATACTGCTTTCTCTGTTCACATGTCTGGCCCTCTTCCTTCCCCTCCCCCTCCTAAAAAGCGAGGCAACCTTTTTTTTTTATTATTTTTGATTCTACATACAATATAAAATAGCAATAAAATGAATCAGTGTAATACTTGGGCATTTATAATTAATGCACCTTTCATGTGTTTCTCTACTGGGCTGAACTTAGCTGGGCTGTTACATGAGGTCCCACATCTTGCCCTGGTGGCCCAGGCTCATGGGTGCCAACATCACCAAACTCACTGCAGCACCCGCTGCAAGCAGCAGCTCATTGTTGTGCTCCTGTTTCCCACAGGTCAGGAATGCTTTTGAGGATATCAAAATAAGATTACCTTGCTGTTTCTCCTGTTGGTATTGGGTCTCCTGTGGGAATTAACCTCTGTGTGATGAAGACACTTTAGGCCCCGCGTGGGCAAATGGAGGTAGATTGTGGCTTTGGAGAGGAAACAGCTGTAACAGTGGAGGCAGTTTGAAGATGCCAAATCACGTGAATCTGTTTTATGGCATGGATACGTGCGCAGATTTAAACACCAAGACAGCACTCAAATTGTGGTGATCGGGGCGGGGCGGGGGGGAAGAGGGGGAGTTATAGCGGTTTACATCCAGAAGAATATCCGTAAAGGTGTGTGAGTACACCAGCATTCCGAGGTTCTTGCTTTTCAGCAAATTAGTGGCTTTATCTGTGGTTGAGGAGACTGTTGAAGACTTCAGTGCTCTCCGGAGGATGAGTAGATTATGAGGTCGTTGGGTTTTTAAGTTGAAATTTGGATTATTTCTAACAATGTAACCTATGTTCGAGCAGCATATTTTGTGGGAGGAGAACACCAGGCAGCCAAAATAAAGAGCTCAAGGAGAAGACTAGAGCATTTGCTGAAGCAAAGGTACCACATGTTTAGATCTGCCATTGCCTTTGCTTGATTGTGCAGGGCCTCTGTGGGCATTAATTGTGAGTTGTTGTCAAAATTCATTCCCTCAGGGCGGGCTGCAGTGCTGTACACTAAGAGCAATGTCTCCTCCTGAGACTGTTCATATTAATGTACCAGAGAAGGCTTTTTATCTCCATCAGACAGATAATGGGCTTAATTTTGAGCTTTATTTTTGTTCAGGTTTTTTTTCTTTTTTTTAGTTGTTGTTTTACAGCAACTGGAGGAGCAGATTGACCATTTTGCTGTGCTTGTCTGTACGCTGGTCTTCTGTACGTTGTCTATACTTAGCACAGATGGAGGAGTGAGCATTGTAGAACATTCAACTGCAGGTCCTCAGGAAAATGCTGCTCTGAGGGGAGCGTGAAAGAGGTTTCTCCTCTTGCCACTGTGCTGTGGGGAATATCCCCTTTCTTCTTGCTTCTGAACATGCTTCCTGAGCTCGAGGTGGTGTGGAAAGCCGGGCATGCTGAGAAGCCCATTATCCAGCAGCCTTGCATTTGTCAGATGCTGTTAAACAGCAGGGAAAGAGAATGGAGGAGCTGGCGAATCTGTCACATCCTGCTTGTTCGGAAGGTTATTGATGCTGCATAATTCATCAAAGCATGGCCAACCTAGCAGTGGGTTCTGCTGCCAGAGGTGTCCAGTTACTGCTTCTGTTTCAGCTGCACATAAAGTGATGCTCCTTGTTTATGAAAACAGCCCCTGACTTTGTGTTGGCTCGTGAGCCTTTCAATTACTGCACCTAAAAGGGTCACTCTTGCCTTGGACTCAGATAAAGTGTGAAGGTCCTCTTCACTGAGAAATGTTACTGTTTCAACATTTCTTTGTGTTTCGCGATGTGATTGAGGTAGGGAAATACTGATACTTTCTGTGCAGCAGAAATCCTGGGAAATTTGAGTTGGAAATATTATAGTGCCCTTTTTTTCTGGCATTATTTATACAGTGTTTGGGATTATTTTACATTCCCACAGTTGAAATATTTTGATTGATTAACAGTGAAAAAATACACTGCTTTGTAATGTTTGGTTTTGAATTATTTCATTGCTTCCTAATAGCAGTAATTTCTTGATGATGGAGTACTGCTTGATGGGAGTTGCAGTTCAGAAGCTTGGAAAATTCACTCTGAACCTCTCCCATTGCCCAATTTACATCTCTGGTACTGCATCATGAAATTTGGTTGAATGAAATTTGAAGTCTTACTGCCTAATGTAGTGACAGAAGAATCTGGTCTATATGGCATAAGACAGGTTCAGGTGTTGGATCCCATGAAGCAGCATGCTGCAGTGGTAAAAACAGAAATTTGCATTCCAGTGTTCAGATTCTCAATGAAATATTGCTGGTCAGAAAAAAAAATATATATTGTCAAGTATTTTTAGGTTCGATATTTCCTCTGAGTTTCTTGGATAGAAGAATGAACATGTATGTGGCTAGAAAATTGAAAATATCAGCCACAGCTTGGAAATGCTCTTTCACATGCATAAACTGGGACCAGAAACCAGTCTGCCTAAAATCTCACTTTGTTACAAATTCAGTCCTATCTTACAATACTCACCAGGTTTGCTTAGTCCTGTAGGTAACTCTTCATTAAATATCTCCTGGTGAGTCTGAGAGGTCTCTAGGTTCAATCGGGGCGGGGCCAACACAGGGTTAGGAGAGACATTTCAGGGAGACAAGTACTTATATCCTTCCTAAGCTTTGCGATGGGATGAGTTTGGTCTACTGGAGAAGCCTGGAAAATCAGATCTCATCAAGACTGCTGAAGATGGTGACCTCTCCTGAAACAAAAGAATGGTTGCAACACTGCCATGAGAAGGAATGAGTCTTTGCTCAGGGCACCTCCAGAGGGAATTCAACCCGGCTATGTCACAATGGAAAAGAGGGACCAGACTGCTGGGTCATGGCCAGAGTTTTGCTGGAGCAAGGTGTGCAAGAGACCTAGGGCCAAAAAGCAGGTGAAAGAGGGAGACTTCTCTCTAGGATCATGCAGGTGGTGTGGAAGAAAACTCTAGGGACATTTTGCATCTTGTGTGGGCTAATGTTAAATGCTTACATACCGCAGGGAGAAGGAGTGTTAGATCCAGTTCCCCATATCTGCACATGAGTCTGGCTGCTTCCCAGCTGCTGGGGTTGCTGTCCTGACTTTAGAACCACTTGTGCCCTGCCTTGGGCTAGGAGCCAGCAAGAATGGTGTTACCAGATACCTGAGTCATTTTGGCACTTCTCAGGAGTGGTGGCTGCCCCCGACAACCACTTAACCCGTTTCTTTGCCCTTCACCCATGGGTATTTGTGTTGCTAGATCATAGAATTATGAAGTCATTTAAATTGGAGAAGACCTCTAAGATCATCAGGTCCAACCATTAACCCAGCACTGTCAAGTCCACCACTAAGCCATGTCCCCACGTGCCACATCTATGTGTCCTTTAATTACCTCCAGGGATGGGAACTCCACCACTTCTATGGGCAGCCTGTTACAAAGCTTGACAACCCTTTTGGTGAAGAGATTGTTCCTAATATCCAGTCTAAGCCTCAACTGGTGCAACTTGAGGCCGTTTTGGAGAGACTGACCCCCACCTGGCTACACCCTCATTCAGGCAGTTGTAGAGAGTGATAAGGTCTCCCATGAGCCTCCTTTTCTCCAGGATAAACACTCCTGGCTCCTTCAGTTGCTCCTCATCAGATCTCTTCTGTACACCTTTCACCAGGCCTATCCTCACAGCAGCTCTGGGTTCTAAGAGGGTTGTCCTTTGCAGATGCTGCTGTTCCCTACAGAGTTAAAAGTGGAGCAAAAGAATGAGGAAGACAAGATCATCCTCCACAAATTTTTCAGAGGTGGCTGCATCTCTCCACGCTCACAGCAGGGGATGTAGACAGCTGGGACAGACAGGTAGGTACGTGTCCTGTCTGTCCCCAAGCCCAGGCAGTTTCAGTTTCAGAGAAGTCATACCAAAATGAGGTAGCTGGCACCAGCAGACTTGACAGGACCCACTGCTTTCTTTCAGATTGTTTTGCTGATGAAAAAGTCCTGGTTTCTGGGCAGGGAAAGAACCACAGGGCTGGACTGCCATTCTGCTTTGCATGGCTTTCTTTTATCTCTGCTCAACAATACTGCATCAGCAACAAAGTAAAAATAGTATGTAGAGAAGGACCCATACAACCCTAAAGTATCAGGGCCCCCTTCCACTCCCAGCTTTAAGAGGTCAAGTGTCACAGTTCCACAGCATTTGGGCTGACTGCTTTAACCTCTCGTGGGTGGTTACTACCTAGCAGAGAAGTAAAAAGTTTAGAATTGTAAAATACTCTTTCAATCCTGGTAGTAAGTACCTCTTAGCAAAGTTAGTGCTTTGCCTACTCAAAGAGATCTAATCCTCTTCTGTCATAGGAAGAGAAAAAATGTAATAGCTGTGAGAACTGTGAAGCTTATTTTCAAATGGATGCCTCAGCAATTTGATGTTTTCTGTGGGATTAACTAGTAACACAGGAAGGCTAATACATATGCAGAGCTTTCATTTGCTTCTGTAACAATTTGCCCTGGGGCAAATTGTTCTGTGTCATGAGAAATGGTGGTGTTTCCCCTCCTTCTTTGTCAGATGAAGAAAAAAGACTTGTTAGCAACATAGAAACAATTTGCAGCTTATTGTCATTTCAGGGAACGTTTCTCCTTGCCTCGCCTCTCTGCTGAAGTTTCTCTTTCTCTTCCCCGAACAGAAAGGGCTGCCATTTTAGAAGCACAGAAGCCACATAACGAAAGATGTAAAAGTGTTGCAGTAAAAGCATCTTTGCTAACATGAAAGAGACCTGAAGCTCTTTCTGTACTGATCTGTTACATTCACATAGTTGCTGCTAGCTCAAAAAGAAGAAATAATTTGCTCTGCTCTGTGTATCTCTGGCTCCTAAGGATGGCTTTGTGCTCTGCCTCTGAGGCTGGCTCTGCAAGCATCTGTTGCTGATGGGCACAGGCAGCGATGGCTGCAGAATATTAATGCTGCCACTGGCTCCCACAAGGCTCCTCTTCTGAAAAATGCTTTGGCCATTCAGTGTCCATGCACCATGCTGAGCAACAGGAGGGTAGAAAAGCTGTGCTCGGGGATTTTTCTTTTTTTAATGCAGAGCAAGAAGCTGACAGCAGCGATGGCTCTCTGCTTCACGTTGTTGTGCCCAGGCTTCTTTCAGAGCTGCAGTCATTTATATGCATAAATATCAAGCCTGTCACTTGTTGCAGGCTTTGATAGCATTTGTGTAACAAAGGAATCAGAGAGAGAAAAAAGCTGAACATCTTCTATTCCAGTCTTAGAAAAAGAATGACTGTGTAGTTATGGTGATTACTTTCTTTCAGGTTTTATTAGATCACTGTCCTCTGCAATTTTTTTTCCTTCCTGTTCTGCTGTCCGATGTAGAGGACCACGAGAGGACCTCCCCCCACATCCTTTTTGTCTTTCTCCTGCACTGTGACTACCCACAGGGGGTATCTCAAAGAATTACCTATCAGTAATGATTGCCACAGCAAAGCTGCTTGCCACATGAGGCACCGTTTTCCTTTTTGCTTCAGTTTTTTTTCCTTCCATTAGCCATCTGACAAAGTCACTCCACATAACCCATTTCATGCAGAGATACAAGAACTCTACTGTAGTTGTATTTTTGATTACTTACTTGATTTTTCTTTATCTCTCCTAGGCAAGATGCACTCTTGCTATTTGCTCTGCATACCGTATCTTTCTGCAGCTTCTAAATGGAGGCCGACGTTATGTTTACCAGTCATCTCTGTCTGCAGTTGCACCTATATTTTCTCTGGGTCTTGCAGCTATTCTGTATTGAAAGACGACTAAAATACACTACCCGTATAAAGCTGCTTTTCCATTAAAGCAATTGGTGAAGTATCACAAGAATGTTGTTCTGATGCCAGGAGGGAGGAGGGAGAGGTTTGTACTGATTGCTAATAGGAGGGGAAATAGCCTTTTAGACAATCCCCTTATTACATGTGGTCTGCACAATGAAAAGCTTGGGAAGCCTTTCTAAGGCTTCTCACATTCAGGCTTTGTGCCCAACCTCAGGGTCTCTGACATGGAGGTAGTTTCAGAATACCACACAGGGGGAACCATTTCAGCAAAAATATCAAGGTTACGTGATTAATTTATTAAACTGTCTTGGATCACCATGTCTCTTTATTGGCATGTAACTCCAGCAGAACAGAAGTAACAATTTCTCCCCAGACCTCCAACCAGCCATTGCTCTGCTGGGCTATTAAGGAAGTTTCAGGGACAAACAACAGATAGAGCCCCTGTGAACATTGCCAAGGCCAACTAAAGGTTTCTTTTTTCCCCCTGAGTAAGTGTAATTTTTTTGTTTCTCCTCCTTTTACAAGTCTTGCTTAATCTTAAGAAAACCTTGAAGCAGTAGTATTACAGTCTTGATAGTCTGAAGGTATAAACAGTGCAGGCTTTGTAGGGAGAAGTAATATATTTTCCTAAAGGACCTATGTGCCTGAAGGCTTGTCTGCTTTTTTTTTTAACCAGCTGTATCAGTTGGTCTAATAAAAGGTATTACCTTTCCCTACAAACGTGGCCTTACTTGTTACAACAGTTACCTCCAGGATAGAAACTTAACTGTGTGTAAAACTCCAGTGTCAGGGTGATAGAGTGGAGTTTAGTGGTGTGATTTCCATGCCCTGAGCCAATTGGCAGAAATGGAAACAAGGTGGGATGAACACTCTCCACCCTTATCATTCTGTGCATCATTAATGTCCCTTACAGCCCCACTCTATGTCAGTATTTTTGTCTTTCTTTCCTCTCAACTGTATGGAACAGCTCTTTTCTTACACAGAAATGCACGTTGAGTAGCATCTTTTGGATGCTACCACAGAGAAACAGAAGCTCTTATGGTGTGCTTGATGAAACTTTTCTCTGCCTTCTGATTACTTCCTTGGTTGCTATACCACTGTACTTTTTTTGTTTGTTTGTTTGTTTACTACAAGTGAGCTTCAGAGAGATGGAAAACACAAAAGCCCGCTGTGACCGAGTAGGCTGTTTCTCCTTTAAGGATCACCTAAGTGTTGTCAACTTGGTTGCAAATCCTGAAGGACTTCTTTTTAATATTTCAGGTGAACTTTCTGTGGAAGGCATACAAGACCCATTCCTTGTTAGTGTGCATATTATCACAGACCCAGGTGAATCCAAGACTCTTCAGCAGGCCATCGATAAGCTTCTAGCCTGGATCCACCCAGACCTGCAGCTGTTTCGGGTCTCAGAAAGACGGGTGCCCCGGAAGCGCAGGAAGATGGTGAAGGCTGGTGTTTCTCAGCCAGCCCTTGCTGTCATTCTGTTCCTGCAGGAGGAGTATGGAGAAGAACCAATCTTGCAGCTCCACGAAACTTTTCAGCGGCCACCATGGCATTACCACCACACAGAGCTGATGCACGGGAAATTCCTCCCTTACATGCCGTGCAGCCAAGACTTCTACACTTTGGCTCCAGAGACCCCTCTGTGGGCCATTCGCCCAGTGCACTACGGGAAAGAAATGATCCGCTTCACCATATACTGCAGGAATGAAAATTTTGTGGACATCTTGAAATTGTATGAGTTAATATTGAAAAGACCAGTGTGTCAGAAAAAAGCGGACTTTTGTGTTTTTCCTGTCTACTGTAACATGGAAATAGACATTCAGTTTTCTTTAAAAAAACTCCCGAAGGGCCAGGTGCCGCTGAGGACAGAGTCAGCCGTGCTGGAGTTCAGAGTAAAAGATGTGGGGCAGCTTGTGCCTCTCTTGCCCAACCCTTGCAGCCCCATCAGCGAAGGCAGGTGGCAGACAGAAGACCACGATGGAAATAGGATCCTTTTGCAGGTAAGCTCAGTGCACAGGGAAATAGGAGCACATTTCTTGGGTTTGTGCAGGAAAGATTAACCTGCATTGACAGTTGCCCTTTTTTTGGTTGGTTGGTTTTTTGGTTGGTTTTTTTGTTCTATCCTTGAAGCAAGAGCCTGGACAGTACTGCTGAAGAAAGAATTTGAAACCCCTTGCTGTGTTGTGTAACTGATCACAAAAGCAGTGAATGGTATTATCCAGATATCAGTCAACCTCAGTTTATGCTAAGAGTGATGAGGGATGAGATAGCTGTTTAAAAAAATGAGGAGAGAAGGAATTATGGGCCCAAGTAGAGAAATCATGGTAGGTGAGTGTAGTTTTATAAGTATGGCCACAGAACTGACAGGGAGTTTTAAAACAGCCCTCAGTTATGAGACTTTTATGGAAGACAAGCAGAAGTCCCGATGGTACTCATTATTTTGTAGCATCCCTGGGTGACAAACTGCATCCCTCTTTTGCACAGTGATTATCAGGATGAAGAGAGAGGTGATAAAGGAAAAGAAATGTGCCCTGAAGAGCAGCCTAAGAGAGACATTCCCACAGACTCTCTTTTTGAACTACTCTCAAGTGCTCATAACGGAATCCTGAGAGTTTGTTTGTTAGGACATCTGTAGGCACCATATCTGGGCAATATATCAGCATGCTCTGCTCCACTACACCACATCCAAGGGAGATTAAAGGATAAGCAGCAAGCTCTTAATAGCTGCCTGTCCTGCATAGGGGTATCTGTGGCAATCCAGAGCCAGGTTAATGTGCATTCTTGCACTGCAGAGTTATTTATTGCTGCTTACATTCAAATTAAGGAGCACAGTCCCTCACCTTTACGAGGCTGTTGTTCAGATTTCAAAGGGCATTCTTTTGGAATTAATTTCATTCATGTGGCTTGTCCAGTTGTCTGACCTTGTTTCTGTGGAAGAAGCATTGTGGGTGCCATCCTTCCACCGTACAGATCTCCCAGCATGCAGAGAGGTGTGTACAACCCTCTGTAGCACAGTGGCTGTGGGTTTGTAGTTCCTGGGACTGAAATTCCAGGTGTGCAGGACATCTCTGCTCTGGTGAGTCACATCCAGGTGGTAGTGGAACCTTTCGATGGTGCTTTGCAGATGCCAGCCTCAGAGAAATCCTATGCCAGAGCTGAATAACGCGTGTAGCGGGCTGAGGAGCGCAGCTTCCTCGCCCATCTGGCAAGGCAGTCACTGATTTTTATGGGTTACTGATGGCACTTTAGGCATATCTGTGTTAGCCTGAGATAAGTTACAAACTGAAGCTCACAAGAGTCATCACCAAACTTACACACAGAGACTACTCTCACCTATGTCTTCTTTTCCCTGTTCTTTCTCAGAAGGTTTCTGCTATGTGATATCATTTTGGTTTGTGAGACCTTACACTGGTTTCAAGTAAATTGAAAGGAAGGGTAAAAACAGAAAAATAGGGCTTCTAAATAGGGCTTTTGGTTTAAACCCAGCAAATTTTCAGAAGTAACAAGTGCCAGGCAGTACAGAGGTAAAATGAGACTTGATGAGCAAAGAAAATTGGAATTAGATTTTAGCCATATGTACAAAAAGAGAAGAGCAGAAACCTGCTTAAGTATGGCCTGCAAGTACAGTTTATTTTCATTTCTGTTTTCTGTGAGGATGATGATTCTGGACAGGAGAACAAAATGGCGAATGAGAAGGAAGTTACAGAAATTGAATTTATCACTTTGGAAATGTGGTGAAGCAAAAGAAATTTAGTATATGCAAAGTGGAGGGAAAACAGAGACTTTGGATCTAACAATGCCATTGTAAAATCATAAAACTAGGTCCTGGTATATGGGTTTTAAGCAAGTCTGTGCAATCAGAAGTGGAGCTGCATAGCTAAATCAAGGGGAAAATTTCCTGTTACTCAGATACCTACAGCCACCAGTGCAAAATGACCATGAAAAGAAAATTGCAGTCTCTAGTGTGTACCAGAGTTACTGTTCCATAGAAAGCCTGGGAAGTGTCTGTGCCATTTCACAGGGCCTCACCTGTCTTCAGCTCTGGACTCCGGAAAGGCAACTTCAGAAAGGTGCAGGGACAGGCTCTCACCCATGCAGAAGAATGAAGAGACTGTCTTACAAAGGGAAACTGGAAGAGTAGGGTCACCCGAGCACAACCAAAGTAAGTCAGAAGGGAGCTCTGACTGGAAGACAGACCACAAGATAAACAGCAGGAACAGGAAAAGGCTGTTTCACTTAATGGCTGTTCTGACATAGGAACAAGAACCTGCCAATAAATAGATTTTAGTACATACTGATAGCTAACTACATAACAGCCACCCAGCAGGTACAAGCAGGTTGATACCTTAGTTTAAAGCAGGATGATCAGTTAGGGAGAGGAAATGATGGAACATGGGTTATAGGAAACACCACATTTGGTGAGCCATGGACTCCTTAGATTCTTTTAATTCATTCTAAGTTCAAAGCAGTTCTAATATCTATTTTTGAAAGTAACAGAACTATATTTTGACTTTGCACAGGGAGGTGCTACTAGCAATGTTATCCATGCCACAGCGTTGATGATAACTTGCACTTCTTTCCAGTTATATAAACTTAAACACTGACCTCTCAGTATTTTTCAGCCTGCATATCAGTTGGTACTTAGTAGTCATCAGAATGTTTTTGTTTACTTTATACAGATACTGCACCTTTTAAAAATTATAATTGTACCAAAAAAGGTAGATTAACAGCCCTGTTAAATTGCAGGCAATGTTTAAGGTTCGAAGTTTGAGTATAATTCCATGTTTAGGTTAAGGAGATGTGACCTCTTGCTTGTCCTGACAGGGACTTGGGTACTTGCCAGACAGATTGATCCATGTTCTTAATCCATTTTGCAAATGCAATTATCAAGGGACTTAGATAAAGTCAGTTCAAGAGAAAACAAAGTTATTCATGGGTAAGATAAATCTTTTTAATGCCAAGAAACTATTCCTGCATTTGCAAAGAAGCCCTTCAGAATTATTTTGTACAGTAGCTTTTACACGTTGGCAAATTGCTCCAAGGATGCAGCTGTATAACAGCTGAGGCAAAGGGCTCAGTTGGCTGGAGCAGGAGCAAGGCTTAGGAACACGATTGCCTCCTGTGGGAAGACACCCACAGTGCTTCACCAGAGCTAAGCCCAGAAGCAGGAGCTCTGGGGAGCACTTGTCAGAGTGGTGGGAAGAATATGTAAATAATGTAGCTAAGAATATACCATTTACTGGTATACTGAGTATACTGCCGGATTTATAGGTCTTGTCCAGATTCTTGGCTGCCTCTGGGCATAATCCACAGAGAGACAGATGAAGTGCTAATCAACTTGCACTCCTGGCAGTGCAATGTGGGAAGCAGGAAAGGTTAATAACTGATTGGACTGGCTTGGCCCTGCATGTTTGTGAAGCAAGGATAGTGAGCAGAGAGGAGAAAGTGCACAGATGGCTTCTTTAAATTATGAGAGTATCTCTGGATAGGGTAGGAAAAGTAAAATAATATTTTGGCAGGATTTCCTAGCAACTCTGCATGAGATGGAACATGCAGACATACCCAGGAGGAAGGTGGACAGCAGCAAAATTAATACCTTACCTAGGCAGAGACTCAGCACTTAAGCATAGGAATTGCTGCTGTTTTTACATGCTAGAGAGGTTCTGTGCAGTTTATGAGGTGGCTATTTTCTGCCTAGTATTGCTTTATAAGGCATCCTTGAAATAATACTGCAAATGTTAACAGATCACAGCTTATGAGGAGGTAGAGGGATTCTTTTTTTAGCTGATTTGCTGAATTAATCAGCCAATGTTCTTATCTGTACGGGGCAACTGTAATCTTGAGTTTAGAAGTGGTATCATGTGTTTTAGAGGTAGTGGCCGCAACTGAAGCAAGGAGCTGGGCCAAGAGGGCTCAGACAATGCAGAAAATACCTTGTCTTAGATATATGGGCATGGGTGGGTGTTACTGAGCTGTTGAGGTCAAAGTAATTACAAGATACGAGGTTTGGAGAAAGCTTTTCTTCTCCCAGCCCCAGATGAGACTAAAAGAAATATTTTACTCTTCTGTGCAGCATGAAGAATGGTTTGCCCCTCAAACTTATCTTGGCCAAGGAGAGGCAAATCTTGGAGACTTGGGGTCTAGTTGTTTTTCCATTGAGAGGTTTAGGACATGGATCAGTGTGGTCATGGTTGCACGTACTTCAGCTGACCCACCAAACCATTCCAGACCTCACCTGGCTCTGCCTTCTCTCTCCAGGACAAAGCAGGGTTCCTTCTCCTTCCCCTGTTTTCCAGTTTGGGTGCCTTGATGGCCATCTAGCATTCATATGACCTTGATCAAACAGGTAAATATTCTAGAAGCCTTAGTCAGTCTGCCACCATTTTAGGTATGGGCCCTCGGCTTAGTGGCACCTCTGTCATGCCCCTGATGGAAGCATAGAGTTTAGTATCCTGAAAACTGAAATGCTTTAGTCTGCCCAAAGTATCAACAGGCTCTGTAAAGAAATGTCTTAATGATTTGTAAAATGATTAACAAAAGGTCAGGCTGGATGATACAATGTATGCCTGTAGTCTTAAATGCAGGGAAATCATCTCAGCCCTGTTACTCAAGGCATTAGAAAGAACAGACTCTGGGAGATGAAGGAAAGAAAATGCAGTCCCACTTCTACAGACTGGACTCCTTGCAGTTAGGTACAAGTGGAAGAGAGAAAGAAGGGCAACTAAGCCAGAGTCAGAGAAGGCAAAAAGACAGAAACAGGCAAAGAAAGGGCACTTTTGCAGAGAATGGTTTTGTCTGCAGGAAGGAAAATTGAGGTGAGAAAAGACCTTCAAGCTTGCTGAATTAATAGTGCAGATAGAGCAAAATTGAGCACAAGGGGGAAGAAAGGAAAGAAAAGCATCCACTGGAACAGGTTGCCCAGAGAAGTTGTGAAATGCTCCATCCCTGGAAGTGTTCAAGGCCAGGCTGAATGGGGCTTTGAGCAGCCTGATGAAGTGGAAGGTGTCCCAGCCCGTGGCAGGGGGTTAGAGCTATACAATCTTTAAAGTCTTTTCCAACCCAAACCATTCTATGTCTTAACAACAAGCAAGGATGCATACAGGGCACCTTTACAAAAATTACAATGATTTCTTCTGAAACTGGTGAAAAGGACACACTTTTGGAGCAAAAATTAACTCAGTCAAGGGAGGTACCTTAAGCTGATATACTTAATCTGTAAATCTATCACTAGTCTCCTTTTTTTTTAAGTGTTTTAATCTATTTTTCCTTTCCTTTTTGTGACGTGTTTGGTTGTTCTTAATGCTGGTGGCTGGGTTTTGGGGAAGCACAGAGAATAGGTCACTAACTCATATAAGTGATTTTTAACTTGTTTTTCTTCAGCCTAAGGTACTTTATCTTTTCTGTTAGTCCAATTAAGTTCCATGGCATCCTAGGATCTCTTA
The DNA here is from genome assembly GCA_013398015.1 of Oreocharis arfaki. Taxonomy (NCBI): domain Eukaryota; kingdom Metazoa; phylum Chordata; class Aves; order Passeriformes; family Paramythiidae; genus Oreocharis; species Oreocharis arfaki. Next base: position 450,245 of record VZRR01006742.1, on the reverse strand, counting down.
TGACTCTTTACACCCAGCAAAAATTCTTGTGAGTGGATATATTTTGAGTGCTACAAAGCACTCAGATTTTCTGGTTTTGTAAACACATTACAAGCCACTTTTCAAAGAGGTTCAATTTTTAAATCAAATTTGTGCATTTTGCCTTTTTGGTATGCTGTGCTTCTGGCTACATTTTGCCTTTCAAGTAAGAGTTATTATGACGCTACTGAGGACTAATCACTGCCACTTTTTCTTGTGTTGATTTTTTTTTTCCTGGATCAATTCCATTGGTTTTAATACAATTAAACAAACACCATCACACTCCTGTTGAGCAAGGCAGGCAAAATCTGGGCTCGAGATGGTGATGTCGTTGCTGTTCTGGCTGGGTCCTGACCTCAGCCAAGCCTTGCTGGCAGTTCTTAATGCAGATAATGCTTAAGGAGATCTCTATCTGCTTTCTTAAGAAGCAAATAACTTAAAATAGACTGCAGCAACACTCATGGATTTTTTGTGTTTAGTCCCGACAGCCCAAGTTGAAAGTGCATTTCTGAAAGGTTTGCCCCAAGTTGTTTATGGCATTCCCGGATAGTCATCATGAAATTCTTCTGCAGCCCATTGTGAAACACAAAGACTGTAAATCCCTCCAGGCTTCACAAAGATTTGTGCAGAGATTATAAATGAGCAGCAGATTAGCGCCAGATGAAAAAATCTGTTCTGTGAGAGAGCTAATCTGTTCAGCCAGTGGCCGAGTTTGCTGCACGTGTCTGTGGCAAGGTCTAACAAATCTACCTCCCTGCATTTGGAATTTCAGTCAAAATCAGCGTGTCACCTTGGGTCGTGTCTTTGTCCTCTCATTTGACTGACGCCCTCCCTGGCACCTCTCTGGTGCTTGTGCCTGTTGCAGGCAGCATGGCTGTGCCAGGCGGGGCTCTGACGGGCAGCAGGGAGGCAACAGGCAATGCTGAGAGCATTGGCAAGCCGTGAGAAGGCTGATGATGAGGACTTGGAAAAGAAAAGAATTCGGAAAAGATGCAACTCTTTTCAAAGGCAATGACTGGATCAAGGGGGCAGAGAAGCCTCCTCAAAATACTGAAGAGGAGCGGTGATATGAGCGCACAGGCTGTGTGCAGCACTTGGTGTGCCGTGCCATGGTGGCACAGGGGAGCACAGTCAATGGCCTTGGCACAGGACTAGGAGCTAGTTTTGCCTGACTTTTAATCCTGGCTAAATCATTGAATTCCCTCTGTGATCTCTGACAAGTTAGAGAATGTAGATATAGAAAAGTCGTATTAGTCCACATAATCCAGTTCTCTACAGTGTAGGATTAGCCTGTAATCTTTATTCCCTAGTATTTCATGGGATGGAGTCTCCGACACGCTACCTGTAGTACAGTGTTCTACCTGTAGTACACTACTGCTGCTTGTACTGTCTGGTGTTCTCACAGCCAGGAAAGTCTTCGGTTACATTGCTTTAAGAGGAAAGCATTAAAATAATATCTCCCCATTGTTCCCCATTTCTGCCCATATAATGAAGAGCAGCGTTGGGAAATAGGTCTTCTAAATCTTAACTCATTTAAAAAAAATTATCAAGGTGAGCAGCTCCTCCTATAAACAGAGCTGTTCAGAAATAAGCTGTATTAGTGATGTCACTTGACCTGCCCTGCAGGCAACCATTTGGGGGGCAGGCTGTGCTTGCCCCCCTGCTCCTCACCATCCACCATTACCTCCTGCCAGGCCAACTGGGCTTGACCAGGAGCTGTGACGCAGAAGCAAGATTAACAGCAAATACCTTGTGTGGAATGAAATGCCTCTATTTGTCCGCAGGAACATTAAAAGAACTAGGAAAAAAAGTTTTTAGTAGCAAGACCCTAAACGTAATGTCTTACCTAAAGTAGATTGTCAGCTACAGTCTGTGTTCTGACTGTAGTTGATGGGTGTGTGCTCCGTACAGCCCAAGGACATAGAAAGCAATTCAGCTTGGTTAACCAGACACAAGAATTTTTTCAGGGAAAGCTGAATTGTTCTCCAGACCCCACTGGCTGTATTAACTGGACAGCTAAATCGTATTCATTATGTCTTTGGGCTCTGCCTGACATAGGTGTGGTAGACAGGTGGTATGGCCTGCACAAGGTAAAGGCAAGGCTTTTGTACTGGCCCCAGAACTCTGCAGTGCAAGGACAGGTCTGTTCCCAAAAGCCTTATGTTTTCAGCTGCAGTTCTGTTCGAGTTGCTACCAGCAGTCCCATCCTTTTCACAAACAGGAAGACTGCACTTGCTTGGATCCTTGGTTTCTGTGGATGCTTGGTCTGCCAAACTGTCAACTTCAATCTCCAAAACCACAAGTATAGCATAAAAGTAAGACATAGTATCATAAAAATATGACTATTTTCTTTCTGAGAAGTAGAAGTGTTCTGAAGGTGCTTCGGTTGCCTCACTGAGCATGGTGGTTGAGTTCATGTAGTGTATCTCATAACAGAGCTGCTGCAGAGAATAGAAATGGTACCTTTGGTTAATGCTAATAAAATATAATGAGGAGTGTTTTCTTGGTCAAACACATCAAAAGAGTGCAGTGATCTGTTTGTGGACTTTCAGCATGTCAAATTCTTATTTCTGAGTTATCCAAAAAAGTCTTCTGTTAAGAAACAGATGGCATTTTCTTCATGGACAAGCCTTTTATATTACAGAGTAATTTTTAAACAAATTGGCTCACATATTGCACTTATAAAATAAGGTTATGTGTAGAGGTCTAACATGATTTCTGGCTAATGTTTTGTTGACAACTGACTCATTACATTTGACTCTTTTGTCCTAAGTTTCTTCATTCATATAATTCTTTATGACATTAAGGGAAGCAGCTTACTATATTACACAGAAATAGGTAATGTATTAACACACCTCATTACATATATATAATTATAGTATACATATGCATATTTACTCATCTACAGCATCTAAATGAATTTCTATGGCTTGGCTGTCCTATAATTTCTAGTAAGAGATCATGAATGAGCAAAGCATTTTTTGCGGATGTGAAAATCTTTTTTTTGCCTATAAAATCACTTCAATAAAAACCAGAAGATGGTGTGACAGATCTGGGTCACTAAGACAATGTGATGTGCACTAGCAAGATGTTAGAAGCAGCGATGTATGGAGCTCGTTTAGAGACTGAACACAAAGAACCTCCTTGGTTGCCAGGTCTCAGCTCTTTCTGTCATGTCATATAATCTGTTTGGTAAAATGAACAAGCTCTGTCTTTATCCGTTACTTGCCCCAGAAGACTCTTCTCCTTCTGTTGTTATTAGAAACCTTTTATTAGTTTGTGGTTCAGTTTTTTTAATAGATAGTTCTTGTTTTTCTTTTCCTGTGACTCCATCTTTTTCAGTTCAAATTTATTCTTTTTGTCATAGATGTGATTGGAATCATGTGCAGCATTCTGGATGAGGCTGTAGCAGTGTTGTCTGCAGTGCTTTGTTAACTCACTTTAGACTGCCCAATACAGTGTTGTCACAGCCTTGTCGTTTTAATAGCAGAAAGAGATCAGGATACCCAGTCCTTTCTCCTCCCTTGTTTCCAACTGGCAAGTCCCATAGCTGAGATAATTGTTCATTCTCAAGACTATGATCTTGCACTTCATCCCGTTAGTTCCTGTCCCTTTTGGGGCAGAGATCAAGCACTTTGTATTACATGAGAAACTCCAGTAAGAAGACTTTTAATTAAACTTTTTGGAAGGGGAATGTCTAAAAGCCTCACTGAAATAAGTGGGAAGGTGAAAAACCTTACAATTGCTAAAACACAGTTTGGTTACCCAGACATCAGTGTCTAATTCCATAGGAAAGCCACCTGGCTCCAGCTCCTTCTTGAGAAGGATGTTGGCTCACCGTTTGTCACAGCTGCTTTCCCTGTTCAAATGCTTGGGTATCTGATGGGTAGGCAACTGAATCCTGCCCTAGGACTGAGATTCAGGTCCAGATTTGGATCACAATCATCAGTTTAGGTCTTCAGTCTAGGTGTCTACAAGCAACTTGAATGTATGTCTGTAATGTCACTGTGAGCTAGTTAATAGAGCTAACTAGACAAGAAAGAAAATGTGTAAGAGCTGAAAGAAGGAGTGAATTCCTGTTGAGAAGACAGAATGAGCTTGCTTGCTGAAGGCTTTCTGATGTTTTGAAAGAGGACAAAACAAAAAAATAAGTAAGGAAGATATGAGAAATTATAATTGTATGATATACTTCTTCCATTTCTTTAATTTTGTTCTTTGTCGCTTCACGAGTTGCTCGGCCGCCTGGAGGCCAGGCAAGCGACACTTGCGAGGTGCTCTGACTTAAGAGACCAAAAGCAAGCAAGTTCTTTGCCCTCGGCACTGGAGGGAGCAGGCTGCAACTCACAGTTGTAACTTAGCAATGGCGAAGACGAAGGCAAGGGAGGACCTCTGTGCGCAACAGTAGCGGTTTTATTGATCCGATGGGAGATGCACCACAAGAGGCGAGGAGAGCCTCTTGCAGGGGGTTTTTAAAGGGGGGTTTCTCAGGGGTGGATCCAAAGGATAAACCAATAGACAAATGATGAGGGGTGACAGAAAACCAATAAGGGGTAATGAAGGGAGGGACTCAACAGAACAGACCAATGGGGTACACAAGGTCACAGAACTTTCTAGAACTTGATTATATATTAAACAGAAGAAATGAATATGCATTAAATGAACGTCCAATGGGGAACATGTAAACCTAAAACCGGGGAGGAGATGATGGTGAGATGGACGTCCCGGGAGGGCAGAGCCCTCAGACTTCAGACTCAGCCACAGGATCTTCCTCCTGGTCACTCTCCTGGGCAGGGAAGTCCACCCACCTGATGTCCGAGGCCCGACCAGCGGGCTCAAGCACCGCGACAGTTCTTAAGCTGTCCACTAAGGCAGTAATGTTGGAAGACAGAGTATGAATGAATCTGAACAAGTCAATAGGAAGTGAGAAATTCAAGCTAGCATAATTCAGCCCACAAGGCAAGGCTTCTCTACCATTTATTCTTGTTGTCTTCAAGGCTCCTTATGTAAATATTTGGGATTTTGGCAGAGTGGTTCATCTTTGTTAGTGCAGTGAAACATTTGCTGCAAGCATACTGACTGAAGTCTGCTTCGTAATTGTTTGCAGTAACGACTCAGCAATGGAGACTTAGGGTTGTAAAACTGCCAATTCTGTATTAATGTGATCTTCTTTCCTCCCTCTCCCGGTTGCAGCAAGCACACAGTTGGTGTAGGAAGTCTGCAAAGCAGAACAAGGAGCCGTATCCATCTGTGTCAACAGATTCCCACTTCACCACTCTGCCAGCCTTCCTTCCTCAGAGCCACCGATCTGTCTCTGAACAGCCACAAGAAATGGGTCAAAGAAAGGTACATCACACAAACAGCCTTGGTCATTATCTTGGTTTCTCCCAGCAGGACTTGAGACACAGCGATCAAGGAGACTTCACACGCAGATCCAGGAGTGCCTCCAGCATTTCTTGGTCATTTCAACGAAGCAAGTCTCTGTTCTGCTTGCCCACGGTGAACTCCTCTTCAGCATCAGAGACATTTCATTTCAGTGAACCATTTCAGTTTTTAAATACTGAGTCACCTGCAACCAGGCTAAAAACATGGAAATGCAGCCCCAAGCTTAACATTGATGACTTGGAGGGTGCCCAAGAGACTGATGTGGACACAGGGATGAAGCTGTCCTTCTCAGACCTATCTGTGGTTTCTGCATACTCTGCACTTAATGGATTTTGCAGTGAGTTGGAAGACTCTCTTCCATCAAAGAAACAAACTAGGGCTAAACAGGCAGCCACCAGTGGAAGGCCTGTGTCAGCCACGTGCAATACCTTTGAGTCAGTTGATGGTTCACTGCCTTCTCTTGCAGAATGGTCTTCCAGCTCTTTCATATCATCATCTCTCTCCAAGCAGCACAAACAGCCATTGAGACCAGCTTCATGTTCTCTGGATGATAGTGTTTGTCCAGCTTCACCAGTTAATGAAGAAGAATTTTACATCTGAGGTTTCTCTATCTTATACCTTCTGGAACAAACATGTTCTACTTGTAAATGACAGCAGTGGGTCCACCTTGAGCTTACAGAAGGTTCCTTGCTGAGGAGAAGGTGATGCAGAAGAGTGTGTTAAATACTTGGAGAAAATACTCAGAACCCTCTGAGACTGGCATTCCCAGACTGGGTACACTAAAGCAGTCTGAGATTGCACCCTGTACCTTTGTACTGGAGGATATGATCAGCAGAGGCTCCTGCACAGCAGTGCAGAAGTTGGTTTTCTGACCAGCCCTTGGACTGGTGGTGAAGGAAATGCCAGAAGAGGCACATAATATTCCATTTTAATTTGGCAGAAAATGAAGACTAATTTGTGACACCAAACTGTTTTAACTTCTGTGGGAAATTCCCTTACGATGGGAAAATAAAGAGGTCTTACTTCCCTTTCACAGGTTCCAAAGGCAGCTCTAAGCACAGCAGGGCCCAGCAACACAGCTCCCGTGGGGTCTGGCAAGAAGTTTCTTGTGAGGAAACACAATAGCTGGCAGTGGTGAGGTGAGGCAGAATCATACAATCATCGAGGCTGGAAGAGGTCTTTGAGATCATCTGCGTCCAAGTGTCAACTCAGCACTACCTACACCCTAATCACCCCTAAACCATATCCCCAAGTGCCACATCCAGACACCTCTTGAACACTTCCAGAGACTGACCCCACCACCTCCCTGGACAATTTATTCTAAGGTCTGACCACCCTTTCAGTGAATAATTTCTTTCTAATATCTAATCTGACCCTCCCTGGTGCAATTTAAGGCTGTTTCCTCTCATCCTTTCACTCAAGACATCATTAAGAGTCCAACCTCCCCCCTTCACTGCAGCCTCCTTTCTGGTAGTTGTAGAGATCAGTAAGGTAACCCTTGAGCCTCCTTTCCTCCTAACTGAACAATCCCAGTTCTCTCAGCTGTTCCTTATCAGACTTTGGCTCCAAACCCTTCACCAGCTCCGTTGCCCTTCTCTGGACGTGCTCCAGCACGTCAGTGTCCTTCCTGAGTTGTGGGGCCCAGAACTGAACACAGGATTCAAGGTGCAGCTGTCACTAGTGCCAAGTACAGGGGTCAGTCACTCTGGTCCTGCTGGCCACACTATTGCTGATACAGGCCAGGATGCCATTGGTCTTCTTGGCCACCTGGGCACTTTGCTGGATCACGTTCAGCCAGCTGTTGACCAGCCCCTCCAGGTCCTTTTCCAGCCCCTCTTCCCCCAGCCTACAGCAATGCATGGGATTGTTTTGACCCAAGTGCAGGACCCAGCACTCGGTTCACCATAGTAAGCCCCACGAGACTGTCCTCAGCCTATCAATCCAGCCTGTCACAATCCCCTGGCAGAGCCTTCCTGCGCTCCAGCAGATCAACACTCCCACCCAACTTGGTGTCATCTGTGAGCTTACTGAGGGTGCACTCAATCTGCTCATCCAAATCATTGATGAAGACGTGAAACAGAACTGGCACCAGTACTGAACCCTGGGGAACACCAGTAGCCACCAGCAACCAACTGGATTTAGTTCTATTCACCACCACTCTCTGGGCCTGGCCATCCAGCCAGTTATACTCAGTGAAGAGTGCACTGATCCAAGCCATGAGCAGACAGTTTCTCCAGGACAGTGATGCTGGAGATGGTTTCAAATGCTTTCCTAAAGTCTGGATAGACAACATCCCTGGGCTTTCCCTCACTTCTAAGTGCATCACGTTGTCATAGAAGAAGATCAGGTTGGTCAAGCAGGACCCGCTTTTCATAAACCCATGCTGGCTGGGCCTGAGCCCTTGGTTGTCCTGCACATGCCACGTGATAGCACTCAGGATGATCTGCTCCATGACTTTCCCCAGTACCAAGGTCAGGCTGGCAGGCCTGTAGTTCCCTGGATTGTCCTTCCAACCTTTCTTGTAGAATAGGTGTTAAATTTGCTAATTTACAGTCAACCAGGACTTCTCCGGTAAGCCAGAACTGCTGGAAAAGGGTTGAAAGGGGTTTGGCAAGATGTTTTGCCAGCTCCCTCAATACTCTCAGGTGCATCACATCAGGGCACACAGGTGTGTGTCTAATTGGGGCAGAAGGTCATTAACCCTTTCTTCAGAGATTGTGGTGACTTCACTCAGCTCCCCATCCCTAACTTCCAGCTGTCATTGCTGGGTATCGTGGGGGCAACTGGTTTTGGTGTTAAAGACTGAGGCAAAAAGGGCATTAAGTACCTCAGCCTTTTCCTCACCCTGTGACACTGTGCTGCCCTCTGCATCCAGCAAAGAATGGAGATTCCTTAGCCCTCCTTTTGCTGCCAATGTATTTATAGAAACTTCTTGGGAAGAGTTTTGCTCCTTCCCCAGGGAAGAGGAAGTTCCACTGTGTCTTTCACTTTGACAGACCAGGATGCAGAAGGTGCCAAAAGGGAAACCTTAGAGAACATTTTCAGCCCCCCCAACCAGAAAGCCCATCCCTTCCAGCTAGAAGGGAGCCATCTGGACTGTTGTCTCAACCATTTGCACAGACAGTGATAACCCAAGTGAACCATGTCTGCTACTTCTAACCCAGGCAATACAGCTTACCTTTTTGGAATACAAACCAAGAGAGAGAACTCAGCGTTTTTATATATTGCTACACCTTTAGACCCAAATAAAAGACAGCTCCCTGTTTTTTAAGGGGCTGTTATTTTTCTGTTAAAAATAATTAATGCAGAAATTTATTCTTCATCTTTCCAGTGCAAGCATACTTCTTTCTTGGTAAAACATATTTCTTCTTTAATACCTCTGTCCAAAGGGAAAACAAGTCAAATGTTACTGGCTTTCAGAGGGTGTTTTTAAAATATGCATTCTTGGTAAGCTGTTTTGCTGTAATTAATTTGGTGTTTAAAAAAGAAAATGTAAGTGAAAAGCTGCTTATATGACAGCTAAGAACCTTCACGAAGAGTCATATAAACAGATTTTATAATGTATGTTCTAAAATTTTTGGCTGACAAATGTCACTGATTACAACTCTGGTCGAGCCACTGGGGAAATGACTATGTTAAAAGGTGTATGTATAATGCTGGATGTAAGCTCTATACAGGTGTAGATGCTGAAGCCCTACCATGATGGCATTGTGGTATGTGGAATAAAAACACATTTTCAGAGAAAAATATTTGCTGTATTACCAGGTAATTTTAATCAAAAGAACTGCTGCTTTGGAGGGAAAAAAAAAAAAAGGTGAAAAAGCACACACGTATTGTAAATAATAGATACCAAAAGTGGAACAGCTCCCCTGGCCCTTTTAGGTAAGTGCATGGTTTTTAGAAACTGTTCTGCAAGGAAGTCCAGGGGAAAATGAGTACAGATTTATAGGGGAGGAACCTTCAGCCCGAGTCCAGGAGAGGCCAGAGGGATAGCCAAGGCTTTTTGCTTTTGCTGTTGTTTTCTCCACCCTGGAAAAAAAGACATCAAACTGAAGTCCAAGTCTCCTCTCTGTGAGATGCTGTCATAGTATTTACCAGGGATAGACTTTGTCTTTTGTGCTAAACACAATGAATAAATAGGAAAATCTCTTCAATGTAAAGAGCACAGCAGATTATCAGCCTTCTCCTGCCCACTGAAACTGTTTAGGCTTACTGCAGTTTTGGGTAAACTGTTCTCTTTCTGGGGCCAAAAATAGCACTAATGAAGGATTTGTTGTGGTGTGCGTGTGTTTACCTGCTCTATGCTCCTTCAGACTCCATGCAGTCTTTCCTCTGACTGTCATGACCTTTAGATCAAATCCCCCCCTGGAACACGTGAACCTGATTTATCTAAAGTTGTATTCCCATGTTATTGTTTATACCCTGCCAAAGTATATATAAAACACTGTGAAGTCAGACTAGCCACTTTTTCCATCCATTTGTTGCATTTCACCATACAACAGTGATGCCTAGGACAGTCAGCATCCACAGGTTTAAATTTATGCTTCATTATTTTCTGTCCATAATCAAAGTATTTTCACAATATTATAATCATACAGATAGCATTTGATCTGAACATGAAGTAAAAAACTTGTTTGAGCTGATGTAGCTGTCTCATCCTGGCATCATGCCAACACTGAAACTCCTGACAAAAGCTGATTGGGGTTTTTAATGAAGAGGAGGCTCTGAACCATCTTTCCACCTGAGGCATGCATCTAGAAGGAGTCCATCACATCTGGGGGCTGTCGCCTGATGCTGCAGGAAGCACTGGTAATGGAGATCCACGGGGAAGCACAGGACAGCTCAAGTCTCAGTCATGAGGTTCGAGTGTGTTATTAACCAGCAGCTCCACAAGCATCTCAGCTCCAGATTTTACCACATTAATCGTGATGGGAAAAGAGCCAAATGAGTGTCCACAGGCTCTGAATTTGTACTGTCCCCACTGGTTCTGTCTCCAAGTATTTCTGTTCTGTTTACTGATACCTAACTAGAGATTGAAGTTTTAATTGTTTACATTGATGGTGCTTGTTACCAAATCTTGTAAAATAATGAGTGTCCTACTGTCAGGAAAAACAGAGGTGATAGTGTACAGAAAACTTCTTGTCTATAAAAAGAAAGCCAGATTATGAAGCATTTCACTGAAGGTAGGCTTCATTAATTCTCTTCCCATTATTTAAGAAGGGGCTTATTTCTTCAGAGGGTTGAATATGCACAAGTTTTGTGGCATTTGCTTATTGTTTTGGTTAAATTATGAACAATGTATTTTGAGAACTGGAGGTTTTTCCTGAACTTTCTCTCCTTCTCACCCCAGAATGCACTGCTTCCGTGAAATAAAATAGAGATGAAAAGTCAGTTGTACTTAATCCTCTGCGTGTTCAGTTATGAAGTATTGCAGACTTACAGAGTATTTTAACTAGGCTTCCAAAATGACTGCAGGTGCCACAAGCTCTACGGCTTTTGCCGGTGTGTGTTGGTGGGATAATTACAAAATAAACACAGCAAAAATATTTTTGTGTTGGACTCGGTTTTGCCTCTGCAGACTGGGTCTTTTCATTCTCACTGTGGTGTTGTAAGTAATTTTCTCTAGTAAAGCTGAATGATAAAATATGTGACATATATTGGTAATCTTGCGTGCTTAAATCCCATCTTGGTTTGTTTGATGTACATGGGTTTTCATAATCATCCTTTCCTCTTATTTTCATCAGTGTGTGGTGTTACCTATTATGCATTTCTTTATTCCCCCCATGGGACACGTCTGCATGTCAGCATTACATTGTATATGCAGAGCTGTGTAGGTTTGGCTTTGTTTGGTTTTTATGGTTTAACATTGTGGGGTTTATATATATTTTTATGGCACTTTTAGAGCTGTACAAACATCAGGAGTTGGAAGAGGCCTCTGGAGGTTGTCTAGTCCAAAGCATCTGCTGAAAGCAGGCACAAAACTGCTCAAGCTTCAAGCTTTGGAGTTAAATCAAGTTGTTCAGGACCTTGTCTGGTCAGATTTGAAAGTATCTAAAGGCGGCAATTTCACAGTGTCTCTGGGCAATGTGTGCCAGTGCTTACCCACTGTAACGAGGAAGAATTGCTTCCTAATCTGCAGTCAGAATTTCCCATGTCCAAAACTGTGATCTTTCTCTCTCGTTTCACTGACCACCTCTGAGAAATCCTAGCTCTATCTTCTCTATAATCTCGCTTTAGGTGCTGGAAGACTGCAGTTGCTTCTGCAGCCATGGCCTTCCACACCGTACACTCTCATTCCCTGACCATCTGGACCCTCTCAGGCTTGGCAATATCGCTCTTGTGTGGACAATCCCAAAACTTTACCCAGATGTATGGGTGTGAATGATGAGTGCTCAGTAGGCAGGAAGAATAATTTCTATCAACCTGATGGCAGCTCCCTTGTTTGTACCACTTGGCCTTATCACTGCAAGGGTGCCCCACTTAATTGTGCTCAGCTTGCTGTTCTTGGGACCCCGTGGTCTCTTTTTTCAGAGCTGCTGCCTAGCCAGGAGGTGCTTCCTCCTGTGCTGTCATACCAGGTTAGTCCATGCCAGGTGCAGGGCTTGTATTGAACTTGGTGAGGTCCTCACTGGCACTTTTCTCCAGCCAGTGAAGGTCTCTGTGAGTGGTATCCCTGACCTCCAGTGTATCAGTCACGGCCATCACATTGGCAGCTTCTGTTGCACTGTCAGTGGTAGCCCATCCAGCCCCATGGACTTGTGTGTGTCCAGCTTTCTGCACCCCTGACTCAGTCTTCTAGTGTGATTAGTGTTTTTCTCCTTGAAACTTTGCTACTAGATACAGACACATGGCAGACGTAATGTAACTCACATCACATCTTGTGAGTGATAGTCTTGTGACTGAAGACAGAGGTTTTTCCAGCTGGCAGATTTTTCCAGTTACAGAAAACAGGCATTTTTCTAGTCTGTCCTGAATATCTCCCGTGATGTTTAAAGAAGGTTGTATCTGTCTTTCCTTCTTGATTGAGAGGATTGTAGGAGATGCCCACAGCAACACCCCTTTTGTTATCTTCTCCTGACCCATGAGCTCTTGAGTTTCTCACCCTCTGTTCCCTCACAAACATGCATGAATTCGTGCCACTCAGTTGCTTAGAGCACAAGCAACTGAGTCTTCCATCACCATCTTCCACCCTTCCCTAAAGAACCTGCATCCTGCCATGACAGCTCTGGACCCAACTGCTCCATCATATCTCTAAATCATCTGGGTTTACATCCTGAGAGTGCTGAGGTCTTCCAGGAGTGATTTTCAGGTTCAGCAGCCAGAGCTTTGACACTGGCCATCCCAGCTGCCCAACAGAATGGAGCTAGTCAGGTGTTGGGAAGACAGTCCCACAGCACAAAGGGCTTAGGAAGCAGTTTCAAAACTGTGCATATGTTAACTACTGCAGAAATCAGAATATTGTTTTTCCTATCAAGCTGAGAAGTCTTAATCCAGTTACTCATTCTTCATAGGAAAACCATTCCATGCGTTTCTTAATTCTTGTTACCCTTCTGTTACCTTTCTGTTGTGTTGTGTGCTTTTTGAGCTAGAGGGTCCATAAATACACATAGTTTTTGGAGGTTTAGATGTACTGTATGAATGTACAGAACAGCTTGAAGGTGTTTTGCATTTTATTCTCTTTTTGTCTCCTAGTAATGGAACTTGCTGCTTTGGCTGCAGCTGAGCACTGAGCTACCCTTTTTGTAGATGTTTACGTAGACCTAGGGTCCAATTCCCAAGAAGAAAAGGTCAGTTGAGACTCAACTATCATGCATGTAAAATTAGATCTTTTTAAAATATAATTAATTTTAAAATTAGCTACATTGAAGTTCATCTGCCTTTTTATTGCCCAGTTGCTGTCTATTGTGAGACTTTTCTTCAACTTCCCCAGTTGTTCATCATCTTTACTATCTTGGATGCTTAATAACCTCAACAAACTCCCATCTCACGAAGCCCCCCTTTTTCCAGGTTTAAGTCATGCTGAGCAATGTAAGCTTGAGTACAAATCCCTGCATGACTCCATTGCCAACCTCCTTCCACTGTCAGAGCTGGCAATTTATTTCTACCTTCTGTTTCCTGCCTTTTAATCAGCCCTTTATTCACATAACCTTCTCTCTTAAACCATCACAGCAGGGTTTCCTGTAAAGGCTTTGATGAAGGACTTTGGCAAACTGTTCTTAGCTGTACACCTATTTGTTGATGCCTTCTGAAGCCCCAAATAGATTTATGAGGTGTGATTTCCTTTTATGAAACCATGTTGAGTCTTCCCAAAAAAATCCTCGAACTTATCTCTGTTTGGATAATGACTTGTCTCTCATCTGAGCCCAAGTGTCATTTGAGTACAGAGCAATCCTCCCTGTGGCATTCTTTCCCAGCTTCCAGGATTCAGCATAGTGCAAATTGCTAAATTTACACAGAGTCCAGACCTCCTGAGCCAAAAGCTGCTCAGATCACTGTGTGACCAACTGCTACATTGTGCTACCATTGGATTTGTCCTCCCTCAATTTGTCAGATTTTTTGTTGAATCTCTCTTTATTCCTCGGGTTTCCACAGCAGCTCAGGGCAATAAGCAGCACTGAATTAATTCCCTGCATGAGAAGATAGACACATTCATTTGCAGCCTTCACCCAGATAGTTTCACGATTCAGTTCCAGAAGTCAATGCAGACTTCTGGACCATGTTGCCTCAGTAGCTGGGAGGGATTGCGTCCCCCCCCCGAGCTCAGGAGCCAGTGGGTTGTGAGATAACTGGGGCTGAATCCAGCTGCTTGTTTTGGAAAGCCTTGTGGCCTTCAAAGGTATAAATCTTGTGGCAGAATATGTCTTGTGGTGAATGGGAATAGGATAGGGAGCAGGTTCAGACACTGGATTGTTTGATTGCTTGTTGTCTCTGTTTTGGACCACTTCAAGCAGCGCTCACCAAAACACTTCCTGGTGGTGCCCCTTCACCCCTAGGACTGTTCCCACTATGGAAGAGGCAACATCAAGCTTTGGCCCCTCTGTCTCCAACTCTTCCACTAGATTTTGCATCTTCCTGCCCTCCCATGTTCCCTTGGACATCCCACAGCATGAAACAGCCTCTCAGGGTCATGCTGTTAAAAACACCTTCCCGGCTGCTGAGAGCAACGCAGTCCTCACTTCAGTTCAGATAACAACCCCCATGCACCATGGGCTGGTCGTGTCCGAGAGCTGTACGGATCCTGCAGCAGCCCAGGAGGGAAGCCAGGCTGGCTGCTGGGTGCTGTGTCTAGTGACCTGTGGGGCATTTCTGAAGGCTGTGGACACAGCTCAAACAGTGCTGGACTGACCTTGGAGCTCAAGAACAGTATCCAAACTGCTGCTCTTTTTTTAACAATTTACAGATAGACATTGTTGGTTCAATTTGGCCACAGAAAGGGAGTCTTAGAGGGCTTCACAGCTGTGCTGGTTCGTCCTGTCCCTGCTGTGGCTCAGCCTCCTGCATTAAAGCATGGCTGACGCTTTAATCAGCTGTCCCTTTTAATCACTTTCCTCCTGAATATATGGTGCATAAAATGGAAAATAGCGTGGTAGGTGGAGGCCATTAATCCAATATGCCTGTCATAAATGAAAACTGCCGACTCAGTGGCACATACTGAAATGGCAATGGAAATGGATATAGCCAGGGCTGCCCGGTCGGTAGGAGAATTACCCCGTTCCCAGCAGCTTGGTGGTGTGTGCCGGGATGCCGGCGGTGCGGCGTGCTGGCTCCGTGCACGTCGGGAAGCCACCAGGCTGCACAAGTTGCTAGTGCCATCTCGTGGTTCCTGCGCACACGGGTGGCAGCGCACGGAGCTGCCAGCCCGGGCGGTGACACCCGCGGGGCACCGGCGGGACCTCCAGGCTCTGGCTCGGTGCCCTGCTGCCCTCGCAGCCTCCGAGCCCTGTATTTCAGCCTACGCTGCTGGCAGTGCCCGTGCTGCGCTGCCGCCTCGCTGCTCCGCTTCTCTGCCCTCCCTTCCATCGCGAAGCTGGGGAGCAGGATAACCCAGTGGCTCCGTGACCCGAAGGGCTCTGCCGTGTCCTTTCCCAGCGCCGGAGCCGAGGAAGCAGCCACAGCCCACGGGGCGACGCCTCGGGGCTGCTCTTGGGATGGAGCCGAGCATCCGCTGCGAACGAGCTCCGAGCACGGCACGGTAAGCCGGCTGCCTGTCACGAATTCCTCTGTTTACTTTGATGAAAATTTTAGCCCTCCTGGTACGGAGATAATCTGCTAAGTATGACCCAACTCCTGCCAAGACAATGCTTCTTGTGAGGTTAGCAGTGCTACTGGAGAGCTCCTGCTCCTTAGGTGTAATGAACTTGGGGACAGGGCTACCCGGAACAGATACTCTTTAAGAATGCAACACATAATACCAATTTTATAATTCCTCCTACTTCTATGAATTAACAGCCATTTTTTTGCAGCTCACATGTACTGTTGCATGGGCATATTTTTATTTAAACTCGGCTGTGATTAGGAGCAAGAGGGTTTTTTCGTAGTTTACCATGATATTGTTGAGTCCCACTTTTTCCTACTTTTTGGGGGTATTTTTTGTCACAAGAAAGCAAAGCTTCAACTAAATGCTCTGTGCCTCTGCTTATGGAATTTGACTAGATGCCAGTGTTCCCCTGTTGTGCCATGTAAAGCCACAGAAATGCAGCCTCTGCCCTTCAAGTTTCTCTCCCTGACACTTTGCTGCCTTACTTTCTTCCAAGAGCTGATGGCCCTGTGGTTTTCCCACAGGATGGGTGAGGATGCTCATTGCCACCCTGCCGCTTATGTAAAGGCTCTGCAGAAGTTTTGAAGAAAGGACTTTCGGGGCTGCTTGAGGCAGCAACAGAAACAACCACTGCCAGGTGTGCTGCTGCCACCTGCCTGGGTAGGAGAGCTGGCCATGAGGTCAGGGTAGTGCTGGGACAAGCTAGAGGGCAGGAGAGGAGCAGAAAGATGGGAACCATCTATGACCCTCCTCCCATTTTCTAGCCCCAGATGGTGTACCAGCTCCAGGCGTGTGGGGCTGTGCAATATCCCACTCTTTGAGGGATTAGGATGAGATAGGGAATGTGGAGGGAAGCCATCAGCCCTGGGGGATAAGGTCCTGAAGCTGTCAGGTGCTCCCACTCCGCTGGCTCTACCATCTCCCTACACAGGCCTTGTCTCACCCCTTCAGACAGGTCTCAAACCTGAGGCTGTACTTGCACCTCCATGTCCAGAACGAAGCAGGACAGGACCCAGGGCTCCTTTCTTTTCCTGGCCACTCCTCTCTTTAGCACCTCCTTACTAAATCCATTGGGTTTGGTACTTACCTTGTCTCTAGCAGACTGCAGGGGACAAAACTCTGCTTTCAGCATCCCTGGGAGTCATTCAGTGACACCAAAAGGATGCAGCTGCTGGTGTGCTCTGTTCTCTGCAATGGAGGCTCATTGTCTCTTAGACATACCAGGTCACGAGGACGTTTTCTGATGATGCCATTTTTGGTAGGTGGCCCAAAGAAAAATTGGCTGCTCTCTGGAGTGACAGCTAGCTTGCAGCCTGACATGAATGAAGAGCACAGCAAGATGGAACAGATTTTTGCTCCAAGCCTTCTCTGCTGATGTGTTAACTTTGGCAGCATCATTTGGAGAAAAAGTGAATTAATCTTATTGGAGTTGTGTACAAAAGAGACTGGGGGAAGAAACGGGAAAAAAAAAAAGAAAGTGTGAATCTATGTTGATTATTTTGAAGCCATAAACAAGTGGCATCAGAAAAGATTTTGACAACCATATGGACTTTCAGAAGTGTGAAATCTTCTGAAAATGATGTGCAATCAT
>VZRR01006742.1:359826-432909 GCA_013398015.1 Oreocharis arfaki | reverse complement strand
ACAGAAGAAAAGACGATATGGATGGATGAGAAGTACAGACAGGGGACTGCAATCTGTGATACAGGAGTTAAGATTCTGGGTATGTGAAAAAAATGTTACCTAGAAAAATATTAATATAAATTAAATTAAATTAAATTAAATTAAATTAAATTAAATTAAATTACATAAGAGAATTCTCCCAAAGGTAATAGAAGTAACAGTCAATTCTATTTCTTATTACAGGTACAGGAGTGCAGGTCCAGCTGAAGGGCATCAGCTGCTCTGGCTGAGGTTGGGAACTGCCGTGGCAGTGCAAGGTATCTCCCCTGATGTTCACCAAGGGGACACTTTTATCCCAGAGCCTGGGAAGCGCTGCCTGAGAGGCGAGTAGGATGATGAGAAAGCAGGTTGGCAAATTTTGTAGCTTTGGTGTAGCACATCTGCACACAAGCTGTATGTGCATGTGGCAGGGACATCCCTGTGGGCCACGTGGAAGTGCGTGATGTGGCACACACCAGAGGAGTTAGTGCTGCTCTGCTGTCTCGATTGGCAGGGGCAACTCATCAGATCTGGGCAAGGGCCACCACGCTGCCTGAGGTCTTACCTGCTAGGAGGAGAGAAATGTGAGAGGTCTGGGCTCTCTCTGGGGGCAAAGTTTAAATGCCAGCACTCTGAGCCTTTTTACAACCGGAGTGTTTGATGCTTTTCCCATTTAAGTTATCACAGTGCATAAGACATAAATTGCAGCAAAATACTTTTCAGGTTTGATCTATAAATGGGTCTGATTTGTTTCTGATGGCTCTGATTTGTTTCTGATTTCAGCTTCCTCTGTGGCAGCATTCCAGGTCCAGATACTGGTTTGCACTGTTTGTCACATCACAAGACAATGGGAAAAGCAGATGAAAGGTGAAAAACTGAAAATGGAAAACAAACTGACTATGCCATCTTAAAGAAGCAGGAACAAAAGTAGGCTGAATTCTCTGAGGAGAAATTATCTACCACGGGAAAACACAGATCAGCACGAGAGTTGGCTTTCATGTATCCATAGGGGATGAAATAGATGATGCCTATGAAATGCATCTGTTTGCATAGTTTGGACATTGAAACAGTACAGCATCTGTGCACTGTGTATACTGTACACTCTCCCATAGTCTGATATTTTGATTCCTCTTTCCATTCTGCAGTATTTCCATTAGACCTCAATATCTTTAAGGAGTCAGTGCACACCCAAAAAAGTTCACACACATCTTAAATTTTTCCATGTATATCTTCTAAGTACACCTTTCCTTTTCTTCCCTTTGCCTTTCGCTGAACAATCCTTTGTTGTTTGGTGACATTAGCATGGTCACCAGTAAATTTAGTGTCTCAGGGTCTCTTTCCACCACTGAAGGTGATACTTAAAGTTAGTCCTAAGAGGTTCCAGCAAGAAAGTGTCACTGATGAGAATGTGACGAACTGTACAGAGAAACATTTTTTTGCTATTGAAAAGAAAACTCCTGAGAATACTTTAAGATGCCATGATCTGTATTTTCAGACTGTGGAGTGACAGGCCTAAAGAAAAGCATATCAAGACCCCCCCCTTATTTCTTTATTTAATGAGGTATGGGGTTTAGCTGAGGAATTTAAATGATTGACTGAGAAGTATTTGAAATTCTTGAGGGTCATAAAGATCAAGGCAAATGGATCAATCCAAAATAATTAATTGTGACACTGTGACAACTGCTAGCGGTTTCTTTTTTCCCTCAAACAATCTATGAATATTT
Source organism: Oreocharis arfaki (assembly GCA_013398015.1). Classification (NCBI taxonomy): domain Eukaryota; kingdom Metazoa; phylum Chordata; class Aves; order Passeriformes; family Paramythiidae; genus Oreocharis; species Oreocharis arfaki. The sequence goes on along the minus strand of VZRR01006742.1, from coordinate 431,167 downwards.
TTTCTCTTCTTGAAATGCTGAAGTATAGAGTCTTATTTTCCAAGGAACTGCAACATTAAATGTCCCCACATTTGACAAGAGCACTTAAAGAAAGCTGTAGCTGTTCTCTTTCTAAAAGAAAGGAAACATTGAAAAATAAAAATTTCTTAATTTAGGATTCATTCATTCATTCATTCATTAGCTGGTCCCTTGACACTTTTTCCTAATTAATAGAGTTGTTATGAGACCAAGCAGCAACAAATAGACATTAAGCATGGGGAAAAAAAAGCATTGAGAAATAAATGTTTTACATTTGATTACAACAGTCATGCAGAAATCATATGTGCTGCGCCACATCTCAAGCAGAATGAGTGCGTTGTTGTGCCCTTGGAGAAGCGACCTTCACCAGAGCTATCAGCTTTTTAACACTTTTTCTTTTCTATTACTAGTAATGTGTCTGATGAAACGAGATAGGTTAACAGTTTCATTTTGTTTTATTCCAGAACACAGGTTTACTGTTTCCAAACACACAACCTCGGGGGCTGGTAATGCAACAATGCCAAGGGGTCCAGCTTGAAAGGCGTCTCAGGACAAAAGTGCACAGAGAACAACTCCAGATGAAAGATCAGCAGCCATCCTGTAGTGAATGGCACATGCCTTCTGTGTGGCTTCACACAAGACCCCCACTGTGGTGTCCCAGTCTTCCCAAGGTAAAATTGAGAATAACCTTGTGTCCCCAAGCATAGCTCTAATATAGTCCCACTTACTATGGAAAAACATAAACAAAACTATGTTGTTTTATTAGATGCCTATTCCAGCATACTTCTGTTTAAAGGAGGAGAAGCCAGTGCTTCTTTTCTGTAGGAACTGGCTCTGCATTACAGCCCTGAAAGCTCAGCTTGGAGTCGGCTCTCTTTTCTTGCCAGTCTCCAGCTGTGTCAGAAAGAGCTAATCGCTGGATATCAGGCAGCCTGCACACTGATACAAGAGAGGGCAGTTTCCCAAAACTACTGCCTCTCTGGGGATTATTTTAACTCTCTTGGTCTCCAAGAACTACAATGGCTCAGAGGGGAATGCTTCAGAGTTGAGGGGAAAAAGAGAAGAACGAGCTTGGAAAGCAGACAAACTACACTGGAAACCAGCACTTGTTCATGTGAGTACGTGCTTGCCTACTCCCATGGCCTCAGCTGGCTTTTGGCTCCACTCTTTGGAGCGGTCTGAACAAAGGTAAACCCCAAGCAGTGAATCCCACTGTGCTCAGAGGACTGCAGGTGCCCTGGTTACCACTTTATCTAAAGAAATTCCATGCAGTTCCTTTGTGAATTTGTCTCGAGTTAGCTGCGCCGGGATCAGCAAGTTAACTTTTCAGGATCCCATTTCTGGGACATTCTTCTCCCCTGACTTTTGTCTGCTATTTCCTCCTTTTTTCCATCTGTATGAACATTTGCAACAATACAGAATAAAAAATTCAATTTTGAAGCTGTTTCCCTGAGCCATCAGGGTGATCCTATCAGCCTGCTTTGATCTGATGCACGAGGCCTGGGTGACCATCACAAATAAGGCAACATTTCAAAAGCTGTGGTCCTGCAGAGCTGAGGGTCTGTGAAGAGCCGGCAGACAGCAAGTCCTGTTTTGTCCTTCCCAGAAAAAAATTATTTTAGTGTCTTGGATCCCTGTTGAAGTGCTGGGCTGGCCATGCCACTCTTAGAGAGATCAAGAGCCAGAGCTGTTGGCACCCAGCATTAACACTGGGTAGGAATCCTTTTGGCTCTGCAGCAAGGTTTCCCTGCCACCTCATGTCCCCAGTTTTCTCTATTGCCTTAGGAGAGGATGGATCAACCCTGGCAGAGTGGAGCACCATTACCTCCCAACACCAGCGACTGAGAGGGTGCAACTGTTCCCATGGGACTGAAATCTGGGAGTCTGTGTGGGGAGTCCTCTCTTGACTGGGGCCTCCCCTCAAGGTTGATCCTCAAGGCTGAGCAGAAGAGATTTGCCCACAGTTGTTGGTATGGGTGAGTAACATCAATCTCTGCTTAATGGTTGTTTTGCTAGCTTTAATATTGCTGTTTCAATATTGCTTCCATAAATAGTGTGTTACACTAGTAGTTGTAACTATCTGTACTGTGTAGTAAATCATTCTGATTAAGGTCTTTTAGTCTAATGACTATAATTATCACCATCAATAAAATAAGTCATTTGTTTTATTCATATAAATATATTTCATTTTCCTTTCTTAATCCTGTGGTCCAGAGTCGCACAAAGATTCAGTTACACCTATACAATCCTTCAAACATCAAGTCTGGAGCAAAGACTGGATCCATCTGCACCCAGATTCCTCTCTGAGGAGGAGTTTAGAAAGCAAGGGGGTTCTTTATGCACCTGCTGGCTCAAGGAGAGCACTTCTTTAATAAACTTTGTCTGGAGTTTCTGACACCTGCATCAGGAGAGGGCGGAGAGCGGGGATCTAGTCTGGGGGGTGCCACACCAACAAATGCCATCTCTGAGAATGAAATCTTGATAGAAAGCCGTTAAGAAGAGGCCTTCTAATTAGTGCTTTCCCCTTTCCTTGCAGCTGCAGCTTTGCACAGCAGTCTCCCCACTGCATGTTTGAAGCTGTATCTGCCCGCAGCTCACCCACGACACGGAGCACGGACCTCCCTCCGTGAAGCACATACACCGGCAGATAATCCAGATCAGTTTACCTCTGTGTACCTGGCAGCACGCTACTGTGCACTGACCAAATATCAGAAGAGTTTGTGGTTAATTAGGATCAGATTAATCCCTGCTGACTGCCTGTCTCTGTGTAAAAAGGGCACTAGAGGTTAGAAAGTATTAAGTACCTTAAATGTCTACTTGCATAATGTAAAAACCTACTGAAGATCCAGACTTTGTGCTTGAAAGTGTTGATGTGAAATAATTTACCCCTAGAGGCATTTAAACGGGCTTCTTATCCTATCAAAGCAAAAGAATCCATTAAAAATTTTCCAGGAGAAAATGTAATAAATACTTGACCATGGAAAATTATAAACCTGCAGAACAGTGGAGACAAGACATCTACAAAAAAGTGCCCTAGAGATTCTGAACATTATTTCCAACTTCAAAGAATTTAGTTCAGCATATAAAGAATCATTTTTATAACTGCAATAAAGCTTTTCTGTGATACAATTGTACATACTTTTCAATTTTATTAGTTCCAATTTATCATAAGAATACAGCAGGTAATAATTAGATAGTTTCATATATACACCCATTCTATGGTACTTCCCATGGAGCCCAGAGGGCTTCGGAGGAAAGACACATTTCCATGTTCTTATATGATCAATTTACTTAACACATTAGTGACACTGAAATGTAAATTGTGTTTGGTTGAGATGCTTTGCTATGCCTAAGCACATGTGTGGTTATTGGACATGTCAAAATACGGAGAACTTTCGTACTTTTCTCTTTAAATAAGGAAGGATCCTGAGGCTGATTTGAAAAACTGGGCTGATAGTAGAAAGATTTTTTGAGGCAAGGCATACTAATAAAGGATCGACAGGTCTGTGAGAAATGTCAAATTTACACACACCTTCACATGTCCTGATAGACCATTGGGCCTTTTTTATTTTATTTTATTCTTCTTTATTTTTTGTTACTGGCACATTTATATAAGTATTGGGGACACTTATATAATAACAGGATATGAGCTTATTTTGAGGTCATCTGTTCTTGTGACTTAGTCCCCATTTACAGTCATAAGCTTCTCATTGTGACATCACCTTGGCGGCCTCAGCAGTACCTGTGATGTCACCAAAAGGGATTATAACCTGAAGTGGGAAGTAAGCTGTGAGAGCAGATCAGCTCCCAAAGAATAAAGGTTTTTTGTTTTGCCCCGTCAGCAGAGAGACATGGAAACACCCACACAGCCTTTCTCCCCTGCCTGTCATGGTGGAGTGGGACCATTTCGCCACACAGGCTGGTGATGCAAGGCTGGGGCTGCCTGGGCAGGAGAGTTTGCTTAGTTTGGGTGAACTTGTGTGAGGTGAAGTGCGTGCAGGAGAAAATATGTGCAACATGTACAAACACACACAACCACACTTCTCTGCCCAGCTCAGGGGCACATCACAAGCTGGGGTGGCCTAAGCAAAGCCGTGTTCTACTGTGTTACTTGGCCTGTAAGTTCCCACTTGATCTCAACTGTCTTGGCTACTCAGCCAAACCTCTCTTTCAGAAAACCGGACTTCTTATAGGAAGTCAGGACTGCAACTTCAGAAACATCTTTGTGTTTTCATCTTCTGCTTGCTTCCCTGTCATTTCAGTCAGAGCAGCAGCAGAAACTTCAGCAGGCAATGTGCTCATATGAGGACCTCTTCCTATGTCATTTACTTGGCATCATTCACTTGGCACTGTTAGAGACTGTGATAGACAAGCATTTGGGGGTATCAGCTTTTAACTTACTTTGTATTCCGTGTCAACAGTAAATGCATTTAATTTGTCAGTTCATTGAGTCGTCTGGGAAGAAAATACGCTGCTGCAGTGCCGCTTCCCACTCCTGCTTTGGCTCAGTGGCGTGTCTGGTCTGAGTGTGAATCTCCACCAGGCCCCATGCAGGGTGCTGACTCTGTCTCAGAAGCATTTTAAATCTGCAGATACCAAAAGGGTGACATCTGGGGGCAGAGGTGGCATTTCACAGACTGGCAGGTCAACTCTGAACATGCTGATGCAGCACCTCTGAGCCACTGCTGTCAGCGAAGCAGCTGATCTGTGACAGGAGCCCTCCCAGGTCAGCTGTGCACCAAGACAGGCTCTTATCATACCTTCAGAGTCCACAGGGAAGAGGCTCTACTGCTAAGATCTTCATAATAACACTGCAGAAAATATATGCACAGTGAGGTTATCTCTTTGGACCTCATGCATCATTTTCCTGGTGTTCCTTAAGCTGTCTTCCCCATGAGACATGCACAGGACAACTCTTGCATTACAACAAGGTTGTGCAAAATCTTTTGTCTTTCTGCAATCAGCTTCTCTTCCTTCTTTCTTTCTTTTTTTTTTTCCCTAAGTTGAAATAAATTTCATCAACCTGAAAAAAGAGAAGTGATCTTATTCTTGCAGTTTCTAAGCCCTTTTGAATTTTTTCTATTAAAAAATACGTAATGAGAACAGTCGCTGTCACTTAGATTTGATTTGGGCTCTTATTCAGCCTATTCTTCTGCTTGTGGAAACACCTGTCACTTCATCAGTGTTATGGCATTAACCTCAGCCAGTGGAAGTGGAACTCCTGTTTGCTCTGCTTTGCTTCACACCGGAGAAAGGCACCATTCTTCCCACTGCAGAAGGCATCCCATAACACATTAGAAACACCTACCCTGCAAACCTGAAAATGGACTTGACCCCAGCACCAATTTCTCACACCATTTATTAACTTACTGCCTGGCTCAGGTTTTGGTTGCTATCCCTAGCTGTCTTCAAAACTGCCCCTGGGAAAAGTCCAGGTCTCGTTTATTCCCGGACTCAGCTCAAAAGCCCCCATGGCTGAGCCTGGCCCAAGCCTGGATCCCACACAGTCCACCACCAACCCATCCTCCAAGGGTGCCCTCGGGGCATCTCTCAGGGCAGGAATCACTGATTCCCAGGGTGGTGCTGTGAAACCACTACTCTGTTATTCCACTTGGAGTATTAGAGTTATAGGAGTATGAGCCCACCAAAATGTTATATTCGTGTTTTAGATCCACGGGGGCTGAAGAGGACTGGGAACCAAGTGCTGCACAGTTTGGTCACAGCCAGCCTGTGCCACTGCTCTTCTGCTACCCAGCCTGCAGCCATGGCGGGCAGGGAGACTACCTGCTCCTTCTGAGCTGTCAAAAAGCCTTCATTGCTGCTAACAGCACTTCTTTCCACCTGGAGCTGGCCAGGAAGGTGTGAGAGAAGTGGCCTGGGGTCCAGCAGAATGGACCACCATTGTAGGATTCTGCATGGGCCAGCAGGTCCAGGCTGGCACCAAGCTCATCTGGTCAAACCACGACACCTCGCTGAGCAGATGGATTTCCTCTTTGGAAGCAACACTCTAAAATGGTCACCCTTTGAAGAGCCAGATTTTGTCCTCACACCCCGGAGGGAGGTAGAGGCAGTGTTGGTTTTTACATGGCATGGGGATATCAGTAAACAAATTCACTTGAATTTGCTCAGCTGGGTGTTTTGTGGCTCTACAGCCATCTGCCTTCCTGCAGAATAAGCTCTGTATGAAATGATGGTGCCAATTTTTCTTATCCTGAGATTCAGCAGAACCACCTTCCTGACTGAGCAAATGTGCTGGCGTCTTGCAGTGCAGGCTGGCTCCTGGAGGAGAGATGTAAGCGGGAAGGAAGCTGGTTTGGATCCAATTTAATTTCCCCAGGGTTATTCTATATGTTAAAGAGATCTAGCACACAAAAGTCAGATATAGATAGAAGGTGAAATTCTGTTCTCATTCGTTAAGGGGTAAATGCACAGTAGCCCTGCTGATAACAGGGTTGTGCTAGAGTGGAATACTGCAGGAGTCTGACCTGACACAGAAAAGCAAACAGGAGGGTTCTGAAGAGGAAAACCTGCTTCCTACTGGTTCTCTCATCTTTTTCTCTTCCAGCCTTTTCCTGGGCCAAATTCTGCTCCAGATCACTGTGTAAAGTGCATGCAGCAGAAGCACCAATTGGCCAGAGCCAAAGCAGAACAGCTCTCCCTTTCCTGTCACCAGCACACCAAACTACGGCTCAGTTTTCCTAGAACACAGATAGATCAGGGAAAACTCCAGTCTCCTGTGAGAAAAAATTGGTGGTGGGGAAAGGTTTCCAAAGAAATCTTTCTTTGCACATAGTACCCATGCAGTCTGTGCCTTTCCCTCTGGTCTCTCATTTCAGTCTTGTGACTTCTGGCTGCTTCCAGGGCTAAAAGTTCCTGACCTTCCTCCTTATTGCCACCACCATGGAGGCTCAACCCTGAGTCTGTTTTCCACAGTCATGGAACACCCTGTCCCCCAGAGCAGTCTCCCAGCCCAGAGTCCCCCAGCAGCTCTTCATTTGCTCGCAGACCCAAGTTTGTGTCGATGGTTTGCATTTACACTCCTATACCTGAAAGCAGAATCTGGCTCATTAAGACCTTGAAGATGAAATTGTGGAGGACAGCTGTCTCTGTTTCTTTTTCCCTCATCTTTCTTTTCCACTTCTGCGCATTTTTCACACCAGACATTGCAGAGCTGCCTGTGATGGCATCTGTCAGTGCTGAGCAGCGGGGGATGCTTCAGCAGTCTGTCCCCTTGCCCACCACCATGGTCACACAGGGGGACGCTGAGGGGCTGTGCAGTAACAGCACTGGCACACTGCAGGCACAGACATGATCTAATCCGTCATGGAAAGCAGCTACCACTTATGGCTTCTTTGCAGTGCTTTCCACGAGTTTGGCTCTGTGTCTGGGGAGGTGTTCACACCCCAGGAAGCTCTTTGCTGTCTTCCTTCTCAAAGAGTGGTTTTCTCTGCTCAGTGAGGGAACAGAGAAGCTGGGCTCCCCATGAAGCTCTCAGAGCTGCTCCTGTAGAAGCTCAGAGGAGCTCCACAGAGACACAGCACTCTCGTGCTCCAGAATGCTACCCACACACTCCTGTGCTGTGTTTTCTCCAGACATCCTCGGCTTGTGTCTTTCTTCACTTCCCTCACAGTCAGTCTAAGTTATCTCAATGTGAAGAAGCACTTCTCAAAATACAGATGCTACCTCTGCCCCTTCCTGACTTTGAAATGTTATCCTGGGGACCAGTCAATTGCATGCCTTCTAAAATGCATTTTCAGCATCTTAAAAACAAAATGGTTGCCAGAAAGTTTATCAGTACTTTCCTCAGTACCTTGTGATGCTGAGCCAGACTAAGACTCAAAGAAGGCTGTGATGCCTAAACTAGAACACAGGCAGGTATGAAGGCTCTAAAAAAATGTCCTTAAAGAAGGCAGAGACTCCTTTTCTCTGCAGCAGCCCAACTCTTAACACTTGTGGGTCCAAGAGCCCTCTATTTCTGACACAGAATTTCTGTAATTGGCCTATTTGATTTGCTGCCCCCTGAACTATCCTCACTTGGACAGGTCAGTTCCTGGCTGCCTGGGCTCACTCAGCAACCTCAGTTTTCACACTCTCCCTGATGTGGCACTGGTTTCTCCTTGGACACCCTGTTCTCAATTGTGGATCCCAGTCTGATGTAGAGAAGCCTTAAACTTAGGCTGCTAAACTGAACAGGCATGAGAATTTTGATTCTGACCTTGATATGATATGATATGATGATATGATAAATGTTCATAACCTTCCCCCAGGATTCTACACTTCTTTTTTAGCCACAGCTTGTTTCACTGACTCTTACTCCTTTCTTACTCCATTGCCTCCTGTCTTTCTCATTCACCAGTGGATTTCTTTTCTATCTATTGTATGTAAAGCACATTTCTTATTCCCCGTGGTTGCTTTGAACAATGTTGATCCAGTTTTAGTTTTCTTAGTTCCTCTCTGCTTGTCTGCAAACACTGTTTTTGCTACTAAGATTCTTCCACAGCTTTCCTTTTCTAAAACATTTGCAGAGAGAGATTTGAATCAAACACTCCAGTTTCTGAGCCTGCTTTGTGATGAGACAAGACCCAGAACAGTTTTTTCCCTTTCCCACTGAAATGACTCTGTCTTACACAGCATTTCAACCAGGTCCAATTTTCAATTATGTCTTCCATAAATACATACCCCCAATCTGAATAACAACATTTTTTGCAAAGTGAGAATTAAATGTTATTTTCTGTCAGCAATGCCTAAAACCTTCAGAGACACCCAATCTTTCTTTTAAATCTTAGCAAAACCACGGGAGAGTATCAAGCAGGGCACAGAGGAACTTCTTTTCAGGTCCAGAGCCTCTGGGAACACCACATTAAATCCAGCTGTACAATCCTCACCAGTGACCAGAGTTAATTTATCTATTGACAGCTCTGAGCCCTTTGAGAAATCACCTGGTGGCCTCTGTTCTATTCCCTCTGAATACATATCCACTCCAGTGGAAACTGTTAATGATAACTTCAGCAGAGAGGTCCTCATTGAGCCAAACCCCTAAGCCCAAATGTAATTTTCAGCATGAAGATACTGCCGTTGAAATCTGTGGCAAAACTTCGTTTCTGCCTGTTATGTTAGACTGTGGCTGACCAAGCTCTCATGCTTCATCAGTCCTTGCAGGAATAAGGTCTAAATCCCAGGATCCTGAAACAGACCCCAATATCTGCATCTATTCTGGCATCTATTCTGACATGTTCTCCAAACAGCAGAAAGAGAGGAACGGCACAAGAACAGAATAAGAGAGGCCCATGGCTTCATTCTCGCTTGGGCCCTAATTCCATTGTGTGACTGTTCCTTCCCTGCTAAGAGTAAAACAGTAGCACCTAAGCTATTGCTTGATTGGAATGACCTTTTTCCCAATGTCTTCTTTCCCACTTGCAACAAGAATGCAGTTGTGAAATAGCCAAGTGTATATATATAACATCAAAGTTTGGGAAGATCGATAAGCTGCAGTTTTACGTTAATTTTTAAGCCCGATCTTGCTTGCCTTAGGTGGCATTGTGGGCAGAATATGATGGGCAGAATTTGGTCCCATCACATGAAGAAAACCATGAACAGCTGCAATTGTTTTTAAAGCAGTCACAACCACAGCTCTTCTGCTTCTGGTCCATTCAAAGTGGCTCCTTCCTCATTCACTCTCCTTCGAGCGCAGCACTTTGTTATTTCTCTCCTTCTGGAAGCTAAAGAGTGAAAGAAAACCTTGCTATTTTGGATGGCATTAATTAAAAAAAAAAAGGAAATAAAGACATTTTAATTGCATGGGATTTCTGAATAAGGTTTCAAAGTGGGGGTAAAAAGTAGCTGTGTGCCTGGTACACAGAGAGCCCTTTCTCTTCCCCTTTGTGGCAGAGGAATCAATGGAATTCATATAAAAGAAGGAGGAAGAGAAAGGGGAAGAGAAAGGGCTCTCTGTGTGCCTGGTACACAGAGAGCCCTTTCTCTTCCCCTTTCTCTTCCTCCTTCTTTTATATGAATTCCATTGATTCCTCTGCCACCAAGGGGAAGAGAAAGGGCTCTCTGTGTGCCTGGTACACAGAGAGCCCTTTCTCTTCCCCTTTCTCTTCCTCCTTCTTTTATATGAATTCCATTGATTCCTCTGCCACCAAGGGGAAGAGAAAGGGCTCTCTGTGTGCCTGGTACACAGAGAGCCCTTTCTCTTCCCCTTGGTGGCAGAGGAATCAATGGAATTCATATAAAAGAAGGAGGGGGGTGGGAAGAGAGATAGGAGATGCCTTGCTCGGTACCAGCAGGTCACAAGTCTCATGGGGCTCGAGCAGGGCTTGCAAGGAAGTTGCTGACTCTATCTCCATGTGTACCTTTTTGTTCCTTTCCTTGGATTTGCTGGTCAGTGGCACGCTGCTTTGCCTGGCTCTCCATAGAGCTTGTAGCCTACAGGAATTTGGACAGAGTGGTACAGACATCGCCGACAGAGACTCTGATCACTGACTATCCCTTTAAATGCAGTCTCATGACTTAGTCCTTGCTCCACTACCTATTAAAGAAGGAGACAAGACGTTCGTAGGCAGCTTCCATTCAGGGACCCAGAAGGACACAGAAAGGCAAGACAATTTAACAGAGCTAACTGTGAGTAAATACGAAGCATTAGAGGTGCTCTCTAGAGCAAAGGGCATGGAGAAAGATTTGTAGGAAATACTGAGGTGAAAGAAGGTGCAGTGATTTTTAAAATATACTTGTATACAACCTTCAAAAGGTGAAATTCTGTAATGAAAACTATTCTGTTATTTTAGCATTATTCCTTTAAATATCAATCTAAGTGTCTCTTAATATAACGTTGACCAATGCTTGATTTCCCATAAAAATCCGATGTGGTGATTTTGTGCTGCAAGCACTGGAGCCTTTTGTAAATACAACCTTTTCTTTCACTGGGATAAATTTCATAGAAGGAACATCGGTGAGGGGGGTGGAAATTTGAAGCCAGCCTTTTGCAAACTCAGATCTAAAGCCCAGCTTGGAGCCTCCAATTAGATTTCTGTACTTCACAAGGGATGGCCTTCCTTCTGGGAGTGCTGGGTGTGACCCCCTTTTTGCTGGGGACAGAAAGGAGCTGTAGGTGCTCAGCAGCATGGAGACTGCACTGAGGTGTCCTGTCATGCATGCAGGTAGCTAATTATTAACCAAGGGGCTGTGTGTCTCCATGCTCTGTAATGGCCAACCATCTTATATGCTACAGCATCCTAGAAAATTCAATTCGTGTTAGTTAACAGAGTAATCAGCATGTCCATGCACATTTCTTTTTTTCTCTTTTCTTTTCTGTTTTTTTCCTTTTCTTTTTCTTTTCTTTTCTTTTCTTTTCTTTTCTTTTCTTTTCTTTTCTTTTTTTCCTTTTCCTTTTCTTTTCGACAATAGCTACTGAGTAGACCTGGACAAGTATTTTAACAATGATCATTACTACTGCAAGTGATATCTCAACACTGATGGGAGGTTCCTCTGCCAGCTCAGCCTATTGCTTTTCTAAGTACATTCCTGTCGTTGATTGCAGGTATTAGCTGGTGGAGACTGTTCCCAGCTCGTCTTCATGTTGCCCATTTTATTCTCTGCATTTATCCTATCTGCTTGCTGCTTAACCAAAGGGAACTGTATCTCCTATGATGAGCTCAAAGAGCTGAAGACTGAATTTGCCATCAGTCTCTACCGGCACGTGTCTGAAGCAGAGAACAGAACCAATCTTGTAGTCTCTCCAGCAAGTGTGGCTGGTTCTTTGGAACTGCTGCAGTTTGGAGCTCAAGGAAATACCTTTACAGAGCTGCAAGATGCCCTAGGATACAGCGTTCATGGTAATGTACTTTAAAAAATACGTATTGTTTTACATTTTGTAATAAATCCACAGCTTTACTAAGGTGACAGGAACTGCACACATCATTCTAAGCTTCTGCTTTCTGTCTCACAGCAAGATGTAGTTTTTCTCCATCTTCTATAGCCAGGTATCAGATGGACAAAGGAAACTCAAGGGAGTAGTTGATACACAGGTTATTATTATTCCTCTTTTTTCTAAATCAGTATGACACAAAATACATCTATGTCTAGAAAAGCTGCTTCCATGAACAGCAGAATTGCTCCAGGTTTCCCAGAGGTCCCTCACATCCACTGTGTCCTGGTCTCCACTGAGTGTTCTGAAAAGAGGCGCCAGGCAAAGAACAGTCGTTTTCTCTCCTATCCCACTAACAAATTTTATGAAACCTGTAGAAGCTGAATTATCTTTGAGGCTTTTCTAATGTTGTTACAACTGGCCAAAAAGATGAAAAGTTATCAGAAGGAGACTGGCAGACATTTACATTGACAGATGGATGGTGCAATTGCATCTTTCCCTGAAAGCAGGCTAAAATATAAAACTCACTGGGAATTTGGAAGAGATATGGGAAAGACAGATGTCTTTAAATCCAGCATTAAGTCAGCTGAATTTAAGGATGCTGTTTTCATTTTAGCTCTGGATTATCCTACCATCTCAAATCACATGTCAAAAACTATTTTACATTATGGGCAGAATGTTTATGAAAAGCAGATGACTGCCTCATCCTCAAAATTTGCAGCTTACATACAATACTTATGTATAGAGATAACACTGCTATTTCTCAGCATAAAATTTACGTTCAGGGTATGGAAATTAAAACCCAGAGTAATTTCATTGCCCTGTGGTGTAACCTGCCTCAGTCACCACCACCATTCTGTACAGCACTGATATTCAATGCCACCACAGCAGTAAGAGCTAACTCTGGCTGATCCATATAGATACAGCTACATGTGCTGACACAGGGACAGTGCATCTAAATTATGAGCAGCTGATATAATGAAGTTCTTGCCTACGGGACTCTTATTTCTGTAAATTCAATTCCTAAACAACATTAATTCATACCGGGATTATACCTTGCTTGACACTTCTGGTTATTAGGGGCTAATTTATTATGAAAGGACCTTACAGAATAACATTTCAAAGTGAAATTCAAGCACAGATCTCCACAGAAAATATAACAAAGAGAAGTGCAGAGGTTGTTAATGACCTGCTAGCTCTTTTATGCTCTCTTCTTCTCATGTGGCACATCATGACAAGCAGACGTTTTATCTCCATTTTAGCCGTCTGTGGCACAAACCACATGAGCTTTGGCTTTCGGTAATATTAATGCATGGATGTGAAAATAAAGTAGGAGGGGATCTATTGTCACTGGTTATAACAGTGTATTTCCAGAAATGGCAAGGAAACCACTTCCTCAAATGGTCTAAATCAAATAAACAAATTAAATAATTAGATGAAATTTGCTATAAGATCAATAAACCCAAATTGTATATGTATGCATATATGATAAAGTTTCTTTCTTCCAGTAGATGTTTGCTTTAATGTTTCTGTTGGTCTGCCCTAAAAAGGATATGGTTAAAACCTTAGCAGGCTGAAAACAATGAAAACATTGATGGTTCATTCACTGTTCACAGAGAATCTGCTCTTACTTGCACTTGTAATCTTCTTTCAATGTTTGGGAAATTTGTTCACTTTTATTCTAGTACTAACAAAACTAGTATGACAGCATATAATGGGATGTATCTCTAGACAGCACAGACAAAATGACATGCTTTAAAATGCTTTCTTCTTGCTGTTTTATTTAATCAACCATAGAGTATTTTAAAGCAATTTTGAGCTGTTGTCCGAGTAAGAATTTGGGACTTTGGTTAGCTAATATATTTGGTGAAGTTACAAACTTGGGATACCACTCCTCACATGCACATCTGCTTCCAATTTACCATCTTTGACTTCTCACATCTTCCAGAGAGCTCACCAAGTGCTCCCATAGTAGTGCAAGAGCAGTACTTCACAACTCAGATCATGCCAGCTTTCTAGACAACTGTTCAAAGAGTTCAGTATTTTATCCCTTGAAGAGGAATAGAACTAAATTTTAATACCAAACTTCCCATGTTTGATGAGTCTTCCTGCAGCTTTTTAAAGCAGTGCTATTAGGTCAGAAAACACACACTGGATTCTCAGGTGGTAGAAATCGATAAATTGAAACTCCCATTTACCCCATGAAGAATATGAACCAGTGCAGTAAATGTCTCTTGATGACCTGTCTGGCAGCTGGGGCCTCATGGCAATCCCGCCCTTGGCTTGAGACTCTCGACTTGATCAGCCTAGGACAGGTTGGTCCAAGTGGGATTGAATTCTCTGGCTTTCAACCCCAAAACCCCCATGTCCCAATTAGCAGTCCTGTCTGACTGCCCTCCAGCTCTGCTTACATCCACAGGTGACAACAGGAACTGAATGATCACTCCCATTGTCTAAGGCCTCTCTTAAAACAAAGATTTCCAACCAGCCCATGAAGGTGAGCTCAACCTTGACCACGGGGAGCCAGACACCTGTGAGCAGCCCAGGGCACTCCAGGGTTTCCAGCCAAGGCAGAGGAGCACCTGAGCCAAGTACAGAAGCAAGACACACAAAACTGACCCTCCCTTTGGAGATGGGGGCCAGCAATTCATACACAGCAGTGGGCTACTGAGGTCTCACACAGAAACCAGGGCGCTGGGTGGGGAAATCAGAAAGGTCCTGGTGCTCCCGCAGGCGTGTGTTGCTGAAGAAAAGCAGTGCTCCAGACATTTCCCAGTGCTCATGGAAAACTTAGTTATAGAAGGAGGAACCTGCTGAAAATGTTTTAAGGGCAAGTGGCAATCTCAACAAGACTTTTATTATGCAGATGTAAGCAGGACTCCTCCAAAACACAAGAGAGATGTGAAAGGGGCTGAACCACAAACACGGGAAGTTTGAGGAGATTTGACACAGAGCCCATAAACATTGTTCAGATGGGGTGAGAGGCCCAGGCCGCAGGAGGTCACTTTGGCATGAGCCATCCTATCAGAAATTACACCAGTGAGCAAAATAATGGCTGGTAAGTTACCCTTCAAGAGAGTCCCTGGGAAATTTTTGATTTTAAAAACATAGGATTCTCGAAGTTTGCTGGACTCACGTTCCTCCTGATCCCACACCTCAGCCCTACATCCATCACAGAAGCCACCACTGCTGAACTACTATGAGCTTTCCAGAAACGGGAGACCAGGGCACCATTCAACTATTTTCATTAGCAGACAGCAAACTAGAGAATACATTATTGAATTTTGGAATGACATCAAGCTTGTAACTGCTACAAGCATTTTGGAAGACCAGAATGGTATTTGAAAGGATCCTGGAAAATCAGGTAAATGCGTGAAGTGAATAGGATACAATTCAGTAAGGACGAGTACAAAATTCTACATTTAGAAGGAATAATCAGTCATTTGAGTTGGGGAACCATGAATCAAAGAATAGGGGTTTTAGGAAAGGATCTGAGGGATCTAAGGAATTTTAAAAAGTTTTAATGTTGAATGAGAAATACAACTGTACTTAAAAAAAAAAGCCCACTATTGTGGGCTGTATGAATAAAAGAGTCACTTGTAACACATGAAGCAACCTATCAGCTCGGTTTAGGATTGCCAGGGCTCATCAGCAATATTGGGCCAGCTTGGGACACCATCCTTCAAGAAATCAAACCTAAGGGCCAAGGGTGGCAGAGGAGCTGTCAGGGCAATGCCTTTCCTGGAATAGGTGGATAACATCAGGAGAAGGAGATAGCAGTGTTGTGGCATTGGCAGCTCAGCCAGTGATGGCCAGAGGCACTAGATCTCACTGATGGGAACTCAGAGAGTGCCCAAGAAAGAATAAATACCTATGCACTGCTAAGAACTGTGTCTGCATAGAGCTGTGAGCCTGGTGTGAGATCAGCCGCTTGACACACCTGCACTGCAGTGATTTCTACAGACACATGAAGAGAGCTTTGCAATGCCCAGTGCATCCCTGCCCTTGACAGCAGTGCTTGGCAGTAATACTCCATGGAGTCAAGGGTGCACCGGTTGTTACAGGGCTTTAACAATCAGAGGACACCGGTGTCAGCACTGGAGCTGAGAGTTGCAGAGCCCTGGGGCAATCTCTGCTATCCCTAGCCTCAGCATGGTAATGGCAGTTTCTCTCTCTTGCCTGGCAGATCGACACGTGCAGGATTTCCTGCACACAGTGGATGAAGCAGTGACTGACTCCATCCAAGGCACAGTGGTCCAGCTGGGATGTTCCCTCTTCCTGGATGCGGGCGTGCAGCTCTCCCCCGACTTCACTGCGCGCGCCGCACGCTGGGCCAACAGCAGCCTGCTGCAAACCAACCTCACTGACCCCAACACAACCCACATACAGGAATGGATCACCACTGGCCCTGCAGGTAACATTGGGACCCACAGGAATGGCTGCACATGAATGAAGTGTGAAATAAGAGTAATGGGAGAAATTCCATTCAACCAAGCGTAAAGCTTTTTGCCACAATCCATGTTGTCCAAACTAAGGCTGAAAGCCAGGAAACCTAATTCTTGTGTTAACACTCATTTGTAATGTAAAGAAAGAGCTGGAATAGGTCTGAATCTGTGAGCAGTGTAGAGCTGGTAACCACTTGGCCTTGTTCCTCTAATTTTTAAAAAGGCAATCCTTTGCAGTCTTCTCAGTTTTAATGAGGGAAAGCCAAATTCCCCTTGGACCATACTCATGGCACTGAATGCTTTCATGGTGCTATGGGGAACACACAGGGCCATAAGCTCATCAGTCAGACTCTGAGTTTAAAAAGTCAAAATGGGAAATAAAAAGAATTTACTTTCCCCATAAGCAAGAAGAGTAATGAAACAAAGTTCTGTGTTAATGAAAAAAAAAAATTGAAAAAGTTGTTAGAAGCAATAGAGCAAATCAATCCCCGATTTGCCCCATCAGCCTAAGTTACATGAATGTTAATTTGGCCATCAGCATGTGAGGTGATGTTAAATACATACATGAAAGCTACTATTGAAAAAACCTCAATCCTATCCCTCTCAAATGAATGGTAAGAAGTGATTGAGGTCCATGGCAGAAAAGTATTGCTCTAGAAGAAGGTACAGAAATGGGAGGTCATACTGCAGTGCTCACACGGGCATCAATGAGTTAAAAGCAGATCACTCTTCCAGAAATCTTTGCGATACCCAAAGCAGGATCAGTTGAACTGCCAAATAAACAGGAGAGGGGGAGAAGTAGAATGTAAGCTTCAGCTGACTAAGGTACTTCATAAAGTAGTTGTGTAATTATGAACCCTTTCCATGAGGGATTTCTGCTGCTAAGGATGAACCACTCTGAGATACACATGGGCATGTTTAAGCTAGAAAATCAGTTAGGGCCAGAGCATGGTGCTGGGCACTGGGCTGCTGTCATCTGCACTGTCCTGGCACAACTTTGGCCCTCAACACTGACCAGCTCAAACTCTCTCTGGGGAGAGCACGGACCAACAGACAACCCCGGTGAGGTCCGTGTGCAGGCGGGAAGGCGAAGGTAGGGAGTGAGCAGTGCCTTGTGAGTTGTGCTGCTTGGCCTTAGGGATGGACAGTGGTCTCAGCTTGCTTTATTTAGTCGTGTGGATCTGGCCTTTAGGCCTGGGCGTGTGGGATTCCATGTGTCCCCCTCTCTTTCTCTTTTCCTACAGATGGGAATGTGCGTGGGATGACATTGGGGAGCGCTGGGTCATCACTCAGCCAGGTCACCCTGGTGAGCACCCTGTACTTCAGAAGCATGTGGCAAAATAAGTTTTCCTTTATGGATACCCAGATGTTGCCTTTTACCACACCTGAGGGCTCAACCCTGAAAGTGCCTACCATGCACCACACAGCTGAAGTTAACTACGGTAACTGTCCCTGACCTATATTTGATCTTCTGTACAACATGGAACAGATGTATTTAATTTTCACAGATACCACACTAAGATGTGTTATTTTCTCAGCTTGGAGAAGTTGCAGAAGTCTCATCAAATGAAATGGCCACGCAGGTGACCAAACTGACTCCTCATAATCCCAGGCAATCATGAAACAGATCCTGGGTTCAAAAAGGTTCCTAAAGTATCTACTGTCCCAGTCCCATCCCTCACAGACCAACACCTCCCAGTACTCTGTAATAAACTTGTCAGCTGTAGGAAACAATCAACAGGCACCAAAATAATGTGCCAGGACAAAGAAAGATGACACACTGAGGGTACTGCAATGTACAGAGTCCTTTACAATAGCGTGGGGCTGGTTAAATAAAGCTGGCTGGAAGGGGCTGCTGTAGGAAGCACATCTGACCTCACGACAGAGGGGCAATTAAGACCAAAATTATATCAAGCCCCTACCAATTTGATTTGTTGGGTGAATAAGAAATTTCCTGGCCCCTCAGCCTAATCACTGTCCCTTGAATGTGTGAGCACCAGAGGGAGCACAGCATAACCAGGAGCACCAGCACTGCAGACATGTAGATCTGGTCACAGCCTGTCTCCAAGGCTTTAGGGAAAAACTGCACATCTTCAGGGACTTATTCTGCAAGAAAAATGAGAGAAATTCTTATGTCACTTATACCAAAGCAGTGGATGATCTCAGCATGGGCTTAAAACAGTATAAATATAGGTCAAACTTTTATTTGTATAATATATGAATACAGTGTAGGCTACTTTCAAAAGGCTTGATGTATGTGGGTTGCTGACAGAAGGACTCATGCTGCAGGCTTAATTTTCTACCACCAGGAATTATGCCAGTTAGCTATACATTCTCTTTCAAAATATAAAAAGCTCCTTTCCCTCCTACTCTAAATTTCAGAACTGCACTTGGGTAAAAACCTTCCAAATTCCAAATCTAAATTTTTTCAAGACAAATTTGTATCTCTTAACATCATGCCTGTTTTATCCTTTAAGTTAAGTAGTTTCTCTTCACCTTTGATATTTAACCCCAATTGTAATTACAAGCCACCTAGCTTTCTCTCAATTTCCTGTTAGCTAAGATGAAGATGCCAGGCTCTTCTAAACTATTCAAAAAACCAAATGCTCCAAATTCTCTACTAGTTCTTTTTTGCACTTTTCCAATTTAAATTAATCTTTCTCGAAAATAAATGACCAGAAATGTACACAAAACTTTTAATGAGGGTGTACACACGCTTGATAAAATGCTTTCACAATTTCTATGTCTTGCTAAAAATACCTTGCATAGTGTCTTGCAGAACCAGCTTGGGGTGGTTACTCAAGGTTGGCCCCGCCTGGACCTTTTTCCTTTTGGCACTTTTTTACTAGGTAAATCAAGGGGAGGGAAATCTCCAGAGGCATATAACTTTTTGGGGTGTTTTTGAACCACCATTTGATTTCCACCACTCCAGTCTTCATGGCAGTATCACTGCTTGTCTTTTATAGAAGTCTTGAGTGTTAACAATACTTTGGAAAGATACTAGTGACCCTTTTCTACCTGGGAGCCCCTCTTGTACCTTTGCTCGTTGTAGTTTCCCCTTCAAGCGGCTGCTTGCTGCCTTTCCTTTCTTGTTCCAAGTGCCACCACTTCTACCTGTAAATAATGGCACAGTGAAACCATGTTCAATGTTTTAGTTAAAACTAGATGGCTGGATCTATACCTTTTTATCAAGGTAGTTATTAAGTCAAAAAATTTTATAGTTTTGTTTGCTAGCCTAAATGATATTGCAATTTATCCCACTTTCTATTTCCCTCTGTGGCCTGATTATCTTTTTTCCAGAGTATGTCCTAAACTTCTCGAAGACAGACCTAATGTTTCCCAGATTGCCTTCCTTTTCTTACAAATGTACTCCTGTTTCCCCATCATGGGAAACAACTGAATCCTCAGGCTATTAAAAATCTTTGCTGACTCATTTGCAATTCCACATCCAAGTTCTTCTCATATTCTTGGGGTGGCGATCATTCAGGCCCTAGATTATTAACTGACAGAAGGCAGAGGGCTGCCAGTGCTTATGCAAGTAGAGGTCCCAGCTAAAGCCAGTGACCAGGAATTTCACAGCTGAGCTGCATTGTCTGACCATATATTTGCTCCAGAGTCCTTGCAAACTTCATGTGAAATCATTTGCTGTGCTCTTCTGACCACTTGCCTAAACACAAGGACTCCATCCTATCATCCTTAAGCAAGTGGCTAAAGCACTAAATTTTTGCACAGAAAAGGAAGATTAGACAAAATATTTGGATCACTTTTCTTCCAGTCTGAAATGTGTGAGCTCTCTGCAGCTGGAGAGACTTTTGAGGAAAGCCAAAACAGAGGGATTATTTAATTCTGATTGAATTAATTATCTTCTGATTGTCAGATTTGATTGGGCCAATTCAATCTTTGTCACTAAAAAATCCAGAAACATTTCTAACAAATCAGTTTAAAACTAATGCAAAAGACTGGCTCAGTACAACTAAACAGAGGAGTGAGATAACTTTCCTTCATTATTAAATGATAGCAGCTGTCTCCCACCAGGATCCAAAACACAGACTGAGAAAGATAAGCTGTGGCCTGTTATCAATTGGAGCATTGACAGCATTTTTTTATCCTTTTAACATGGCCATGCAGATCAAACCAGCCTGGGGACAAGTAAGACTGCTCTAAGAAAATGTCAACATTACTGTTCACACACACTTCTTAAACACCACAACTATTTTACATATTCGTTTTTCCAAGCAATTTGTTAACGATGTTTGAATTCTAATTTAGCATCTTTGTAATCCTTATGGGATGCTCAAAATCAGTTCAAGCAAGGAACACTAAATGTTCTAACTCAATAACCTAAAGTCTTTGATTTTCTTTCTAATTAATGAATAAGAACTGTATAACCTTCATGCAGAATGTGCTGACTTCAAGATATCAGCATGCTCACGAATTAAACCACTGATGTCCAGTGCAGTGCAAATATAAATCTTCCTTGCCTTCCCATTAGAAACCAGAACATCTTTTCCCAGCAAATGATCCACGTGCTGGGAGTTGGTTTTAACAGAGCAATTCTCTGTCCACGTTGCAAGCCAGGAGGGCTCATCTAAGAGCCTAAAATTTAATCGAGCAGAACAATCAACACATAATGAATCCTATCTAGCCCACATCTGCAAAACTAATGAACACTGTACATTAAATATTTGAGACAACCTATAGCTATGTATCTATTGCCAAATATTTAGATATTATGAACACAAGCTATCCATATACAGTTATTTACAAACCCTCATTCAGAGAGTGTGAGCATCTACCTTTGAAGATACAACTGCTACAGCTGGGTGAAGGAGGACAAGGTTCAATATTTTGGATGGGCTGCAGTAAAGGCAGTGAGACTTTCACTTGTGCCGTGTAGTTAAGTTGTATTTAACTCCTGGCCTGCTAAGTATTGATGAGTGTTCCTGAAACGCTACCTATTGGATTCTCAGATGAAAAAATAAGGAAGCAAAATTGTGACAGCCAAATCTGTTCTACTGCATAACAGAGTCCATTAGAAATGCCTGGATTAATTGTTCTTTGGAATATGGGATGAAAGTGGTACTTCTAAATAGCTGTTACAAATTGCTATAAAACTAATTGCAAGTTTGGAAGCTCTCCAGCTTTTACTTCTGAGACTACATTTTGTGACCTTCGTCTGATTGTGATAGGTTTCTGTGCCTAGATTTTCACAAATTATGAATTCAGTGCTTAAATAAAAAATAAATACATAGTTCATGTTTAAATAAGCATATACTAGCTCTTGTTTAATAGAATTACTTGTTTCTTGAAATAAGGTTTAAATTGATTTTTAAAGGTAGTAAAGATGGAAACATGAGCCAAAGTAGGTTTCAATTAATTAAGTAGGACACTCTGCATTTTATTTTTGTAATTCCTATCTGTTGTAGTAATATTTTAGTGAAAAATAACATAAAATTGTAAGTTTATTCAAAGAATATACATGGTGGGAAGAGTCATCATAGTTGCTGTCATTTCCTTGGTAGTTTTGGGGGTTTTGTCCGCAAACTCTGAGCAAGGAGGAGAGCTGTTACATGAAAAAGTAATAAAATATCCATGCTCTGTTGAGGCGGTGCTTGAGGTACTAGGAGTGGCACTAGCACTGCTCTGCCAAGATACCTGTCTCTGACACACTCAGCTCTGTTCAGATGAGACTCTGGTGAGTTAACAGCAACCTGAGCTGGCTACAGGAGCCCAAGTGCTGGAGACCACTCCTTACATCCCACCACAACTGCTCTGAACTGTCTGCTGACTCCAGCAAGAGTTGTGGGTTTGGGGTGTTTTTCCTACTTGCTTGATGAAATAAGATCTCTCTTTGCCCACCCACAGGCCAGTTCCAGACTGCAGCTCTGGAGGCTTTCAGCGTGGTCGAGTTACCCTACCTGGGGGAGAAACTCAGCATGTTCCTGGTGCTTCCCAGCCACAAAAGAACACCTTTGTCCCAGATTGAGTCTCACCTTTCTGCCAAAACCATTACCCTCTGGGCCAGCAGCTTGAAGAGAACGAAGATGGACATTTTTCTGCCTAGGTAAGCAATGTTAGCAGAATGGATTCACTACTTCAGCTGCCAGAACTCCATGTGACAGCGCTGACACGAGCAGTGTGTGAACACAATCAAATTATCAAATGCTTTTGGTTTCATTATTCATCACAGGATCAGAGATGCTCTAACCCTTTCTTAAACCACAGCGAGGTGAGCCAGAAATGACAAGACCTTCTGGTTACACTGTACTGTTTTAAAAAAACCTAAGCATTTCAGTTGTTCCTACAGCTTTTACTTACAATTTGTTTGGGGTATAAATCCTTTAAGGATCTAAAACAGAGAAATGTTGCTGGACCTTTCCCACACTCATTTTTCTCTTTGCTTAAGGAAGAATAAACATATAACCTCATAAAAACATGCTATTCTGTATTTTTTTAAACTTTACAGAGCACTAAAAAGGCACTGGACAAAGAGCTTGGCCCCCCTCCAGCAGCCATAACCACCTTTCCATGCACAAAGCAGGTTTCAGTCATCCATTTTCCCCTTCAGTCAGTTGTTGTTTTAGCAAACACCTATGCTGGAGGTATTTTCTGTCATCTACTCCAACAAAATTGCATAGCAGGAGGAATTTATGTGCAGAAGGCCTTGCGTGGCTTTATCTGTTGTACGGATCAGCACAGGAGGGCTTCATCACACATCTCCTACAATGCATTCGTCACATTAACGAAGCACTGAAAACCAGTTTGTGCATTAATATTTGTTTTCTTCAAGCTAATTTTTGGGAAATGTTTCCAAGGGCCATTCGCTATAGCCGAAAAAGAATATCAGAAAGAGAACACTTTGGGAAAATGTAGAATTCACATGTCAAGAAGACTTAGTAGCAAGCTGATTGCAACAGAGGGTGGCGAGGGATTCCTTCTGTTAATGTCTTCAGGGGAAGATGAGCTGCTTTTCTGCAGATACACTTAATCAGACAATGCACTGGGTTCGTACAGGAAGAGATGGATAAAATGCAAAGGCTTGAAATAGATCGTATCTATCTGTTATGCCCTTTAATTCTACAAAACTCTACAAATCCTGCATTTAAATAAAGTCTATCATATTAATTTCAGGTTCAGTATTCAAAGCCTTTTTGACCTAAAGACAGTTTTTTCTGCCTTGGGAATTAGAGATGCATTTGATCCCATCACTGCTAATTTTAAAGGCATTTCAGGTAAGAGGCTTGACTGAATACAAAATGTTCCTTGACCCAATAAGTGTTGTAGACACTTACATTTGAATGATTTGTTAGACCTGGGTCTTCTGAATTGATTGTACTTCTTTATCTGTGAAACTCTGAAGCACAATTCACACTCAACAGCAATTGTATTTCAAGCTGTTTCGTAGGAAAAAGGAACCTGAAAGGGACAGGTTTGGTTTTGGTCTTGAACTTACCCTTTTCTTCCCTTTAAGATTAAAACTGTCAAGACAATATAGGCCTGGAAGAATGCTTAATTATTCAGAAATTTAGGATGCTTTAGTAAAACTTGCATTCCTGTTTGTGTTTTTAAATAGTTATTTGACAGTGAGGGATGCTGGTCCAACAAGTCTCTATTCCAACTCCCGCCACTGCAAATGATACTGGTTTATGCCCAGGCCATATTCTCTTGCTAATCCAGTAATCAGTAGACAAAGTTATACTTTCCCTTTGCTAAAATACTGCTGTTATGATTAAATTCTTGGGTTTAGAACACCGAAATTCTGCTCCGTGGAAAATTAGTCCCCATTTAATATTAAACACAGGAAAAAAAAGAACCCAAATTATCTATTCTTTTTCTTTTGACTCCTTCCAGCAAAAAAATATTTCAGCCTAGTCATTTCTGCTCACAGTAAAGACTTGGAGTGGTAGCTGCCCAGCAAGCAGCTCACATTCTTGTGCATGTGAGTGAATAAATGAAATTGCTCCAATTCAGACAAACCTGCTCTTACAGAAAAGTTGTTTTCCTGGGATGAACCTCAGAAGGCCCATTATTCATGGACTTTTTTATGCTGCTTTTAAAATTGAACACATCAATGTTCTGTTGCAATATAGATCTCAGACTGCACATAGATGCACATTAAAATAATTTGTTGCTGCTCACTGCTGCTTCGCTTATTACAAACAAATGTTAATATACTGATAAACTACACAAGGATGTATTTTATGAAGTTAATACCTATTTGAATAAGATAAATACTTTTGGGAAATTAATTCCATAAACAATAACATTTAGCAGCTTCCTTTCTATGTTCACAACTCGGTGGCTTTTGGCATACAGGATGAAGCTTGTAGAAGTATTTGATCCTGCCCTGGCAGGGCTATGGAACAGAGGATATGTTGAGACCCTTCTCAGTTCTACTCTTACACCACGGTGTCATATCAGCAGGGTTCTAGGTGGGCTAAGAGTTGCGTAAGGCAGAGTTTACAAGGAAAATTTAACTTGTACTTAACCAATAGATACAGTTAAAAAAATAGTTAAAATATAGTTAAAAAATAGGTTTTCATTTCCTCTTCTGTATGAAGCAGATGCATAATCTTCAGAATATTTACTCTCAGATCACATTTAGCAAACAAATATGTTACTTCATTTCAGGAATAGCTTCTTTATACCTGAAAGCTTCTATTTTTTCCTCAAAAATGTGTAAGATTTATCTGCTTCTAAAATTCTGCCTCTCCGTAGTTTTGTCCTGCTTGCTTCCATCCCAGTTTTTCTGACTGGACAATATTAAGACAAGTAGATAAAATGTTCTTTTAGCATTTCTTTGATTTCACCTACACATTGGACTTGAATGTTGAGTTCAGACAAGAAAAAACTTCTCAATCTTTCCCATTTTCTGCACTCTGCACTTAGCCAGAGAAAAGCAGACTTGTAACACTCTCTTCAGTATCTTTCTGAAATTAATTCTTTTCCAAGATTCATTTTATGTCACAGTCCCATTGTTTCTTCCTGAAGAGCTTTTTTTCTACAATTTCCCTTCTAAGGGTTCTTCAGTTATTTCATTGCCCTCACCCTGTTAATCAAGGTTTCTATTTTCACCATGTAACCTTGCCTACCACCACAACCCGGAGACCTCTCAAACTAGTAACTCCCATTGAGCATTTAATCCACTGTTATCCACATAGTGGGAAAATGGTCAAAGATGGCTGAAATACCTAATAGTTATATGACCCTCGGATTCTGCAAGAAAAAAAGGTTAAAGCCTTCTGATTATTTTTAAAAAATATGTTCATAATGAAATGCAGAAAATAACATATTAATTTTGGGGGTTTTGCAGAGCAAGATAGTCTTTATATTTCAGAAGCTATTCACAAAGCAGAGATTGAGGTAACAGAAGATGGTACAAAGGCATCAGGAGCTACAGGTAAATCAAATATTCAGGCAAACTTCTCACTTCTGGAGCTTAACACTACAAAACCAACTACTAGTATGTTATTTAAAACAAAACAAACAACCATGGTAGCATTTACATGTATGCCTAACAAGCTTTTGTATTTAACACACTTCCATTTTACCTTTCTAACTGTTCATAAGGACTTTAATTTTTGATGTCCAGCTAAGGTGTAATGATTCAAATGAAAAAGCCAGCTTTACCAGTCCAGAGAAAATCTGGCCCTGTGCCAACAATAGATGTACTCCACGTCACAAATGCTGGTGGTCCTTGGCTGGGGACCAGGACACTCTACCACTTCTCCTTGCTCCCAGGAAGGAATTCAAGAGGCATATAAAGAGCATGGCAGTGCATCTCACTGTGGTGCCCAACCTGTTGCACATCCCCTCACTCCAATATCCCACAGTTGCAATGCCAGAAGGAACCCGAGTACACCTGAACTGATGTATTCAGTGTTCCTCTAGAAACAACTCTGAATAAGACACATGTGTACATATGTGGGTGTACAGAGAACATCTGACATAACTAAGTTAACCTTTCTGCAGAGCTGTACAGTTTTAACTTTTGTAACAATTTAAATCTCTATCGGGGCAGTAATATTCAATTACTTTGTTGTAAGCCCCATACAAAATAAAAGCTTTTAGGTGACTTCAATTACATACCAAACACCAAGGGGAATAGACCTTTATGCCCTTGAAACCAATGCCAAAACTTCCCTTAACTCCAGTCAGACTAAGTTAACAAGCAGATTTTAAAAAGTATAATTACATTTATTGTTTAAAAGTTTCGGATCTAGTCCAGATGGCATGATGACTTGAAACTAGACACTTTTTTTTCTTTACAAGAACTAAAATAGTGCCTCTCAAACTAGTTTTACTGTGTCTTACTTGAATTTTCAAAATAATTCCACTGTTTTAACTGTTCAAAAAATAATCCAGATCTGGTGGGTTTAGTATTGGGGGGGGCGGGGTTGACAATGTATTCTTAATACTATATAGCTACAAGGAAGAATTTATTTAAACAAGATGTATTTTAATAATAGCTGAACCATTGTAATTCTTAAGAAATCTTTATTTAATCTAATAATTAACTCACAACCAGAGAGAGGAAAGACAGTCATAAACTGAGTTGAGGATACTTAAGGTTTTGTTGAGAGCTCTGGCAAGAGAAATTCCAGGATGACATAGGTATTTCTCTGCTGCTTGTCTCCCAGTTGGATAAAGAACTACATTTATGCCTTGCTTATCTTTTTCACCAGAACAGCATAGCTAGGAATTGACTAACAGGTGAGGCAATAGCATGGTATGACTTTAGCAGTTAAGGATGTGATGACCACAAAAATTACTTTTGAGGTCCAACGCTGGGCAGACTCCCTTCAGCATTGAAATATGGATGGATCACCTGCATGTAGTCTCACAAGTCTTGAGTTGTTAATTCTGCCAGACTGATTCCACTGTAGGATAAAATTGTTGTTTCAGTCTTAAAGCAGAGGAGCAACTCAAAAGTCAAGGTACTAACCATCAGAACTTGAGGGCACTGTAAAGGAGATGAAAAAAACCAGATGCATTTTACTGATGTTTTGCCTTGTTGCATTACAGCAATGGTCTTACTAAAAAGATCTCGAACACCTATTTTCAAAGCAGACCGACCTTTCACGTTTTTCCTGAGACAAGCTAATACAGGTATGCATGCTCTTCCTTTCAGCAGCAGAATCCCTCACAAGCAGCACTGAAATCAATACAAACACCATGCTCTTCTTCAGTCCAGGAAACTTCAACAACCATGGAAACAGCGGGGTTTGCGGTTTTAAAGCATAGAGTTTAATTTCATTAAAAAGAATGTATAATAGTCATAGAAGTCAAGGAAGCCAGATTAGCCTCCTCTTTGGACATGCACTACGTGCTCAAAAAATTTCTATCAAAATTATAGGCACTAAAAGATCTCACAGATGCTGAACGCTCCAGCATCAGGAACTGATCTCCACAGGGCAATTCAAATTACAAATGGGCTGGATTAACATCTGATGTAGTTAAAATAGAAATTTCCCTATAAAGGAAACTTACTCATACCTATACTGATAGCAAACAGACTTCTGCCAAAATACACGTTTCTTGGCAACTGTTAACTCTTTTCTTGTAAATGGCCTTCCCTAGCCCCCAAACAAAAACCACACAAAAAACCCCAACAGAACTGCAGAGTGTGTCTTAGAGTGAGGCATCACAGTGCTCCTTTAGCTTCAGTAGTGGATTATATGTCTCATTTCAGATGTCCAACCACATTAAGTTACTGCAGAATCTCTACCAAAACACCCTATAGCTTGCTGGCGATAATAAAGAACTGCATTATGCACCATTTAGCAGATATTTGCCCCTCTGAAGCATCAGGCCAATCTCCAACAACCGTTACCATCCTTAACAATCTGGTAATTTTGCACCTGAAGCGTTTTCCTAAAAATCGTTCAAACCACCAAACCATCTCATAACTGGGGTCACAGCCATTTAGATTTTCAAGGAACATATAGACATTTATAGGGTTCAGTAAAACAC
Organism: Oreocharis arfaki; assembly: GCA_013398015.1. Lineage (NCBI taxonomy): Eukaryota > Metazoa > Chordata > Aves > Passeriformes > Paramythiidae > Oreocharis > Oreocharis arfaki. The sequence continues at coordinate 402,865 of VZRR01006742.1, read as the reverse complement.
TGGGGCCTATCACAGAGACAGGAATCATTTTCCTTATCTGCTTCCAAGCAACACACGCTGTTCTCCGAGTCAGTGAATACCTGTGTATGTAACATTTTGCTTTAAAAACCCGTATCTTAGATTTTGACCACAGTGCAAGCACCTGAAGAAAAAAATTATTACCTTTGTGGGGGTTTTGTTTTAAATATACTTTGGCAATCATTACCAGTCAATGAATTAAATTATTTTACTTGGCAAATGCAGAATTTAAAAAAAAAAAGGCATTAATAAGCTCACCTATGAAACCTGAGCCACAGACTCTTCAGGATTAAGAACAAACTTATTTTGGTGAATAAAATGGCCAGTTTACAATATATATACATAAATTATATAAAGAGGAAGGAAATCAGATTGTAAAATAGGATTTTAATGTGATACATAAAATGTGTACCTTCCAATCAACTCAAAATCAAAAAAAATACTTCTGCAATTCAAGCTTTTTAACACAAAAATTGAAAACATTCAGTCATTTTATTTGCTCGGACTTAGTGACTCAAGTTTTTGAGGTATGGAAAACTTGAAAGGGTGAACAAGATCTATTTTTCACCTGCCTGTCTTGAAGTGCTTAAAACTTCTATCCCTGTAAAGTTCATGATGAATCCTTATGCAGACCAAAAGTGTTCATTTCATCAATTTTCTACAAATAGCAGAAACATCTTTTACAAGACTTAAAATAGCATAGTCCTGCTCAAAATAATTGAAAAAGTCTAGAGATTTTTAATCTGAATTTCAGGTTTGAGCACATTCTCTTTGAAGGGCAGGAAAGGTAACAGCAATACAAACAACCAAACACAAATCCAATTAATCTGAGGCAGTCATTTCATTCTCTTTAACTAAAATATGAATACAAAGCAATGAACTTAGGGTCTGTTTTGCTCAGCATAAGTTTCAGATTCTGGCAGGTTTCTGGTTTGGGCTACCAATGATTTGGAAAGGTGTTTTTAATACAGAACTGTTTAAATTCTTTTAAAACAAGCAGGCAACTGCAGTCAGTTTTTTCCATATAAGAATGAATGATTCTGTAACCTGCTAATTCTATGCCTAACTTATGTATTTAAACTGTACTACACTTTGAAAATGTGGCCACAAAATGAAATAATGTTAATACTGTTTCCATTTACAGGTTCAGTACTCTTTATAGGAAGAGTTACAAATCCTTCACAATAAGCACTAAAAGCATATTCTGTTCCTCCTATAATGAGCTTTCCTCCAATGAAATTAAAGGCTACATTGTGTGTATTTATTAAAACAGTTTTAAGCATCTCACTTTTCCAAGAATAAGCAAGAGTGAAGCCCTCCACTACCTTATTACATTGTAGACACTGCAGAAAGTTACAGCTGTCTAGGAATCATCAGCACCACAACTACAGCAAAGACAGTATCCAAACAACCATTTGCAAAAAAAATGGAACAGGTTTAGCCTCCTAAATATTTAACAGTATGAGCCAACAGCTTGTCTTCAATTTCATCATGGCTAAAGTCAGCTTGACTGTTGCTGAGTATGTAGGTCATCTCAATGAAAGCAACAAGAAAGCTTTGTAATATGTTATTTTTCAAACACAACAACAAAATTTTATTTCCATGTCCTGAAGTCAAAAGCTTAAGAATAAAATTGAAATTCAGTCTGACCTCAGACAGTTATAATCCAGCTGATATAGCAAGGTAACAAGGAAGCAGCAAAATGCCGTGAAAAGAAAATCAAGTTGAAAGGCTGTTTCAAAACTGACACAGAATCAGAGTCATTAAGGTTGGAAAATACCTCTCAGATCATTGAGTCCAACCATCAACCCAGCTCTGCCAAGTCCACCACTAAACCAAGTCCCTAGACACCACATCTACACACTTTTTGAACACTTCCAGGGATAGCAATTCCATGACTTCCCAGGGCAGCCTGTTCCAGACAGAGCAAGTAAGAAGCAGAAATGTCTACTCAAGTGACCAAACAAATATTATTGCCAAAAAAGGTAGCAGTACTACCTTTACTACCTCTAAAGTAGAGTACAACATAGAACAGACATTCCTGAAGAACACTGAATGCAACTTATGGCATCAAGAAAAATGGGGGAGTTTGTTCAGCATCCTGACAAAAGCTGGGATACGGCAAGTGTTCAGGAACTCATGACACAAGCATCAGAAACCCAGGCCCATAAAGATTTTGGGTGAAGACTGCAAACCACTGACTCCTAAGAAAAGCATTAGAGAAGACTGTTTTATTCAGCTCCCACTGCATCAAACAAAGCCTTCCAGATATTCAGAGCATCCAGCACAGCTGAAAGACATGGCCAGTAAAGCAATCAGTGATATTTTGTGTCCAGGCAGCAGCACCCTCTGGCTGCTCCTGCACTGGTAAACATGTAAAATCTTCTGACACAAAACCTCTGTGCAGCTTTCCTCAAAGGCTGCTGACCCCTGCTTTACTGCACTGTATCCCTCAATAAAACTGCAGGTTTTATCATGGCTGCAGATGTGCATACAGAACATCACTTTGTTATTCTGGTCACCAAAAGTGCAAAGTACACAAAATATCCTATTACAGCTGCAATTCAGCATTAGCTTTTTTCCACTCATTCTCTGATTAAGAGCAGACTATCCAGTGATACAAAACCAGTCTTCATTCTTTAACACTGATACCAGAACATGGAAGCCCTGGAAAGGCAAAACAAGTCATTCCAATAAAAACTGTACTCAAACCTACACAAAGATTAAAATAGAGATTTTATTGATGGAATAACAAAAGTGCTTTTCTTAAATATTTTTCAAAATACATTTATACAACTTACAATAATATATCCAAAATAACTGTATATACAAAACATTACCTTGTTTAATGTATGTGCTTTTTTTTTTTTGAAAATTACAAAGCAACTTTTTGGCAAAGTTCAACCTTAAGAGGTGATAGTTTTGAAGGTTAGAATAAGAAAAATAGAACCTGAGGGAAAGTGACACTTATGTCCATGACAAGCAAGAAGTTCTCAATTTAGTTAAATAAAAATTTTTTTGTAGTATTTTTCACATTACAAAAATAACAGAAGTGAAGAAAAAAAAGGACGATGGATACTTCTCATCATTTTATTGAGCAGCTTCTCATTCTTTCAGGTACAGGAACTTGAGATAAGAGTGCATGTCAAAAATGAATGCAAGTAAGAACAGCAGTGCCCTGCTGTGGCTCTCTCTTGTGGGCAGTTTCTTAGCTGCTGTTGATATGGTTGACCTGATTGGATCTGCGATGGATTTCTTCCAGAAAACTCTCAAGCTGTTCTATCAGCATTCGTTTTTTAAACCTGGATTTAAAACAAAGCATTATAATGGATACACAGAGTAATACATGAAACATCATTGACAAAACTTTTACTGAACTCTGGAAACTACAGTTATTACTTCAGGAGCAGTGCATGATGACGTTACACATACATCATATGTATATATACACACTGTCTCCTAGCATTCTGCTAAACCACTAACTTGCTTTTCCACCTACTGAATACAAAACTATATTTACTACAGTTTATTATAGCACATTGCTGAACATCACTCAGCCCTCAGAAATCCAGGAAAAAGAGTTAAGAGTTTGTTGCTTCCAGAAGTAAAGTTCTGAAGTACAGAAGTAAAATATACATCAAAAGAACTATAATCCTAAAGCTGGCAAACAGCTTTTAGGGATTATTTGCATGCCTTCATGATGCATTCACCAAAGTTAATGAAGTTGGTACCGGTGAAGGAACAGCCATTACACAGTGCAAAGCAGATTTCTGACAAACAATACGAATTGAAACTTTGAGAAAGAAATTAAAGGAAAATACAGGCATCCATATTCCATACCTCTGGAGTCTCTGCAGTTCTATTCTATATCAATCATATAAATTTGATCAGTAGGCCATTATCAGCACCTCTGCTTACACCCTTACCTTAGGAAGTACAACTCCTTGCTGTTTCCAGCCAACCCCTCCCCCTTGCAACATTTCTGCACCTCTGAGAAGCCACTTGTGACCTATGCTTTGGTAGCCATACGTGTGCTCAAAGATAGGCAGCAATGAAAATATTTTGAACTATATATCAAGTTCAGTCCTATGAATTCACTAAACACCAGCAGAAGCTTCTAGTTCCAGTCAGGCATCCTGGTCCATGTCTTTGGCTCATGAAGACATGGTACCTGCCCTAACTTCCAGATCACAAGCCTCCCCCACAATCCCAGTTTGACTATGGGGAAACCAAGGTCCCATTCCCAACTACTCTGTCATTGAATACCCATGCTCTGGCCCCTTACACACCCTTATCCCAGTTCACAGTATCCCACAGACACACCACACTTCAAGTACTGCCTCCCCTCCATTTTTCTTCATTGCGTCTCAAAAATGATAGCTTTTCTGCTATCAAAAGAGGAACTACAGGCAAGGCAGTTTCCAAAGGAAATTGAAAGCTGTGGATCTTTTAGAAATCTTCCTCTCCTCCTACAACTATAGTGGATTACCCTCCAGAATTAAATGGGAACTCTTTACAAACATCAGCTTCGTTGCTAAAATGATCAAAAGTTTCCTAAGCCCGTGTTCAGAGATGGCACTCCTTGCAGCAGGGAAAGAAAAAAGGCATCCCAAGTTTGAATTGCAATCCATGGCATTGCAAAGTCAGCTATCAGTTACCAAAACAAAACTATGTTGACAGCTCTGGAGGGCCTAGAGATGTTTCCTGCAGGGAGCAGGGAACCTGGATTAAATGTGATAGCTTACCTGGATAAAGAAAGAGACAGAACTGCATAGTGTTTGTAGGCAGTGTTACCCAAGTAGATAAAATGTTTACACTATAAAAATCTAACCAAGAAGAGAAGAGGAGGACAAAGGTTAAGCTTTTCCTACACACAAACCAATAAAAACTGAAGTTTAACAACAGGCAGAGTTGCTTTTCCACCAGTAGATATAAAAAACTACTGGCTATGGTAGGAGATGGGATTTAGTTTTGATGCATCCAAGAGCAACACTCAACCACTGCCAAATTTTGTAGAAGTGTCAACTAAAGATAGCTGGAATAAAGAGATTATGCAAGAGAAATGAGAGTTACAGGTGATCTTAGAAGCCTAATTTTACAGGCACAAAAATTCCAACCCCACTAAGGGCTGCCACAAACTCCAAGAGCAACAGCATGGTTTTGGTGTGCTGTGACAGTGAGGAAGTATATAATCTACAAGCTATAGAACAACTCTGACAGGCAATATAACAAGCAAAAGCACAAATAAAGCAACTGTGGCTATAGGAAGAGCATGATCTATATAAATTTATACACCCCACCAAGCTGGCAATAAAAGCTAGAGGATCTGTATGAATGCCCAACATCCAGGGTACCTTAAACTCTCAGAATGGTTTTCTCCAAAAATTACTTTGGTTTTTAATCGTGAAATTTGCTTAATGCCACAGGAAAAGAGCTGACTACTACAAAACAAATTAGAGAATAAGAAGCAACTATTTTTTGAGGTTTCTGAAGTAAGCCTCAAAGTTCTGGTTATATTTATGATCCATGCAAGATCCTGGAATTACTAGCTCCCTGCAACTCAAACACTATTGGTTTTAATATATTTCTGATTTTTTTCCTCTCAGTAAGCATATAGAAGGCTAAGTACGGACAGTCTACAGATACTGTAAGGAAAAGTTTCTACCTGGATCAAAAATACAGGGTTTAAATCCTTATCAAGTCACTCTTCTCCAGTGAAAAGCTACCTCCATTTCCAAACTCTCAGACAGGACTACACTATCTCTGAATGAAGTATGCTGAAGAGTAGAGACATATCTTTATGAGCATATCTGAATTTAAAAACTATTTTTAGGACAAGATTTTGAGCTGACACTGTTTCTGAAAGCCTAATTCCCAGTAATCAGCAGCTCCAACACATTTTCAAATTAGCAGTACACTCACACCTGAACTTTTTAATTGGAATGATTTTTTAAAAGTTACCTTCTCTTTCTATACCATCGTCCATCTACATTTACAGGGACTTGGCAGTTACAGTTACTAACATCTTTAAGCCAAAATCCAAGGGAAAAAGGTAAGCTTTTACAAACAATACCTCAAGAAGCTCATGCAATTCTGCTCTTTCATAGGGAATTATTTACTTGCAGTTCAAAGCATTGTTTTCAAACAACTGCATGATTGTCCAGCAGTTATACATGGCACTACATAGTGCAGTTTTGCAACTTATTGTGTCTTATTTGTAAGAATAGTTCAGTTCTGCTACCTACCTTGAAGCTTCTTTAATAACATTTTGTAAAAATATCAGTCGGGTTTGTAAGCTTCCTTGCACATGCTTCAGTAAAAAGAAGATTCTGTCATATTCTTAAAGGTCAAGAGAAAAGAAACATCAGTTATTTAAAAGATGCCTATACAGATATCTGTTGTAACAGATTTGAGTGAAATGCAACAGACTCCATTCAGTTTTTGTAAAGTTGTATCTCCTATCAACTGTAGCAATAACATCTTATTTAATGAGAAGCAACATTAAAAAAACACAGTATATTGCAGCTTAGGATATTACTAAGACCAAACAAGTTAATTCTAGTACGAATATAAAAATCATGACTTTCATGAACACTGATAGGAATAGCAATGTTTTAATCATTCGTACACTAAGTTTTTAGCAGAGGTTTCAAACCAAATATTTTCAGCTTTAAATTTTTTTTGCTGCAGTCTCATGGTCCAGTACATTTCTAAAATAGTGATCTAACATGAATTCTTTGTTTAACTCTCATGCCGGTTTTCTGAAAGAAATTCTGTATACTTACTCCTTCCTGGTTTTCGGATCTCTTTCATAATTTGTGCTCTTAGCTCTATATTAATCTCTCTGGAACTTCTGCAGTGCACCGGTTTTTTCCCTTTGCTAGGCGAAGACATTGTCAAGTTCTCTTCAGTACTTTGCTCTTTACTACCTGATTCCTCATGATTCTCCAAAAACCCATCAACATTCAAATTATTCCCTAAATGTTCATGGCCTACATCCTCTGTATGAGCTGTCGGTCGATCCAATGAATTGAATGGTGAAGAGGACAGTGAAAACTCTGAATCCACAGTATTTGGGAAAGCATCTGATGAAAGGGGGTCTGTAACATGATTCTCAATGACATCATCAACTCCAACTTCATTATTTGTTTCTGATGCTGAAAAAATAAAGATTACACTTGCCAGGTTCAAATTCTTTATCATCTGATACAAGTCAATGAGTCAGATCAGTATTAGACTCCTAAAACTATGCTCCAGCTCATACAGTCTCCTGTGTACATGGCAGGCACAAGAAAACCTGTTTGTGGATTATAACACTGACCTCATCACTATCTCCTTGCAGCTAACGACTTTTAAAAAAATCACAGGTATATTCTTTCTATGAAAAAGGAAATTACTATATGTACTACCAACAAAAGAAAAAATACCTGTAAAGTGTGATTTTATGACATGGTGTCCTTCCCCCTTTAAATCAAACCAACTAAGTTTACTTTAGTACTAAACAGTGAGCAAGAGAGTGATATAGCCCCTCAGCTTCACACCCAGGGAAGTGATTTCACTGCACTACAGCAAAATTCAAATTAACTTCATGCTGTAATACTTCTAGAGTATGTGGATTTCTAGGCAATGGAGGAACACCTTTCTCACTGTCTACACTGTCTCCTCAGGAGAGAGGAAATACATTGCTTTTACTTGGAATTTATATGGAAGATTTCCATCTGAAGGACTAGATGAACTCTGTAATTAACCCCAGATGCACACTTAAATACTTCATTTTCAAGACAGAGGGATAAAATTGCCATATTTGAAAAATCAGCCAGCAGTATTTTTTAAACAAAAATTTTTTTCAGATAAATTAAAAAACAAACTTCAAAGATGTTGAAGATTCACTTACTTTTGTGAATAGCAATGGGTTTAACAAGGTCAGGCTGTGTTTGTGCAATTGGTGTTGGTGGCCCTTTTCCTCCAATGTGGTTATTCACAACCGGAGGAGTCTGTGGTCGCCCTCTGAGCAGGGGGGACATACAACGTCGCCTTTTCGGAATCCCTTGCATATTTGGTTCTCCAGGTCTTTTATGTTTATTTTGAGGTCCTGATACAAATTCATCTGCTTCATCTATCATCATTCCCTGTAATTAATTTAACAGGAAGAATTCTTAAGCTTCACACCAAAACCACGTAATATAAGTCACAATTAATGCTCTGATATTATGATAATGTTCAGCCTGTAAAAGAGTTACATACAACATGCCATTATGTTTAGAATTATAAATTGTCAACCAAGACCAGGTAAATGTGCTTAAGGCCCTTATCCAACAGTCTGCCAAGTTAACTGAATAGGCCATCAAAATTCCTTTTCAGTAACTGCAAAGGGACTCACATATTTAATACAAGAGCTCTAAATGATATTGGCAATTTGGTCAATTCTAAGACAGATTTGGTTAAAAGGGACAGTCAAGACACTCAAAGCTATGGGAAGCTTTTTATGATGGTAGCTTGGTAAAGGAAGTGAGATTGGGTATTAGCTTTACTACAGAGACAAGTATTTCATCTGTAATACAATTTAGAGGCATAATACTGGTTTTCCAATAAAGACCACCCTCCATGGGATACTACCAAATGGAAGAACATCTGAGATACTTTCTTGTAACCATTTCTCCAATAGGCTGCTCAAAGAACAAGGTAGGCAGTAGCACACCCGCAACAGCACATTTTCACAAAAGCTTTACAGAAAAGTCACCTTTTTGTCCAATTTGAATGGATTGCCAAATGTATGAAGCCTTCGTGGTTGATCAGGATCAAGTTCTCGGAGTGGAGAAGGTATTTGTTTTAGATACTCCTGATAATTTCCCATTTGTGCTATAGGTACGCTGTGAACTTGATCTACCGCAACAGAGGAGGTAATTAATATACAGTACTGCTCACATTACAAGAATTTGGTCTATATCCATTTCATATCTGCAGTGTTCAGACTTTTACCATATGCATTAACAAAACAGCTGTGCAAAACTCACCATTTTTCTTGCCTAAACTGGTATTTATAACACTTCGACTTCAGGAGACTTGCTTAAATGAATCAGTACATGTCTTGTGGATTTATCATTATGACAGGAAATAAGCAATAGTTGTCAAGCATGAATGTTAGTTTTCCAATGTGTCCCAACTTTACAACAGAGCAATGGATGAGAAAACACACTAGGAACAAATTAAAACTAAAACATTACTACAAAAAAAATTTAAAAGTAGTAATGCCACGCTGCGCACAGCTTTGACATAACTTTGCCTAATTTTAGCCACCCAAAACTTAATTGTCAAGACTAGCATTTTCCCAGAGCAAGGGTGACTTTTGGCCACTGTAAATTAACAAATTCTTAAAAATCCATAGGAGTTGATTTTAAACTTGTTCTAGTTTTAGAGTTGCCAAGCCTTTGATCCAGAAAAATATACACTAGAAGAAACTGCAGAAAAAACCCCTAACATGAGTTAATCCTCCTCCCTGAAGAACAACTACTCTGACAAAGTGATAATGTAATGTGAAATGTACAGATGTTAATCTGACCTAAGTATTCACAGCACTAATGTAACACAAGCTTTCACTTGCATTGCCCTTCTCACTCTACTTATTTCAGCATCTTCGGTTAGATGCCACAAAGCACTGCCAAAACACACAGGAAAAGGTAAAGGAATAAATTAGCAGACTACTAAACCATTTGCTGTTGGCTCAACAGGCAAAACAATCACAGTGGCAGCACCTAGTGAGCTAGCTTACTTTTCCACTGCTCACAATCCACTTCTAACAGAGATTGTGATGTTCGGAACTGCCCTGTGATTATTCTTTTGTCAGATAAATCCATGAGAGTTAGGAAAAACAGTGAACAGAGAATCTTCTGTGAAAGCCCAAGTCTCCTCATATGGACTTAAGGAGAGAGCAGTGAATTAGCAATGTTCTCTATTAGCAATCTTCTCTAACAAACCATTTTTTCCTCCAATAAGGTAAGGAGAAGGCATCTAAAAAAATCATTCAATTAAATGGCAGTATCAGGCATGCACCAAGTTTTAAAGAACTACATTATTTGTTACATTGTTTTTTAGCGATGATCTTATCACAGGCAGACAAAATATAAACTGTTATCTAACCTTCATCTTGTCCTTTGAGGAACTTGCGAGTACTCTTCAGTAAATTAGATCTCATTCGTGTTAACTGATCCAAAAGATTTCTTCTGGGTATGTCATAAGCATTTCTAAATGTCTGAGGTTTCAAATCCTACGGTTCCAGTAAATGAAATTCCAATTAATGCCATGTAAAAAACAATATCTAGCATTTCAATGGAAGTATATTGAAAATAACAACATTACACACAGTGGTGCTTACCTTATTCAGCAAAGCTATTTGGAACCCAGCATACTCCTTCATATTGAGGTCTAGAGGTCTATGAGGAATTTCCCCAGTAATCCCCTGTAGCAGATGTTGAAAATCGTTCCTATGTGCCATAGACAGGTTGTGTGATCTGCTTCTGACCTTAATTCCAGTCTCTTGCGCTACCTTTTTGCCTACAGAGCCAATGACTCTATCGGACTCTATTTTGGCCTTAATTTGAAATAAATAAATAAATAAAATTGACAATATGCTCTTAAAAGTATTAGTCAGACTTAATCATTTTAAATTCCTACCTACAAGATTCAACAATGTGCTAACACACTATGACGACCATAACCAGGCTGAGTGCTTAAGGAGTGCTTAATACATAACCACTTAATGCCTACTACAGTTTTAAATATAGTGAACAGTTTTCTGCCTAGGTCTTCTGCATATTTCTCCTCTGCTGCCCATTACAGTATCTAAGCACCAATATGCATGCAATGCTTTTATTTTCATAAAATGCCATAATTTGACTAGTAACTCTCTGCAGATCTATCTGTACTCATATAATGTTCAGCTGTTACTGTAGGGAACAGTCAAGCTCTCACAAGACTGATTCTCCCGCAGCTGTAGTTGCGGTCAGTCACCCAATGGTATCAGCTTTTTAAAGCTCAATACAAATAGTCATAACATTAATAAATGTGAAATACATGATAATAACCAACTGGTTGACCAGACAGACCTAACCCCCAATATTATATTATATTTGTACCAAATTTAAACATGTTCATAAATGCCAGCTTTTTGGCAGAATAAAGCGAAAAGAGCCAAAAGCAATTTAGTAACTCAACTGCCAATTTTGGTTTTGCAATTTCACATTAATTTATAGACTACTCAAAAATTTGAATATGTATTGAGAATGCTGAGTCTTTACTGGCAGGGCCTTTCACAAGTTAGAAAAGCTTTAAGTACAATTTGCAGTGCACATCATTGCATCTTAGAGGAGTCCAAGATGTCTAGATTGAGACATCAGTTCACAGAATACTGAGCAATATGACTATAATTTAACAGGACATGCTCTAGACTTCAAGACATTTGCTTCCTCAGTCATTTATATTCATGTTTTAAGAAAAAGCTGGTCCATAAAAACTCATTACCTAATTTACAAGTACTTGGCACTACTGCTTCTTGAAGTTTCAAGGCTACTTTTTTAAAATCTAGAACAGAAAGCTTAACATGCACAGTTCAAAACTAGAGGTAGCAGGGCAGAAATGCTTTAGCTGGTGCAGGAGCCTAGCCAAAGATTTGGGCACTATTCTGAACACGGTCAACAATTTCAAATGGTCACGTCACTTCTATATCTGTATCCTTATTTGAGATTCTCCATTATGTCTTATCTTACTTGCTGAACACTTTCCACTTCATGTCACAAGCCAAAGAAAGAACACTTTGATTCTGATGCATCAAGCACAAATCCCTATTTTCTGAAAAAATGCTAAAACATCTTTACAGACAACATGGTTTTTTGGAAAAAATTATGCTACTCTCTGCACAAGTGAAAATGCTCCTTAAATAGAAAAAAGCCTCAATTTTTATTCCTGTATCTGTCTCTATATAGTTCAGCTCATAAAGTCTGTATTTAAACACTATATTTTCCTTCAATTCAAAAAACAAAATTATTTTTTGTAAATTGCTTATGGGAAAGTATTAACTTGATATTTCTGCTCTTTTTTCCTTCAAAGCCACTGAACTTGAGTATTTTAAGATTATCCTGCTATTAGAGTAAGTTTTTACTGCTCTTTTGCTTCAACATTACCTGCTGACTCAACTTTTTGAGATATGAAATGACACTGTAACTAAGTCCATATTCCACATTGTCAGCTATAAGGTTTGGTGCTCCCATCATTCTCACAGCTTTCTTCAAAGGCTGAAACATGGAATATATTGCATGGTCATATTTAATTTTATACATACTTCAACTAACTGTACCCATTTCAAACAGAACCTGAGGTTCAGAAAGTGTGAAAGGAAAAAAAACACTCTCAGGGCAGCATTTTTTGTTGTTTTAAAATAGTTCCATTCATACAGAATCAGTTAACAAAAATATCATTTATATACAAGTCCCAGTGTATTATGAAATTAAGAAAAATTTCATAACATTCAGGTCTCAAGCCTTCCACAGGACTCCAGTGAAAACACTATCATTATGTATGAAGTTTAACTATTCTCTCTCAAATTAATACATATTCTACTTGAAATAGAGACTACATCCACAGTGGAAAGGCAACTAGAAACCAGAAATTTTAACACAGTCATCTTACCCCAAGATAATAAGGAGGCATTGTCTTCAAATAGCTTTCAAATGACTGACGCCATTTCAACGTAGGCTTTGCCTTGTGCACTTTAAACAAGTCATCTAAAGGTTATAAAAATGCAAAGAGACAAAATCAAAGGCATGTCTAGACATTACATCTTTTTTTCTAAAAAAGAAGATTCTAGTAAAAGAAACTCTCGAAGAAATGAGAATTCCTCAATGATTAAATGAGTATCTACAATTCAACATAAATACAACTAAACCAAACGTACATACACATTAACGCTGCACCCAAAAATGGAACCTGATAAATTATCACATTGAATTGGTATTGACATAACAGATTAGGAAAAATGGCTCTTAAAACAATCAAAGTGAGACCAAAATATATCTGAAAATGATGATTGAGTAAATAATCTCACACAGAGTCTGAGTCATGAAGGCCAGACAACTGGAGACAAGTGAAACAAGTCACTGATTCTATCTTTCTCCAGGTATTAATACTGGCATTAATTGCAGTAATCTATTTAGATGACATCAATGTTTCAATTACATCCCACAGAAGAAAATCTATATGAAATGGTATTTACCTAGCAGTGGAAGCAGGACTGGATAATTGTAAGGCATCACAAATAAATTCACACAATTCAGCGCTGTACTAGCTTTCAAGTAACCAAAGGGATGACCAAGTTCACTGTATTTTGCACTATTGCTCACATACACCTGCAATAAAACACATCACATCAGATTTACATGCCAAGTATTGTGTTCTGAAATTTTACATCCTATTTTGATTGTAGAATAAGAATAATATAGTATCTTATATTATAGAATGTATATGCATAATTATGAAAAACAGCATTCCATAAAAAACTTCAATTCAGCATGCAGTCTACTTGCCTGCCAGCAGGTCTGAGGGGATTTTCTTTCCAGGATAAACTGGGTCAGTGGTGAAGGTTCTAATTCATATTTATCAAAAGGCAGTTTGTCAATGACCATCGGTTCACAGTCAGTACAGGAAAATTTCACCACAGGATGCGATGTGCGAGGTGGCTAAACAAAGTATTCCATTGTTAATACGGCTGCACAACAATTCAAATGCATTTGTGCTATGACAACTAAAGTAATACAGGTTCTTCGAAAACACATGTATTTAAGGAACCTATTCAATACAGGATTCATTTGTCATTAATGAGTCCTAAGCAATTTATGATGTTGCACTCTTATTCTGAAGGGATCTTGTTTTCTAAATAAACACCAATTACTTTACATAGCAAGTCTAGAGCAATACGCAACTAAGACTTCTTGCATTTACACAAAAGCTGTGCAAATGGAAGTAAGTTCTAATGGGGACAAAAAACGTCTTCGATGATACTCTGGGGAATGTCCATTTTCATTCCCTACTGAAACAGGTGCTGTACTTTTGCATTTGCTGACTTCCCCAGGTGCTTTTTCTTCTTGGCAAATTCAATAGTTACAAGATTCAACAATTATAAAGATCAAGAGGAGCACGAATTCAGAAAAACACAAACTTTAAAAACTCACATTTTAACTGGGCCTGAGGAAAAAAAGTTATTTCAATTCAAGGAATTGCAGTGTTTGGATTTTTAAAATATTTTTATTAATCTTACGAAAAAGGCCTTTGTGTCTCAAGTTTCAACTGTAAGTTAACAACTTGAAATTTCTTTTGCCAAAATGGAAAGCTGATTTTTAGTGTGATGAAAATGGGAGCTGTACACCTTCCACTGAAGGGAGGAATGTAAGCTCTTACACTTACCATGAGCCTCCCCCCAAGGCCACCAGAATCTGAGGAAGAGCTCAATTGGGAAACCTTCTTCCATTTACTCTCTTTACAAAAAGGTAAACACACAAGATGAAGTAGAGAAACACAAGGTTTCTTGGACTGCTTTCACCTTGAAAGCAATTCTTTTTGTGTGTAAGCTCTAGGCTCTTCACTTTAGGATAAGCCACCCAAACAAATTATCTGTCAAGAGAGCTGGTCTTGCCTTGAGCGTCTCCACCCTGAGGAAGTTGTGCTCTCCTACTGCACACCAAACATGAGGCCCTACCAAATGGAGGAAGAGCAATTCCCTTCAAAGAATATAACTAATATATAGTTGTGGGGGAGTTTTTGACCAAGCCACCAAAGTTATACTAAGAATAAAAAGGCTGCAAAAGAAATTGACTACTCAGACTTGAGAAGCCCAATAATCCTTCACCGGACAGCAGAACCATTTTTACCTCTGAGCAGTTGAAGCAGCCATTTACACATTGATCTGCCAACATAACTATTAGCAGACTTTCATACACATTTAAGAAAGCCTTGATGGTGTCACTAGCCACAGTAGACTCAAGTTCTTGGGATAGAACTGTTTGAGACAACTCCACTGTGGATCAGGTAACAGGGAGGAAAAGTCAAGTATTTAAGTATGAACTCTTAAGCAGAAAAGATATGCTACATACATACACACTGATTACAACGTATGCTATGTTTTAACACTACTGTTAGAACAGTACTGAAATACAGGTCTTGAAACGCTATCAGCAAACTTAGCTCCCCAACACTGCATGAGGAAGGCTCAATGCAGAATTTCAATTGCTATCAACAAGAATTTAGCTGTACATGACAGTGCTTTATAGTTAAGAGAGCCATACACATTACAACAGAAAAAAAATCTCATCTTTTTGCCATTTGAGTAAGTCAACTCCAGGCTTTTAGATTTAATTCAAGAACTCTTCACTTCGCAAGATCTATTTTATCAATCATGATTAAGATCTGGAGTAGCAAACTGCACTGACTCTACACTACCAGCTTTTCTACAGAAGAGCCTTTAAATATCCAATACACAATGACATCTTGTTTTTTTAATGACTACAGAAAATTTACTTTTATTCATATATGCTAGCTTGCTCATAGTTCAGAAGGACATCCACATCCCTTAATGAATGTGGCCACAGATGCCAAAAAATCAAACCTGTAAATATGACTAGAATTTCATACTCGCATCACTCCTCAACAACCTGTATTTCAAAGGACTTTACCTGTTTTTTAACCAAGAGATAAAATCTATGAGAAGTTCAGCGAGTGTGTTAGTCAGCACATCTGTTTCATATCAAAAAACCCACAAAAATTCAACAAAAATCATCATGAAATGTAGATAACCATTACACAACTGCAAGATTTCTACTTTAATGATTTAAAATATTAGCAGAAACAAAAATGCATTATACTACACTAATGATCAGATGCCAGACCAAAAGGCATACATTCTTTTGTGAAAAAGTACAAATAAATTAATTCTGTGGGCAGTAATTAAAAAGCCGAGGTTTTCTCAGTTTGGAGAAATTGAAGGTATGGCTACACTGCACAACAGCAGATGAAATTATATTCACTTGCTAGAATGAAAGCAGAACTACCACAAGGATCCAAATTGCCAAGATCATACTATCTTTTATTAATACCCTCTATGAGGCAATAGAATTTGATAGGCTTTTACCAAGAGCCACTGTTTGATATTCAACAGGGTTCAAACAAACACTTACATGCATGTACTGGGTCAAAAATCTGTTACAGGCAGTTTCCTAATGCTTCAAAGTTACTGAAAAGCAAACCCTGTATTATTTGCTCATCAGTAATTTATAGAGATAACTGCAACACAGGTTTGCATGTGTCACTCCTTGGGTCATACTGCTTCCACAGTTGCTACAATGCAATACATATTTCGAGACTTAAAAAAAAATCTGTGAATAGGAAATCCTGGAATATTCCTGCATGCACAAACCCTTTACTTTATCTTCAGTACATACCAGTGTTGGAGAATTTTGATCGGGCCAAAAGGATTCAGGAACAGGCCAATGACCGATAGGAACGCCAGTTTTAGGGTTTGGTCTGACATAGATAAGTTTGTGACAGCTGTGCCAAGGTTGGGGTCCAAAAGGTCTGGATATCTCCACCTGCCCATCTACAGAAGAAAAAGGCTTTGAGTCAAAATAGTATTAAAACTCAAGAAGAGTATTAACTAACTTCTGTGAAGAGTTAAGGAACTATAATCCCAGGGAAGCCCTTCCTGCAGTTAATATTATTTCTAAGAATAGCAGATAGTTGTCAGTAAGCATTTCTGCAAAAACACAAACTGAGAAACCAAATAAGCATTGCATGTTTACAGAATGAGAGCCCAGAAAGCCAATTTTCTGGAGCCCTTCATAATAATCAGTTTCTTTTCCCGCCATTGTCATTAACAGATAACCTTCAAATCCAAGCATTAAAAAAGTGATATACACAACTAATACTGCTGGGCTTCTTATTGCAGCAAAGTAAAATTTAAAAAATCCCACAAACTTCTCAGTAACATCCAAAGAGGGACCTAGCTAAGCCATTTATTAATGACACACAGGTGTATTTGCTATTTTAACTCTTAACACAGCCACTTTACTACATTGAAGAAAAAAAGATAAGACCAGGTCTTTCCCTATCATGGTATTTTCATTTCTAGCTGGTTGAAAACTTCTTAAAACTCATAAATCCCTTTAACTATGCCTGACAGGAACAAATGCATTTAAGACTACCTGAGTGGTATGACCAAATGCAAAGGTGTCTGGCAGCTACAGTCAGTACTTTGAAACACTACAAAGAGTCTCAGAATTAGCAGGTCCTTTTTGCAATAAAGTCTTTCAAATTGCAACAGTTTCCCTTTTGATTTGACAACTACTACATTAAGTTCACTAAATTATATTGATAGCATCCTTGTTATTTGATACTATAGTGTAAAAAATTTCAAGTACCATCAATTGGTGAGGGATCTGGTCCAGCTTTTTCAAAATTTATTACCACTCCACTTTGCACTTTCTGCACCAATGACTCAAGACATTGATTCAGCATTCTTGGAGAGCACACACAATATGATCGACCTGGAACAAAACAGGCAAGGGTTAAAGCTCTTCACTGTTTCTGCCCTTATTTTAACTTGGATCATTTAAAACTGCTCAACCACCATACACAGTGATTTATGTATGGATCACTGATTTAATGCTTCTCCTGAACATTCCCTCTTTGTTTAAGCAGGAAGGCAGCCTAGTGAAGCACTGACAAGTGCCTCATTGGAAATGTTTGTATTTTAGACCCTTAATGACTAACTCAAACTCTTGGTTGCATTAATGGAAAATGGGCTCCCCCTTGTGACAGACATCAACACTTAAAACTGCCCACAAATTTCAAAGAACTTGCCAGTACAGCCTACATACAGCCAGAAAGTAGTGGAATCAAATCCTTTTGGAATGCTTTTCAAAGCCCTTTGTTTCCTCTCTATCACGTCCCCTCTGATGCATTGGAAGAATCATTACATTTTTAAAATTCAATAAACTCAATGCCTGAGTTTGATCTGGATTATGATTTCTAAGATATTAACAATATTACCTCTAACTGAGACAAGTATCAATTCTGCAGAATTATTATGCATTTTGAAAGGCATTCTGCATGCTCTGGGGAGAAGAAACTTGAAACAACCCATTTCCTTCACTTTTGGCTTCTTTAGACCCGAGTATGACAGGAATTTACCAAAACTGTAATGCAGAACAGACTAAATTATTACAGTTTCTAATTGCAACGCCAAGGTGTACTGTAAAAAAAGCAAGTTCTCTTACAAAAAATTTCTGAAGAAAGTAGATTCACTCTTCCAAGACAGGCTACATTTAAACTGTCTGTAGCTTTAATGCTGTAAGTGTCTTTAGTTGCATTATATCAGTCTTTAAAGTTTTTACAAGTACTGTAAGAACTTAGAAATCCTTATTCCATGACATGGAATCACACAATTAATTGAACTAAACTGAATTAATTTACACTTGGGAAAGTAATGACTTTTCAAAGGAAACAAGGGCACTCACCTCCTGTGACTTCACACATAGGTGTGATTGCAGAGTCATCTACAGGTACCCCTGTCATCTGCTCTGATTCTGGGGCTGTAATACCAGGCAAACGAAGAACCAAAGCAAATAACCTCTGATCCCATCGAAAGGGTTCCTTAGTCAGCTCACTTCCAGGTAAAGGGGAATTGAGAGGTAAATGGAGCTGGAAAGGAATTTAAATCTGTGAATACACAGCTTTTAAAAGAAACAAAAATTCAGGTTATGTAGCCATGTCAATCCACTCTATATAAGCACACTTCTCTCTCCACACACATTTAACAATTTGATTCAGGTACTGTACATTACAGCCAAGACACCCATCATGTAATCAAGACTTGGCCATTTCAAAGCAACACAACACATGCTGAGAATCTGAAATAAAGTGATAACCACTTTAAAAAACTGCTCTGAACTTCTGAATCAGTATTTTCCTTAGAATTTCAGCAATAAGAACAGCTTCACTGTCATGTTCTTTTGTTAATTTTCTACAGAACTCTTAGCTTAGTATTAGTAAGCTCTAGCTTAGTATTTTTCCTCAATTCTTCAAGGTAAGCACCACTGAACAAAAAAGTAATTTTAATCTAAGACTCTCAAAGAAGAAATACAGCTTGGGTATAGCTGCTGAAAAAAAAAGCATGTAACAGGCAGGATTACCTACTCTAAAAAACAGCTTCAAGTGAACTAATGCAATAGGTATGTTACAGAACCAGAAAGATTTTAGATAATTTTGGTATATCGCAGAATTAAACCCATGTCTGTGCTTTAAGTGAAAAGCAGATGTTAACAGTAGCCACAGCTACACATACGAGGAAGAATTGCTTGCCATGTGCTGTTCTGTTGCCTGTGGAAAAAACTAAGCAAAAAGTCTTAATCCAGAATACTGAAGATAGCAAACACATGGGAGCATTTCTTTTTACTTTAATTCACAGAAAAGACAGTAAAAAGATTCAAGTGTCAGACTTCAAACATACTGCCGTAAAAATACAGCAATGGTCAGGACATTATTTATTAACCACTAACAGCAATTGCCAAACAGACTAACAGAACATCTAAAAGTCCCAGGGATAGCAGCAGTTTTATACCTAGTTAACCAAAATAAGAAAAGCTTCTAAAGGACAGCACGAGGGAATCAGACGATCCTAGATGCCCTTTCTGCATGCAGATACTTTACACAGACTAGTGGTAAGAAGAAAGCTTATCCAAACATTCAGCTAACAGTGAACAGACAGATTTGCAACAAGTAATTGCAAGTCTCAGAAAATCTGATACAGTGGCTGATGATACCACTGTCAGCACAAGCAAAATTGTCATTTCACCTGGAGCACTGCAGCAACAAAATGGGAAAAAAAAATCCCGAAAGCAATGACTCAAGTGGTGCAAACAGTTCCATTACCACACCAAATACAAGGAGGTTAAGCCCACACGCTGAAGTGAACTCAACACATCCTCAAACATTTTCTCTCATGCAGCATTCAAAACAATCCCAATTGTCAAGCCCAGCTCAATGCTAGCAAGAAAGTACTAATCTGTTGCAAAACCCGATGCAAATCCGCACCAGCACTCGTTAGACATCGCCTTTATTTCTAGTTCACAGTGGTTAGAGAATCTACAGAAAGCTGTTAAAAAAGGTCTTTTGTTTGTTCATTTTTAAGAGATACCTTCAAAGTATTAAGACCTGATTTCCAAAACCCGATAACTCAGCTATTTCTATTTACATAATTGCAGCATCTCATACTGGGAAAAATACATGCCTTGATGTTTGAAAAGCAATCAATTTATTGATACAATCTCGAAGCTACTAACAAACACAACAAACCTACTAATAACACGTGGCCAAGTACCAGAATATTTTTGACTTTTCAGCATACCCGATGTGCTGAAATTCCTCCTGAATTTCTCTTTTGCTTAGGCAAGCACAGAGTACATGCTAGAACAGAACTATTTTCCTTAAATGTTTCATGTTTTACACGAAAATGGTCAAAGGGAACTCAGCTGGTTTATTACTGATTGACATGCATGTCTTTCCGCTCTACACAAAGAGCCACAAAGACTGCCTGACAATGGAAACTCAGTTAAAAGAAGTTAAAAGAATAGTCACATTCTTAGTAAACTGCCTAGAATCCTGACTGTAAGAAGACTGAATTGCAAGCACTCAACCATCCTCACTTGGGGCTATTAAGGAATGCCATTCGAGTTTCCTACTTAGATCTGACTGAAGATATACTATCTCCAAAGACTCTATTTGATCTGCAAAATACACCTATGTAACAGCATTGTTTTTCTTCGGGCAGCATAAATACATATTTATTACTATATATATTTATATATATAAAGTATCCCATTGGATCCTGCACCAACACTATCCCGAGTTCAGTTTACCTCAAGCTACAAAACATTTCTTTAGCTCAGCTGGTTATTTGGAGAGAACCCCAAAACCAAAGAGTAGTCAGAAGCTGACTGTCGCATTATGTACATATTATTATCAGAAATGTTTTCAAACTGTAAGACAGAATGCAAAGCAATCATCATCAAATCAAATGTCTTCACCTTTCTGCAATTTAATTCCAGTTAAGTTTAATACCCTTTAACATTTATACTGGCAAAGTTATGGATTCAAACCAGCTCATTCACAGACATTAGTAACTTAGTCTTGTCACCTCCAGTTACTTTTTCTTAACTGGTATTGTATTACCATAGCAACTGCATACCTAGCAGAAACTAAGATGAGCCTAGACTTCCACATCTTGCATTTCATGTCTTTCCCCACGCATATTTTAATATGAAGGCATGCACATATTTTCCTCATTCTCAACGACCAGTATGAAAGATAAAGGTAGACTGAACTAACAAGGGAAGGTTATTTACCAGCTACGGTCTTCAACATGTGACTGTACATAGACAACAAGTGTCCTCCCAGCTTAGTACTAGAAACCAGCTGTTCTGTCTCATCACTAGTTTGTAGGAGCACACAGGAGCCCTACCATTCCCAAATGCCACAATGCTACAATGAGATATCAGTGTGTGCCTTATGACATTCTTCCCTGCCTTTAAGACAACTAAAATATTCCAGAACTAAGAGGGTGTGGAAGATAAGAATGTTCTAGAAGATCTCTTCAGTACAAGGCTATTAGTGAGCAGGTTTGTTTATTCTTAGTCCTTGTTTCTACCTACATTTATGCAAGCATAAGAAGCAGTACAGTATAAAATCCCGGGAAAAAAAATGATCCTAGAGAGCCAAGGATGAAAAAAGCTAGACAAGCATTAGAGCACTCTGCACTGGCAGGGCAGTCTGAGAAAGGCAGTAATGATCTGCCAATGGTGGCATATATGGGCTCATCCATTAGAAGGGGCAGCAATAGCACTGCTTAAGTTTTAGAACCCAAGTAATTACAGGCAGCTCCATCTTGGGAAATCTCATAAAAGGTTGTTAGAAGACTAGGCACTAAACAAAAAGGCGCCTACAGTCAACTTCTCTTTTTGTACCAGAAAAAAAAAACTTTCAAAAAAAAAAATCTATCTGCAAGTAACCTTCCTTGCATGCTCTTCTAGTACCCAAAAAAAGGACAAAACATCTCATATTTCAAGCAAATGCAGCTTTTCATCCTTATAGAACTAAGGACAGGTAACTATTCAAGCCCAGCTGAGAACATCAGCTCTCGACAGTGTGAGAAACTCGTTATCAAAAACATTCTGTTTTCACACCTTTTTCCATCCAGTCCTATGCAGTTATAACACATAAGCACAAATTGTTCTTCCATGGGAGATAACTCAAGGAGATGCCAAAGACATCAAGGTCAACTGACACACCATGTCAATGTCATGATATACTTGGCCATTCCAAAGCCAGCATTAACTGTGACCAAGTACTCACTGAGCTGATATAGCTACACATCAAGAGCCCTGGAGCTCAGTGTCAAGTGCTGTGAGCCCATAAACTGCTGCTATCAGGAATAATAAGGATGAGAAAGAATGGAAACCTACTTTTAATGATACTTGCCACATATTTCTTGCAGAATTTGTTTAGAAATCAAAATTTTTAACTGGGGGAACTATGATAAACATAAAAGAGCATTTAGAGTTCCTGATTATTCTTGAAAGTAAGCAGAACCTTGACACTTGTCTCAGCTGTTGCAATGCAAGGTGATCATCTCTAGGAAGGATCAATGTGACAATGCCAAACAGTTGTGGGATGAAGTGTCATGAAAATCACAGATTCCTCCTGTAAGAGTCCCCCACAACTGGAAGATCAGAAGAATGGCAACATACAGAAACCAAGCAGCATTGCTCATGCTTTTTGCTTGTATAATCATTCATAAGAATGTATCAATATGCTAATAACTCCATTTCAGTCTTGCAGACAAGTTTAATGCTACTTAGAGGGCATGTAGCGGGAGGACAAGGGAACATAGCTCAGCAGTTTTAAAACTGGAAAAGTATGTTATTTCATAATATAAAGAGGAGTAAGAAATCCCTTCAAGCATTTAAACATTTGCTTAACGAAAGATGAAGAAAGGGCTAAGACTGAATTTGAGGGATCAGGCCAGAAGCAAAAGCCACAAAGCCACTCCATAAGGAATCCATAACATGAGACCTACTAATTAATGTTGGTTTGCCAATAGTATGAGCCCATCCCCTCCTCAAGTTCTGACTGGAACTAGTGAGTCCAGGAAAGGGTCTGGTCAACAAGCCATGCAGAACATAGAGCTGATGCTGGCACTTGTGAGTACATTGGCACTGGTGCATTAAAAAGCAGCGCCAGAAGGGACAGAACTGAAAACGTTACAGACTTGTGCAGGTGGAGAAAATTGCATAGAAAATATCATTTCTCTCTTCAGTCTGAGTGACCACACCCGTGAGAGACAACACAGCACCTACTGCAGGGTAAGGCTCTATATGCAACACCCAATTGAAAATCCACAAAGGAACAGGACATCTGAAGAATTTAGCAAGAGCTCTGAAACAGGGTTTAAGCTTGACTGCTTCACATTAGGGCAAATGACAGTGTTCCCATAGTGATAAACTGATTTCATTGTTAAGAATGCAAATGTTCATCTGAACGACAAAGCTTTGAGAAAACTTGCCTCCAGGTTCCATGCTGGCTTCACAGGCCTTCCAAAAAAACACCAACAAAACACCAAAGCCCAACCTTGTTGGTTCTCTTGTACATATGTCTCAAAAGAACTAAAAATATACTGCCTCAGTCAATGCTAAGAAGTAAAAACATTGTTGTCATAGCCAGTGGGATATGATCACTTCCAACACCAACCTGAAAAGCCTCCCTGAAGTCAAACTCAAAGAACAGAACAGACATTTGAAAGTGACTGAAAAAGCTTTGTTAGTGAACCAAAGAGGAGCAACGAACTTCCGTATCTCCAGGGTGGTGTTCCTGTTCTAATTCTAGTTCATTTCTGCATGTCCAACTTGAGAGGTAACTGTTAAGAACACTCAAGCTAGATGAAGAAAAATTCTGATCAATAGGACACACACTGACAACAGCAAAAGATCATCTCTGAAAGACAGTAGCACCCTTCAAATACTTTGTTCCTCTTCTCTTTGATAGTGTTAAGAATGTTCCTACCAAGACACCTATGGCAAAAAAAAGGAAAAAAACCCAAACACATTCTTTGCTGGGTATGAAACATATACCCAGTACATACATATGAAAAAGCATTCAAACAAACGTGCATTTTGTTTTGCAGGATAAACAGTCACTTTGACTTCTGGAGGAATGGAACACCTTTACACTGGCTTATAAATAACAAAAAACCCCACATGAATTCACTATTATTAGAGCAAATTTTGCATTTCTAGAATGTAATTTAATAATCACAAAACGGTGACATTGGGCCCAATTTGACATGATCACGACACAAACTCTGGTTGTAGCACACACTTATCAGTCAGCACTGCTCACGAGCCAAGTCTAAATTTAGTAGATTAATGCAGTCACCAGAAAACCCTTTTTCTCAACCTAAGTTACAACAGTTTAAAGATGGGAATATATGACCAAATGGTTGCCTGACTCCAGGAAAAAGTCTTCATGTGAAGACTAAGATGAAGAAGTCGTACCCACATCAAAAAGAAGAGGAACAAAAAAACTGGCTGGCTATAAAAAAGTCTTGACTCTTGTTAGAGAAAGAGCTTAACTACTAATGCAGCTTTCTTACTGAAATCATTTTGAATAATGAAAATGAAAGGAAATGTAACAAAGAATCATAGTACTGCGTACACTAGAAGGGACATATGACTGTTATACAGCCCAGAGGCCTTTGACTGCTCAAGGCCTTGTCCAGTGCAGCTTTTACCATCTCCACAACCACCAGACCACATGCCCAGTGTTTGATCACTCACACAGTTTAAAATTTTCTTGATATCCAGTCAAAATTTCCCATGGGACAACTTACAGCTGTTGCCTCTCATCTCAGCCCTGGGTACCTCCAGGAAAAGACAGGCTCCCTGCTCCACTAAGCTGTTGCAAAGGGTGGTAAAGCACTCCCCAGTCCTCTCTTCTGAAGACTGAACAAACCCAGTTCTCAGCCTCTACCCAGCAGTTATTTGCTTCACCCTCTAAACACCTTGGTGTCCCTCACTCCAGTATGTCAGCGACAGATTTTACTCGTCATCTGACAGCAGAGATTCTTCTCCTCAAGGAAGGGCTTACACCGCTAAGAGATTACCCAAAATAGTATTCTGCTGCTAACAGCACTATATGTTGCAGAAGACTCTAAAAGTGTCACACTACTCTAGTCTATTCAGTATTTTGGACTGCACCCGTTCAAACACAGGATTAATCTGAAAATAGCTTATTGGGTAAAAAAAAGCATGATGGAAGTGAGGTTTCATATAGATAACCTACTCATTACCATGGATCCAGGAATTCCCTTTCAGTTACTAGCTATGCTTGCTAGAGTCCACATAGAATCATGCAATCATTCAACTCTCTTCCCTTAAGTCAGATATATTACAAAAATCACTCAAATACCACTTTCCACACAGATAAATCCTGTAAGTGCTGTAAGAATGCAATATAATACATTATTAGGAGAAATCTGAGTCACTAATAAACAGCAAAGTTAATCTGTACAGTCAAATGTGGTACAGCACAGGCAAAAGCCTGAATTCTCCCCTTAAGTTTTAAAACAGACCTTTGGATATCAACCTTTTCCCTGAAAAGGGAATGAGCTTAGGGATTTGTTGCAGTTTGTTTTGGTTGTTTGGTTTTTTTCATTACTGCATGGAATGGGCACTGAGCTGGCCAGACCAATCCCATCCCTTGTGACCACTCTCATCTTTTTAAGGAAAGAATTCAAAACGGCCAGTAAGTTAAAATAGTTCAGTGCCTCAACATTTGCTATACCTGTGAGTTTGCCAGATGTCTGAGTGGGTACTCCAGTATATTAAGATCTCAATTTTAAACTGCTCTACAGATCTAATTTGGAATGTATTTCTTCAGTCCTTATCGTGAATTATAACAACTACTTAAAAAGATTATAATCAAATCAGAAGTCAGTGTGAGAGTAGTACATGTTTCACATATTCCTTAGTGGCCACATCCTTTGGGAAATCACTACATTAACTTGGGTCTGCACATAAAGAACTTACATAAAGACCAATTAAAGACACACATACTTTATAGAAATCAATTTCTTCTGCTAACATATTTGAAAAGCCATGAACTCCCTAGACAGAAAGAGGAAACTCATTATACTAAACAGATCAACAGTTGAACCACAGGTTTCTGTTACATGAGGCAAGGAAAAAGTTATTCCTTTTTTTTTTGTAGCGCTATTGCATAAAATTACTTCAAATCAAAATCAAAACACAAGCAAGTTTAAGCTATTAATGAGCATTCTTTTGAGGAGCCACTTATGCTCCTACTGTAAACAATATCAATGTTTAAACAACGTTTAGTAGACATCACTGTAACCAGGGTTAGATCTTACCTCTTCCTGTATCCCACTGGTAGTAGTTAATTTACTTCCATCAGTAACTGTTATAATTATTGCTGGCTCCAGAAAAAAAGGGTTTCGTCCCTAAGGGAAAAAAAGTAGTTCTACTTAGAATGATGTAGCAAACTCTGTTCAGTCATTAAATAGCCACTGATATCCACCAACAAAACAATGAAGCTTGAGGTATTTATTCTCATGTACTACATAATACAGCACAACGGGTTTCTGAGCCTTTTTACAGTCAGAACATGGAAAGCTAGACACTTAGCATGTCTGTGTTCGATGAATGCATATAGAAACATAGCAAAAATGGTTAACATAGGACTTCAAGAATAATGCTTGCTGGAGTAATCTGACTAACTAGCAGCTGTTTAGAGAAGTAACCGTCTCCTCAAAAGGTACTCCCAATTCCCCCTATTCCAGGGTTTTGTGTGATTTAACTACTGTGTCTCCAAGCAAAGTATTTGCATAGTATCTTGTGATCGCAACCCCCGGGTTAAGAACTAATACTCTGTGTATTCAGACTGATATAAATAGCACCAGTTCCATTCTGATGAACGTGCTTCAACATGCATGAAAAACCTACTTCAGAAACAAATACCTGAAAAACAGATAAACTTTCTGTATGTATCATTTAAGACAGAAACATATACAAGGCAAGATATTCTAGGATCCCACCAAGACCTGCACCTAGCCTAGCTGTAGCAAAAAATTCAGGTCAGTTGTCGGTATTTCCTTTATCTACTGCCATTATTCTAGGAGCTTTCTGTGCCTCCTGGAACAGAATTCCAAAGAATTCCATGGGAACGTCAACTCCAAGCTCAGGTAACACATTTCACTCCACCAAGGGTTAATAAAGGACTGAATAAAAGTCATCAAAATAAAGATTTTTTTTTTTTTTAGTATGTCCTGTTCTCCTTCTCTTGCTAATCTCAAGGCCTTTTTTTCTTCAGGAAACTAAGAAAAACATAACTAAACACACAGCCTAGTTCTGCTTATAAAGACAAACTATCTCATGAATGATTATGATTTACTCCAAAAAGATGGCGAGAGAATTAATAGGTTTTAGAACACCTTTTTAATCCATTTTTAGAACCCATAAAATATAAAAGATCATCTACTGATTTTGTGCTTCAAACAGAACTATTACTTAATCTGAAATACATTTGGTGAAGGGTAACCAGTTTGATCGCTGTGGCAACACTACATTTACAGAGGTCAATATATTCTCAAACCTTAGCAAAAAAAAAAAGATAAAAAATATTTTCAAATAGCATATTATTACTACAAAAAATAAGCAAAACTCATATTAAAACAAAGATCAATCTCTCTCATAAAAGCCAAGCTACTCCCTAATTTAATTTAAACAATTACTCAAAAAAATTCAAGGACTCTCAAACCACTCAATTTTAATTAAAATAATTTCCTAAGAATATTTAGCCTTATTTAATTCTTAACAGTTACAGTATGTTTTTCTGCCAACTAATAGCTTACCACAACTGCAAAACATCAGCTGGAAGCTAATTACATTGCACTGAAATAATACAGAAAGCAGGGTTTGTAGCTAGATATTCTTCTCATGAATACTGACCAAAAAAATACTTGAACCCTACTGTTAATAAATTATTGTAAAAAGAAATTGACAGCTGATAAAAATAACATTTTAGATTTAGAATATCATAAGCAATGCTCCGAAAGTTAATATTCTGGTGCAATTTCAAATACAAGTATTAAAATTTTCATCTCTGTCAACACCTTTTACCTGGATATACTCATTATCTTTAAAAACTTTTTTTTTTTATTCCTTAACTATACTTTATTTCTATTTTATCCATCTAAAGTTTAAGCCTTAAACAGTTTGGTCTTGGAATGATTACAAAATTATAAGGAAGGAAACAAGAGTTGCTAAACTTGAGCTCCCTATGATACACGTCTGAGGGAGAAATGTCTTCATCCTCAGTCTACTTTTTGTAATTTCACAGGCATTTTACCTATACAAAGGATAGTCACTGACATACTAAGAATCAACTTGTGTTCAGAAACATAATTAAAATGTATCAAGGAAGAATTTCAGTAAAAATGCCTATTACTGAGATTCACTATTTTGACTAAAAATCTCCGTGTCATTAATTTTTAAAGACCACCACTGACTCTTCTGACACTGCTCCTCGCCTTAGTTACATGAAAGCATTCAAAACCAGTATTAAGACAAGTATTCCTCTAAGGAAACCCCCTCCAATTTATGTAATCTCTAAACAGTCAGACAGCACAAAAATAAATTCCAGAAGACTTACCAATTCTTTTAACTAAACTACAGCAGTTTCGTCAATACTTGGTTGAGACTTGATTTCAATCTAAATCTAACTCCACAGTAACCAAATTGCTTTCTATTTCTCTTCCCCTAGAAATACACTTTAAAAAAACCCCAAACACTTCACATTCACACATCTTGTATGATGTTCTTAGGATATTCTTCTAAATAAATAGCAGCACCATTGACTGTAAATGCATAGGTAATTAATCCAGTCCAGCCTAATTATTTTGGATATGCAGAGAAACAGTGAGTGACAGTGTACACTACCAGCTCTTTGGCAACTTACAGGTATGTGGCAATGCACTGGAAAGCATCTCAGGATAACAAGGTATAAATAATAATAAGCCTGCTTACAACTTACTCTGATAATTAGCTAACCTGCATGAGGTTTTATTTATTTCAGAAGCAAATTCTTTTCAACACACTGCTTTCTCTTCTGAAAGTTTGTAGCAGTGGTGAAAAAAGGAAGACGCACTTAAGGTTTTAATGGCTGACCACCCTGTAACAAGGTACAAGGAAGAGTTTTTCATTCACCTACAACCTGTCTTTTCAAGGACAGCTATGTGCCAAGGAAACAAAAAAGCCCCACAGACTTCTTTTGGAAACAAAGTTACTTAAAACTCAGCATCAACACCAGGGAAAGCTCGCTTGGCTAAAAAGGAACAAGTAAGAGATTCAAAGCCTTAAAACAAACTTACATTACACAACACTTCCATTTGAACAATTTGACACATTCATGACTGTTCCAAAACACAAAGCAACTCAGTTGTGTGTCTTGCCTTTTCCTTCGTCTCCAGCTGAAGCAGTTCTGTGCTCAAATAACACAAATATAGAGCACCACTGAGCTCCACACCACTCACAAGGGGTCACAGTAAGAGGCATCCCATGCCATTCCAGCTTGTGTGATGCTCTCAGAGGGAGCCTCACATCAAGCAAGGAGTGTATCAAATTATCAAGACACATTATTGCCTCGTTAAGGCTCTCACAACTAAGAATCCACTTCCACTGGCAAGCAAGCTTAGCATCAAGTTTCAGTGTGACTAATTAATACACACATGATCTTTTTTTCCTTCTTCCAAGTGCACAGGTAAAACAGTTTGAGAGCGATTGTGACCTTTACACATGCAAGTATACAATATTATACATGCAGGAAGAAAAGATTAATTTAAGACTACTGTTATCTCAAAGCACACATTTAAATATTAATTTCAGAGTCAGAAGTGTTGAAAAACTGAAGAAACAGATGAGGTAGAAATGTGACCAAAACACACAAAATCAGAGACTAAAAACGACACAACAAGCAACTACTACAAAAGTAGTAGTACAGGAACTTCATGCCCAAGAAAGGCTGGAAGCTGAAAATAGATGTGAACTGAAGTGCATATTTTTCACTAGGAACTGGGAAAAATGCATTTTGAGATCACGACAAATGTCTAAAAGGCACACTTTCATTTCAGTAAATCACAAAATTCAGCAAGATGTATTGCATATCTCTCTCCCATTATATTATCTCAGCATAGCCTTTTCATTTTCAGAAGTATCAGCCCTAACTGTCAGTAAATTTAGACATCTGACCAGGGAATACAGAAGTGCAATATCAGTTTTTGAATTCAGTCTTGGTTTTTTATAATTTAGAAGGTCAAGAGTCTCAAAAAATGCTCATGAGAATCTGTGAGCAACCATTGTTCAAAAACAATAGCTTAAAATTAAATCTAAAAGTCAGAATGACAAAAATTATTAGCTTTAAAGCCATTTTTTAACTGATAAACAGCTTTAAAAAATATGGAAACACTGATCTTGAATTTCAAACTAAAACAGATGGTCCAAATCCATCATGGTTTTCGCTTTTTGTTTCTTAGAAACTTCAGTTACGCTTTAGCAAAACCAGGAAATGTCTAAGACATTAACAATTATTAGAGACTTTCCCCTTCATTGCTCAAGGCAGAACACTATCAGTCAAGTACACAGAGGTATTTAACAACTGTTCTGATCATCAGTTACATAAGAACTGCAGCATCTTGTGCAACTTCTTACTTCTCCCACTCACATTTTCAGCAGTTTTGACTATTTTCTATTATCCCCACAGAACTAATCAGTATAGTTGGCAAGTCCTATAGAAGCAGTTGTATTTCATGCTTTCACACAACTGTTTCCTAAGTCACAAACACAGCTGAATACACTGGCATCACAACAGTACTTTAGTCAATTCATACCTGGCAATTAAACTTTACAAAAATTACTTTGCCTTTCAGGATTTCCAAATGTACGTAGACAAACATCATGATCATGCATACACATGTAATGCACTATAGGACTAGGGAATGAATACGCTTTCCACTTTGGTAGATTACTAAATTCTTTCCTATTACTTGATAAGAAGCAAAATGTCTTTAAATTGAAGTTTTCCTAGATGAAGGTACTCTGCATATCACCAAATTAATATTTAGCACAAACACACTATGAAACTTTGATCTATCAGAACACAAAGAAGAATATGCTGGGGGTGGGGGAGAGCAAGAAGGGCAGCCCAATTCTACTACAACATTTGCTTTGATAAATCTGACGTCTCACATATATGCCACAAGGATATACAGCACCTCTAAACACCATCACAGTGTTATCTAAGTGACTGAACCTGCATGATAAAAATAACTTTGAAATTGTATTTATTTACTATAGCTGTTCTAGAACTGAAATTGATTCCTTGAAGTGGAAGCACCTGAGTGTCACAGAAACTGCTGTGCTTTCGGCCTGAATGAGTAAGAGCCGAAGAACACACTGGAATTCTGTACAGGCTTAAGATCTGACAAGATGGGCTTCACGCACAAGGAAAGTTGCTAACTCATCTGTCTTGCTGTCCATAAAGATTTCAACATGTTCCCTTGATGCTGTTGGTTATTCAATATATAATACAGTTTTGCAGTGGTAGCAATTCTGTCTTAGTAGGAAAAGATCAGATATTTGTACAGAAGATGTATTTCAACATCACTTTCAAAAGTCACAGAAGAAAGTTCAATGCGAGCTACACCAAACAGTTTGAGTTTTAGACAGCATGAGTTCCAAAATACATTAAGAAGATATCAAGCCATAAAAGAAATGTTAATAAAAACAAGAAATCTCCCTTGATGCCTGATTAATGACAAAGATAACATCAGTCACAAAGAGGAATCTTATGAAACAACCTAATGAAAGCCCCATTCCAGAAATTATACTATCTCCAAGAAAAAATGCCCAGTGTTTTTCTGAAAGGGCTGCAGGATAGCAGGATGATTCTTACTGTTAGAGCTAGTCCACACACACCTGCAGTATGGACAATCCTGTGTCATAATACTGTAATCTTTTAGCTCTCCCTGCAGTACACAAGATGGGAGGACTTGTGCTCTCCCTTTCCTTCACACCAGGCAGTTGGGAATACCACCTTACTCACAGACAGGTTTCAGAAAGAACACAGGTAAATTAATCACCTGCTAAAGATAATTTGAGAGATCCCCTCATTACAACCAAAAGAAGAGAACTCTACATCTTAAAGGGAAAACAACTGCTATCAGAAATGCAGGTGGATAGCAGCATGTTTTAAAAGCCCCAAATGTAGCCCCAAGAACAATAAAGATCTAGTTCCTCTGTATATCTAACAATATACACATCCAGGGTGAGTAAAAATATCACATCTCTTCAACTAAGGGATGAGGGAAAGAAATAGGTTTGACAAATGCTAAAGAAGTCTTGACTGAGCCCATGACAGTAACCGTACTATGAAAACACCTACTCTCAACATCACCACTGATTCTCCCAAATTACAATTCTCTTGGGTTCTGCTGTAGTTTCAGATGCATAAAAGCAACGTTTATAAACCGGTATTTGGCCAAAATAGTCTATCAGAGAGTGCCTCACCGATGTAAACTTGTATTTTACTCTGTAATTGGAACACCAGCCAGCAGAGGGGGCACAAGTTAATAAAATCTATCCTCATAAGAGGTGATTTGATTAACAAGATAAACCTGAGGCATGTTCTGTTTGCATACTACCTGAAAACACACAGGAACAGGTTAATAGCTCCTTTTTAAAACTATATATCTAAAAGCCCTAGATGTACTTGTATAAGTACAAATAAGAAGAAATCCATCACTGAACTCTAGTTTCTTAATATATATTTAATCCAACAGCTGGCTCTTGGTTTCTAGACACCATGGAAGCACATAATATCATTCCACTTCTTTTTTTTGCTGCAGACTGCCCATCTTTGGAAGACTCAGCCACAAACATTAAACTGTATTACAGACATTCCCTTTGCTTTTGAAGCTAACCTCTCTCTCCTCTCCTCACCTCCCCTTCCAGTATTCTATCTCAAATTATTTTGTCTTTCGGAGAAGACTTTAAACACAGAGTTTTAAGAAGGCCCACTAAAACTTACCAAGATCAGAACCCATGCTTCCATTAACTCACCATCCTTCCCCCTCCCCATAAAAATGGAAAATGCTGTTCAAGCAGTAATGATTTCTCCTACACTCATTCACACCCTGAAAGTCAACATAATGGCAATGATTTTACAAGTAAGAATGGCTACCAAAAAAACATCTTTTCTCCATGAGGCAAGATTACAAAACCTAAATTCAGCTGTCCTCCTCTATAGACTACAGCAAGGTTATTGTAGGCAAATTAATTTCCCATGTTCTAGACAATTCTTTAGTTAACTACATAACAAATACCTAAGAGTTACTACAATGCCCAAGATATGGGCTAGGCACAGTTTCTTATTTGGAACACCTACGTAGGATTACAAGGCAGTTACATGGGTTTTGCTTCATTCCTTACTGGCACTACAGATTGGCAGTAAATGAAATAATTTTTGTACACACAGTGTTTGTACACACATTGGTTTGGGGGTATGAAGCTTTCTGTATCTTAGGCAACCTGGATCAAATCAAGTCATAGACTTAAATAAAAAAAAAAAATTTAAGACAAATCATTTAGCAAAAGGCTTTCAAAGCAGAACACGACTGTAACAGCAGACTTTTCCTAAAGCTGAGCCAGAGACCAAAGTCCTCAGCGTATCAGTTACAGAACTAAGGGAGAATTCTTGGAACAACCATTATGTCCACAACACAGGCTACCTAAGTTCCATTTCTGAAAAGGAAATTTAAGGTATTGAGGAAAATAAATGGGATGGAAGCAAGTCATTTGCCCCTTGGTATTTTGGACTTAAGTATTGTCTCCAAAAACCTTTTTTAAAATAGCCATTTATGACTTCAATTAACTATTGAACCTCCAAATATATGTCATCTTAAACTAGCCATGCCCAGTCAAAGCTGTACAGCAAAAATCAAAGATCCAGTCAGGTATCACTCCTATAGTTTGAAATGCTAGAGACAAAACAGCTATCTGAATTGCACAAGAGACATCAAACCCATTTTCAAAAACAAAGTCACAGAAATATATGCAAGCATATCAGCTGCTTGCTTTGCTAAAGCTTGCAAGTGTGTGTTCTACAGGCAGTGATTTCATTGCACATCCATCCTGAAACATACCACAAGAAAATTCACTGTGCTTAGTATCATTTTTATAGATGCTCATAACTTTACACATTCTGGGTTTCCAAGTCTGGCACTGAATGTACTGCTTAAAGACCATTCAATTGCGTAACTTCAGTCATTTTGGAATTCTCTCAAGAAGTTTATGCCAAGAACAAAACCAAAACTAACAGCAAAAAAACAAAAAAAGCAACTCGAAGCAGCCTGAAAATGAGTTTCAATGCAAGAATGGATCATTTTGGAATACAAAGTCTCCATATTGAATAGTACACGTGACAACAGAAGGCCTGTGTCAAGGAAGCAGTTTAAAGGAATGATGAATACAAAACAGATTTACTAAGATATCAAACTTAAAAACTTAAAAGATACTTTCATGTCTTCATGTGCCTAAATCAGAGAGGTCTCAAGATTAGTAAGTCACAATTTCAAAAATCACAGGTTAGTATATAGGCTTGTCCCGTTTCTTTCATTTAAGAACAAATTAAATTGAGTTTTAAATATCATATTATGTAAGTGATAACTTCTTGATTAACTTGTAAGTGCTCCAATTTAGGTGAGGTCCTTGGTAAGTTTCAAAAACAATTCAGTCCTTCAATCTTTCACAATTACATGACTGTTAAAAAAACCCTAAACATGCATAGAACAAGGATTATATATATAATAAATTTCAGCAAGTTACTAAACCATGACAAACTGCATTGAAATGAATAACGAAAGACCACTAACATTTGAAATAACTAAGTACTGATATGAGAGATATATTATAATCCCAGAAAGGGAAGAATATTTTCTCAAATTAAATGAATGATCTGAGCAGCAAAAACAACTCTGATCACAACTTGTATCTTATTTTTAAGTTAATGGAAATTGTAAGTTATAGAAAAAGATGCACCTTATCAGTTAGTTACAGATTAATAAATTAATCGCTATTGGAATCATCTGAAATTGGATAATCAGCCAATAAGTTACAGGAGTTGTCAAAGTTATTTGAGAGAACACAGTAAATGCGAGCTGCTAAAAATAGGTTATACTTGAGCCTTTATAAACTTTTTCTAAGAAAAATAAAATAACAATCCATACCAAGCATAACTTTAAAGCCGGGTCCAAAGACTCTTAGTTTAAGATTATTTTGGTTCAATTTCCTCAAAATATTTCTGTATGTTTTATTCCAAAAATAACTGACCTTGCCAAGCCCTGGATCAAAGTCCCTAATTACAGCAGCCTTTCTGCTTCACAGCAATGACTTTACATAGCTGGTTCTGGCTCAGTCAGTGCAACTCACAACGCTAAGCCAGGCCTCTATTCTCCACATGCTGGAGAAGGGTAACGAGTCCTACAGTTGCGAGCACAGTAAGGAGAAGAAAAAACCCTAACCAAAACACACACCACCAAGAAAAAAAGACAGGCTTGTATACAAAAATCTCCCCACATTTTAGGGGGTTAATAATCCAGAGTACTGCCAAGCTGACTAAAAGTAGCTTATTGACCTATGAACACAGAGCAATTCCTAAGAACAACCTCTCCAAGACTCCCCCACAATTCCCTCACAGAGTTTATGACCACAACAGCAGGAACAACTTAGCTATTTTAAACCAGTTTTGAACCACTACAGGTCACACGCCAGTTTATTAAGCTCACTGATCAATAACTGATTTATTTTACTACATGAAGTCACACAACTTGAAGCAAGGTTGGCACAAGTATGAACACACGAGAGGCCACAAGCTCCAGAGCAGAGCAGGGATCTAGGCTGAGCACGCCTTACATACAGACGCACATAGTCAAGCTAGGATTCTGGGATTCAAAGCTGGGAGAGCAGAATCATTGCAAGAGTGATGGTCACTTTTCACTCATTCTGTACACTGACCATCAGAAAACACTATCAGTGCCCTATGTGAGTTCAGTGACATATTCTGTATTTGTTCAGTGTAGCTTGACAAAACGCAGAGTGTATTCAGATAATTTATGAATGAACATGTTATGGCACTGCCCCTTCCAAATCAAATTTGTTTAAATGCTGAGCACTTCAAGATTCAAAGTGGTCAAAGCACACTCAGAACATGATGA
Organism: Oreocharis arfaki; assembly: GCA_013398015.1. Taxonomy (NCBI): domain Eukaryota; kingdom Metazoa; phylum Chordata; class Aves; order Passeriformes; family Paramythiidae; genus Oreocharis; species Oreocharis arfaki. Next base: position 366,414 of record VZRR01006742.1, on the reverse strand, counting down.
AGTATCTTCCTTCTGCTGTTGGAACGGATTGATAAGATTGCTCTCATTGGAAAAAATAAAGTACTTCATGTAAGGTTGTTTCAAATTTTTTAAAAATATACTGGACTGGAACTAGACAAGTGATTTTAAAAACATTTAAGACTTTTGCTGAACTTTGTTGTGCTGTGAGGGCTGAAGGGCAAGCAGTTCCACCTCAATGTGAAAAAACACTTCAACAGTGCCTGCTGTAGATCTCACTAGAGGGTATTCTAAAACAAAACTAGAACTTTAGAAGATGGCGTGTTTAAAGGTTATGGCCTAAAAGGTATAAATTTAAACCAAGATGCTTAATTTCCTCACACAGCAGATGAGAATGATTGATTTTTACCAGCACTTTACATTCAGATCTTTGACATTATCAGGCATGTAGGTTTATGTTAAATCCATTGCTATTCCACAAAAAGCAGGAGACTGTGAGAAAGCCTCTCATATTTCTGCCATTATTATGCTTACACAGGTGATGTTGTTTACTATTGTCTGAAATTCTCTCACTTGGTTTTCTTGGGGANAAAAAAAAAAAAAAAAGGGGAGAGGGGAGAAAAAAAAAAAAAAAAAAAAAAGGAGAGAGAGACCAGGACAGCTACTGTAGAAGTGCAATCCTCTGCCTCTACCAACATGAGAAGCAAATTGCATGTGCAACTGTGCCAGCATGACAAAGCAGAAAATGCTAACCCAAACTTTGGTTCCAAATTTGGAGGCACATGCAGCACAGGCCATTTCAGTGCAGTGTGTAATCTCACAATGCCGAGACAAAAGCCGTACTCTAAGGATTTTGACTTCTGAGAGCAAGAAAATCCAGTAATAATACTCAAAAGCCTCTTGGGAAAATAAAACTGCTCAACAATTTAAAGAAAACAGGACATATCACTGCAAAAGCATAATGTAGTCCACGTCAGGGAATGATATTTCACATGTGTGATTGTTGCAGTTTTTACAAGCTCAGGAGAACCTAGACAAGCACATAAGCAAGTAGTCAGCCTAGAATGTGTGACTTGGAGCTGTCTTGTGCCTACAAGTATGATGAGACATTATCTCCTAGGTATGCTATTTACCTGTATTTGGAATATTAGAGTCTTTAAGCCATTATGGTAAAGCACACTGAACTCTACAGACCAATGCCAAGTTTTACTGTGGGAACACATCAGCAATTCTGCTACTGTAGCTGTAAGTGGGTCTAAACATATATTCAGAGGGAACTATAAAGTAGCAGTTAACCTAAGATTGTACTGTTTGATGGTCATACATGGCAAGAATAAAGCACTTGGAAAAAAAGTTACTTAAAAACAGTGCCATCATATGCAGGATACCTTCCAACTTCCAGGTCAGAAATAGGTCATTCCAGCTCTGACCATATTTTTTTTAAGTTCCCAAAATATTCTTTATCAGTTGAATTCAATTTGGATTTTAGTTTTTCCTCAATTTCTTAGTTATGCTTCTGTTCATATGTGAAACACTACAGAATATAAGGTTTTCACCACACTGCACACGGCCTGGTAAGACACCCTAACAGTGTTTCTTGTACTAATCTAAATCCAGGCAGCATTTATTCATCACCATGAATGAAAAAATACTTATTCTAAGTCAACTTGTATTAGACAAATTATAGTTGACTTTTCTGTTTCAAAACAAGAAAGTTAGCATGCTTCTGTTACATCAGATTTGTTTAAAAGTCAAACACATCTCTAAGCCAGTTTTACCACAGCAGTAATTATCACAATGCCGAAAAACATGTGCAAGATACTCTAGTGAGATTTAAAAAATGCATTAAAAAGCTTATAATATTGAAAAGCACTCTTTCTACATGTAGGATTAAAGCAACTTCACCCTGAAAAAATGTGTAAAAATGCTTTGAAATATCAACTCAACCACTTTGAAATCCACTCAGTAAAGTGTATTTTATCCTCTCCAACCTTATGCTATGTAATACTGCTGAAAAAACAGTAAGAGACCTTCATCATTTCATAAATAACAAGCAACATGAAACACAAGGGCTATCAATGAATCAGAGTTTTAGCAATTTCAAACATCCATCAGATTCCAGTTTTGGGGGTGCTATGTTCGTCTTCTGTATGTGAGCATCAAAACGCCATTGATACATATTTTACCTACCTCAGCTTCAGTGCTTAGTCTTAGAAACCTCACTACAAACCACAAATAACTGAAGTTGATGGTTCATTTCAACCATTTGTTTACATTTTAACTCTGTTGTAACAGCAGCTACATTTTCAATGTTTTCTGTTTCCACAGAAACACATCTACCAGTATTTAACCCCTGTATCAACTACAACAAGCTGCACCTTTGCTACACTCAAAACTATTTGGTTAAATTGTGACTACTCACGTCCTGCTGAACAAGCCATAGTTACAAGACTTAAAAATGTATTTCAAGAGGACAAAAACACCTGCCAGTAAAAGGCTTGGTTTTTCTGACTGCCTGAAACAATGGAGAAGCCGAACTGGAGAAAATAAGAAGTCAATTTTCTAAGTGTAAATTGGGCTAATGAAGTACAATATCTTGTGTGATGTGACAGTAAACCCTTACTGAACTTGGTGTGTTTAAACTGCTTTCTTCCCAGAGACATCCAAATCCTGTATTTTTTCCTAAGCTTTCCATAAAAATGCAGAAGGTGAAAAGGACCGCTATTTTTAGTGAACACTAAAAGCTGACACCATATTTGAAGGTTTATTTTTCTGCTATCATAATCATCACATAGCATACTAAGGGGGGGGCGGGGGACTATTATTGGAGCCAAGCAGTATAATACTGAATTTATCAATCTAAAAGTGCTGCAAAAGTTAAAGGAACAGTCACCTTAAAATGTGGACTTTCCAAAATCATTTTTTCCTTGCAAAACCCTTCAAAACAATTGGATCTAGCAACCCGTCAGTCGAGGGTTGACAAAGCAAAGCATTTATAAAGCCATACCATAGCATTTACATCAGAAATAGCTTATGAAGAAATCTTCCAGGCCCTTGACAATCTAATTGCTTTGACAGTGTCCTTTAAGATCTAAATGTGAAATCCTGGGATCAGCTGATCACATGGTAACTCAATCTTTATGAGTGACTAAGTCAGTACTTAGTTGCTTAAGGAGTAGTACGATAAACACCCATAATAAAAATCCAAACATTAAAGTTGCAATAAAATATGAGATTTTGTTGGAGATCTTCCCCAACTCCAGAACGACCATTCAGCCATCATTCTTGTTCAGAAGGTCAGCTGATGGAGAACTCTGGTCAACTTTGAAAGAAATCAAGTATAGTGAGTCACTCTGCCATTTAAACAAACAGTTCATGCTCAGCAGGGGTACAGGATACCACGCTGGTGGAGACACAACCAGACAATCCCATCAGGCTTGTATCATGTCTTGTCATTTGCATTTGAGAGAAAAGTCTGTTTTACAGGTCATTTTTGTGTAAAAAGTGGATCTCAGCAAGTATCTTAGAAGCTTGTCAATACACCAAAATACAAGCATGACAGTCAAAAGATTTTTAGCCAGAGAAATTTCCCGCAAAAGAAGATTATTAACAGTTTGGATTTTATTAAATGATAGCACACCTAAGATGGTCTAAATGTCGCTTTTTTGTAAAATTATCTTCTCTTACTCTGACATACTTAGTCTTCAAATATCTGCCAGCTAAATTTCAGTTAACTACTATTTTCTGGTCTTAATATTTGCAGCTGCTTTAGAAAACGTTAATCAGCAGTTTATGTTCTGAGTGAAAACTATTTCAAATGCAACTGAGCATTCCAATCACTTTTATTTCCCTGATTTTTTAAGTTTCTCATACCATGTACGGTTAAATACCTGTTTGTCTGGACTATATTTTAGGTGGTAGAAGATGACAGGAAGATGACAACAGGAAGATGACAGCATAACAAGACATGGTTTTAAAGACCAATGTGAAGTTGAGGACAATTAGCTGCCCTAGATCTCATCCTGCAAATGTCAAAGGATCAGTTAAGTGTTGTGGAATCTGATTTATTTTTAAAAATTCCTGTTTTGATTAGAATAACCAAAACGGGAACCTTTGACTTCAGCAGCAGATGACCTGCCACTTGCAATACATCCATCTATTTTTGCAGATGCTAAAAAGGGTTAGAATTTCTACTTAGTCACCTGACTGCACATGAGAATACCTCTTCAACAGCTAGCTCCACACGTGGAATGGAGCAAAAATGTGAATAAATGAGGGTGGGATCAAGCCCAGACACATATAACCAAAACAGATCAAAGAAAAAGTCATTGCTTCATATACAAAAGAGCAGCTATTGCAGTAATGAACACTACTAGTGAGTCAAAACAGTCATGACAACTCAACTGCCCACTTGGGTAGTTGAGCACAGCTGGTTCCCTTAGAGGAAATTATTTGACATGGGTTTAATTAGAATAATTATAAGTAGCAATGGGAAAGAGCAAATATTTCGTGTATGTGCCTACAGGGGTTAAGTGTTCAAGAAAGATTCGTATAGCTCCTGTAACTAAACAAAAACACTAGAAAAATGTGAAAATTATACACAGATGTATGAGGACAGCAGATAGTAATAGGAAAAAAACCCCACATGTGGAACTAGCACTTTTTTTAAATTTCATCACCAAACAGGCATTTTAAAAATGTTTAGGCTCACTTGACCATCTCATGGCAAAGCCATACAATGCAGCATGACAAACTTCAGGGCATGTTATCACAAACTCAGGCTGGAAAGAGTTGGGGGGAAAAAGGGGGACTTACGTTCACAACCACAGCCCCATGTTAAATACCAGGAGTGGTACTAAGTATTAATCCTTAGACAGTGGACAAAGCATTACATGAGAATAACAAACAAAAAGGGGAGACTCAAGTTAGTATGCCCCACGTGAAAAGTGCATGATATACTTTGCCCAACAGCAGCAGAATCCTTCAAGTAAAACAAATCCAGGCTTTGATCCAGCACCAGAAAGAACTCTGCTTGAGTCCTAATGCACACATTTAACCTACAACTTCTGTATTTTAGCAGCTCATACTAATGAGCATGAGAATGCTGGCTCACACCAAAAAAGAAGCCCTGTTTTAAAGGGATAGTTGCAATAGAGAGATTTAAAAAGCACAGCTTCTCAAGGCTCTGATATAACAGGCAGGTTTAAAAAAATACACGTATGCAGAGAAATGTTGCGGTAAACTCACTGGAAAGAAAGTGTTTTGAAAAAGTTGTGCTCCTTCCAGTACTTTTGGACATGCAGTGTTGTTAGAAAAATGGCTCATCTCCCAAACTGTTCAGCACTGTATAGAGAAAGCAACGTTTTCATAACCCTATCAGGCTCAGCAGCTAAGGTACTGAACATAGACTTGACAAAATAAAAAAACCAAAAAAACTGAGAAAGTCAACCTGGATGCTACATCACAGCTTAAAAACTGAGGAATGACTGAAATGAAAATAACCAAAAAAGTAAGCTGGGTATAAAACTATAGGCACTGACTGTATTTCTTCAAGCTAGCTGAGCTCTGCTTACTTTTGAAGAAGCCCCCATATTGAATATTCCATGGAGATGCCACTTTTGGAAAACTAGCTAATTGCTGTCTCTGGGAAGTTTGTGTTTTAAGATTTTTCCACCTAGTAACAGCCAACCTACCTGCCCATAGTTGTCTATGCCAGTTACTAATCTATTTAAGTTTAATAAATCAAAAGCTGTCCTTAGGGACTGGCCAAGAGTCGTAAGTCCTTCAGCTTGAAGGTTTTTCAGTTCATTCATAAACGTTGCATGGTTTTCCTTCCAGCCAGCCTGCAAAGAGAAACGTGAGAAGACTTATTCTGCAGATACGAGTTTTGCTTTCCTGTTAGGCTACAAAGAACCTTCCCTGCTGCATGCAGCTCACTACAAATGCTAACAAAACACCTCAGAAGTTAGTAGTATTTGATGTTGTTCCAAAAAGCCTGAAATTATGCACTTCTCTTAAACCACAGAACTCCCCATTTATCAAACGAGGATTTTTGCTTTGTTCCACAGGACAAATTTCTTTGAGGACACCGGTGCCCAAACCTTAGAACTATTTACATCACGCTCCCAGAGCCCTTCCCAGATGGAAGCCAACTGCGCTGTGAAGCGACCTCCAACAGGTTCACCGTCCTGTGTCATGTGGACCCACCGCCCCCTTCCCCCGCGCGGTGCGTCCCCCCCGCACCGCCGCGGGGGGGGGGCCCGGGAAGTGCCGTCCCCTTCCGAGTCCGGGGCTCTCCGGGCTCCAGTCAGTCCTTCCCCCGGCTCGCCCCTTCCAAGCCGAACTCTCCTTGGAGTTGCTGTCACTTCTCCCAACTTGAATAAATATCCCCCACAGTTCATTGCTGCTCGCACACACCGCACAGGGGAAAAGCGTCGGCCATGTTGATGTCAGCGCCGCCGCCGCCGCCGGAGCCCGTGTGTGCCGCGCTCCCCCGGACCGCCGGCAGCCGGGGCGAGGCGGGCGGGGGGCGGACGGGCCGGAAGGAGGCCGGGGAGGAGGGGGGGTGAGCGGGGGTTACCTTGATAGCGTAGGGAGGCTCCTCGAAAGTGACCAGCATGTACCTGTCTC
>VZRR01006742.1:197745-358702 GCA_013398015.1 Oreocharis arfaki | reverse complement strand
GTCACGGGGGTGGGAAGGAAGGAGGGAGGGAAGAGGGCGGGCGCTATCCCCCGCCTCACTCTGGGTGCCGCCGCTCTCCTTGAGGCTGCGGAAGGGTCCCCACCTGCCCCCGCAGCGGGTCCTGTCCCCTCGCCGGGAGGAAGGGAGTCCTTTAGGGGCTGTGGGTGGCCTGTGCTGCGGCCAGATACCAGCGCAGCCCCTCAGGCCCGGGGGGCGGCCAGAGAGCCCCGCTGGCCCCGGTGCCGAGGGAGCGAGGCGATCGCTCCTCAAGGGAACTTCGGCTCCTGGCGGGCAGCACCGGGGTCGCCTGCCGTATCCACTGGGTTTAGGATGGAGAAAACGGTCAAGTACCATTTTGATGATGAATTCCCTGAGACATCGTCTGGCCCTTCACTCGATCCTTAGGAAAAAAAAGAAAGAATTGGCTAGCCTTAGCTATGACCTTTTTCCCTCCATACGGGCGGTGATTAACACTAAGATTTCTTTCATCCACGCTGAGGCACTCCAGATTTACTTCTTATAAATCATGTAATTATGGAGTGTTCCCAACCAATTAACGGCGAAGATCTCTGTTCTCAGTGTTTTGCCGATTTGTTAGGGTTTGGGTGTTTTTTCCCAGCAATTGAGTGCTGTTTCGGCTCATAGCCTTGGAGCAGTAACTCCAGAGCCATTTCTTAGCATAATCTGTTCAGGAGAATGCTCTGCTTCCTATCTGACTGGTTGTTTTTTTTTTTCTCCTGGTCCAGCTGATGTGCTCTCACAGCTACTGCTCTAAAAGGTTTGAAGCCACTGTGCCCCTTCCTTCTCCCAAGATAAAATTGGCAGTGTTCTGGCTTGATTCATCTTGGTCTTCTAGGCAAGATTTCTGTCTTGTTAGGCAAGAGCTTGGTTGGGCTTTTTCATTATATATAATTTTTTTGAGACTAATGGAAAATTAGCATTTTGAGGAAGAGAGAGGGATAGAATCACATTTCCATTGCAAATTGGTATGCATTCTTATGCCTTCGAGCAGCTTATTTTGGCTTTCCTGTTGGTGGTGCACCTGTGACCTGTGCCATCCTTTCTCAGGCTTTGGGGTGAAATCAAGGACACTTCCTTTCAGCCCGGTTTACCATTCAAGTCGTTTAAAGTATCTCCAAACTTAAGGACCCTGTGAGAGCTGGGAATTAATCTTTGGAGTCGGTGTAGACTAAAATACAGCAACTTGGGAAGTAACTTCTTTTACTGTGGTTATTTCTCACTGCGAATCATGCTGCTGGTGGTGAGAGTGGCCAAGCTCATGTGCACCCAGTGTATCTTCAGCTGCTTGTATCTTTCTAGCAGTTCAGTATTAGAGCTCAAACAGTGGTTCTGGGTCTCATGACCTGCAGCAAGGCTGTTCTGGTACAGGTTCTACTGTTTAATCTAAATCTCTTCTGTCAGAGAGAGAAAACCAGCAGGGGCCACAGAGGCTGCATTGCTGGGTTACCCTGGAATCCAGCTGCATGCCAGTCCCTGTTGCACAGTAGATCATTTGAACTATCAGAGAGGCTTCATTCACAGTCATTTTCTCTCCACAGTGGTATTTTGGGACACCTTCCTTCCTCTCAGGTCCCTGCAGAAAGTTACAGTATCTTCTGCAGCTCCTAAGGTCAGCAAGACTGGCTGCTGGAAGAGTAGTAATTGTCTCCCTTAAAGTGGTGGAATTCAAGTTGTAGGTTGCAGTCCTGCTGTAGCAAATCATGCCTTGGGATTAGTAACATCATTTGGGAGTAATGTTGATTGAGTGTATAATGATGGCCTTTAACTGGCTTCCTTTTAAATTTCTGAGATAGGCACATTCTTCAGACGTGCTATATTCTCTCCTACTTGTATGTTGCTGATATTTCATTGACCATTCTAATAAAACCAGCATCACTTATATGTGTAAAACATCATACATCTTCTTGAGGGGCATCTGAAAAATGGGAAACTTCTGGAATGGTTCCTTCTCCAAAGTGCTGGAAAGGAGGCATTTTAAGAGTCTTTGCCATACCAAGAAAATGTCATGGTGAAAGGCATCCTGGGCCATGAAGACTTTGCATAAATCCTGGAAGGTCATTTGGAATATTTATATTTTGTTGCCAGTAAATGAAGAGAGATCAGAGAAAAAGCCATGTTAATTCATGGTGGTAGAATCAGTTATAAACCAGCAAGAATTCTGATTCAACTTTGAAAATTGCAAGCTGTAGGCGCGCTGTAACTTTCTTGACAATGCAAGAGGAAGGTGAGACCGAAGCAGCTGGCCCCACTCTACCCCTAGGTCCCTCAGCCCTGGTAACACTGATGGAAGCATCCTACAGACAAAACTTACACACAGTTCCAATGGGGTTTATACAAGGAAACTAATTCTCTGTACTTTTTTGTATGCACTTTCTATTTGCTGTTATCTTTGAGGCCATTTGGAGCATTCAGTCCTTCCCGCTCCTGTGCATCCTCTATTAGAACCGTATTAGATCTGCTATTGGGCAGAATCATGGCTGGGTGTGTGTTGTCTGTGGCAGGCATTGGTACTTTGCTGCTGGGAGAGGGCCAATTTGATTAATATTGAGAAAGATTCTTTCAAAGACGGGTAATCAACCCAAGGTTTAAGTGTGCATCAGCCTCTTGATGTGAGAGTCATAATGGCTGGTACTGCCATCAGAGTCGCATTTATAAATCTATGTGGGAGATTGGCTGCAAAGGAACAAACCCCAGTGATATTAGTGCTTATGCTCATTACTGGCAGAGCTGACACAGCGGAGCAGGGAGAGAGAGTGAGGCTGTCATTGAAAACAGATGCATCTTTCTTTTACTTTATTTTATATGGTGGGCAAAGTGACACCCCGTGCTCAGTCCAAATGAGCCAGTTCTACCTTTTCTCCCAAGTCAAGATGAATGATTTCAGCAAGCTTCTGGCTGGAGGAATACTCTTGCTGTCCTGATGATGCAAAAGATTCCACCTCCTTTCCATACAGGTTTGTATTTCTTGTACATCCATGAGGAAGCATGAATGTATATGTATGCCTAAGTATATTTGTTTTCTCATCTTCAGAGAATAGCTATTGTCCTTTTGGGGACAAATAAGGTAGTATTGAAAATGCAGATTTACTTTACATTTGAATGCTAAGTCAATAAACCAAAAATCAAATATAAGTGTAAAAATATACACCTAAAAAACCCCATCATATGAAAAAAACTGAAGAGCATTTTTCTATCATTTGCTGTTACTGTGTTCTTCCTTAAATAGCTTCTTCTCCAAGTTGATGTTTGTGAGATTTTTGTTGTATTATCACATAGTGTTGACCTTATTTTGTCCTAAAATGCAGGCTTGAATGGAAGATGCTGTGTTAATGACCTTCAAGCAGGTCTGAGAACTAAAACTGACAGTATGAATTTTTTTTTTTTAAATTGCCTTTCTCCTCAATATGGAATTGTTTTCACAAAGAAAATTTCCAAATCTTAGTCAGTCCAGGTCCTAATGACACAGGGAAATTTTTCAGAGCTTCCTTTAAAGTACAATTCTGTAGCCTTTTAGATTGTCATTATCAAGTGTTTCCCCACCTATTTAACAGTTATGTTTTCCATTTCCTAATTTTATTCTACTGTATATCATTAAATATATATCTTTATACAGCATTCTGAGTTTCAATTTGTTATCATCTAATACTTGTGTCCTCTTTCTTTTAGTCTTCCCTTAGCCAAGTTCTGTGTATTCAACTCACTTGCTTTTTTCTATAAATAAAATTTTATTTTTTACTTGTCTTGCATACATGGCAGCTTATATTGTTGGGGGGTTTTGTTCTTCTCCTGTTGAGTTTTTTTACTAGTTTCAATGCAGTGAGATTTGACCCTATTTTTTTTCCCCTCTTCCTGAAGTTCTTACCAAAGAGAAACTCATTTAATCTTATAGTTCAGGTAGCCTAGGTAAACAGAAGAGTTTTTTTAATGTATATTCTAGGATATGAATGAGGATGCCTATTTTTCCAAGATTTGCAGAGGCAGCTGCCTTCCTTTGAAACTAGCACCTTTTAGAAGCATGTACTTTGGGTTCCCTAGCACCAGAACACGGTGAAACTACATCCCTCTGCAGAACAATGACCTCTAAAAGAAGTGGCGTTCTGGCTTCTCTTGGCCCGTCTTCAAAGACAGCCTCTTTTTCATTGTCCATCCATTGGGAAACCCAGAGGATAGCCTTTGAAGTTTCCTAGGGATTTTTGTATTCCCCACCACCCCTCCAGTCATCCAAATCCCTTGCTGTTTCCTGGCTTGGGAGTTGGAAGCACAGCAAACAGCAGTGTACCAGGGGAAGAACAGTAAATATGGAAATGCAAGGAAATGGGTACGACAGGAGTTTGATATAGTTTGTTTTCTAACCATGCAGACTGAAAGTGGGTACTGGAGGCTGAGTTCATGAGTATTTGTGAAGTACTTAGGTACTTCAAAATAATGTTATGATGGAAGTGCACAGTAGGATTATTTTCAGAGGAAAAAACCTGATCTCTTCAAGGTCCTCTGGCTGTGACAGCAGAATTCAGTTGCTTAATGATGGAGAGGTTGCAAGGCACCTGAATAGAAGATAAGGAGGCTTTTGTCATTAAAAAACCTGTGATACATGCTTTTCCTTTACTATTACTGGTCATAGATTGAAAGGTCTTCTGGACTCTGCACTGTCTTCATGTGTATTTAACAGTGTTTAACAGAGCAAGACCTCTCCTATTTGGTACTGTGGGGGAATATTAAATATAACTTGGAAAAAGCTACTTAAACTTTTCAAAATTACGGTTGTGATAAGGTAGTACACATGAGAATTCAAATAGATTTACACACAGTTCTTATTTATCCTTTCTGATGTGTTATATTGCTCCTTTCACTTAAGTTAGGGTTCTGGTCAAGAACAAAACCTATCTCAGCTCTGGGCCTTTAATTTTATTCTGTGTCCCGAGTACCTAAGCTGGTGCATCAAGATCCAAAGGGAACAGAAAACACCCTCTAGCATACAATAAGGGGTTTTTTTTCGATCCTTAGGCCTTCCTTCCTTCCTCCCTTCCTCCCTTCCTGCTTTCCTCCCTTCCTCCCTTCCTTCTCTCCCCTCATTTTTTCATCCTTGAGATGCTGGTGGCAGCAGCAGCCCATTTGATTACTGATACCACCAGAATGCCCAGGAAAATATCAGTATGGACTTCTCAGTTTCCTGCCTTTCCCCCAGGTCATGAACACAAGAGGAGTCTTCTGCATTCACTAAAACAACAGGTTTGAGGAGACTTTTGCTTGTTACGCCAGGGGAGAAAAAAATCTTCTCATGCCAGAATGGCCAGAGATAATAGTTAGGTCCTCTGAAAGTTTGAGAAAGATAATTTGTAGCAATCTGCCCTGGTTTTGGGGGTTAATGCGCCCTCCACACAAGCACCTGTAAAAATGTTGCCATGCAGGCTTTCCTACTGCACGAAGAGAACTATGATACTCTTCCTTCACAACACTATTTTTAAATGATCCTTGGGGTAGTCGTTACAGCCCTCCCAGGGAAGCCTCCCTGGGGCATCGATGCCTTGCCTGTAGCCGCTGACCTGAGCAATCCCCTGTCACTGTTCCAGTGATTGCTTTTGTTCGTTTCTCCAAGCATTCCTTCTTGCCTTCACTACCAAGTTTCATTAGCCCTGGAAATCATATCCTTCCTGAAGTGCTGGACCCTCCCGCACATTTCATAGCATAGCAACGTAACTCCATTACCATGGATCCCAGACACAAGTGTGCAGAATTTATCTAACTAATCAAGCAGCCAAGGGACACCAATTTCAGCTATAGTCAGCTTGGATTATAAAGCACTTACAGCTAGAAGGTAGCCTACAAGCACTTCCCAGGGAGGCAAAGCAATGAGGTGGGGGATTTTTTGTTTGTGGTTTGTTTTGTTCGTTTTTTTTTTTAATAGTAAATGTAATGTGGTAAACAGACATAGTCTTGGTAAACAGACAGAATTATTCATTCGTCCATAAGCTGCTTCCCACTGAAGTATCACACCTGCATGTAGCATTTGAGAGCTGGGAGTTCTTTCTTTAAAATATTGCCATACTGTAGAGGTTTATTGTCCAACTTTTACTCTGAATGTGATTATTATGCATTGTCATCTTTTGCCCAAAATCAAAATACACTCTAAAATAAAGATGCACTCAGTTGCTCCCTGCAAAGCAGCTGGCTGATGACTGATGTTGAATGGAATATGGACCAGTTGATCTTTTTCCACTTAGCAGTTAATGAAAACTTAATCAAATCTCAACTAGTAGCTAATCGGAAATCTCTACAAAAGCCATCTATAAAGCACAGACATAGGTCTTCCAGAACACAATTAACCTGATAAAGCCTCTCATCCAGAGAAGAAATCTGTCATCTGTATTCCATGCCTTCAAGAACCTATGCCAAGGTGTTTGGGACTGTTTGCTGAGTATGTTATTCAAAAGATGCAATTAAAATGAAGTGAGAAGATTTTTTTTTCTTTTCTACTTTTATGCACTCATTAATACGCACCCACCTGATATAAGGCCTATTTGTCATAGAAAACTTCAGTGGGTGCCGCAGTGGGCAAATCTGTCTTGCACCGATTTGCAGGAAAATAGTGGGTTTTTTTATAAATATTTCAAATGAGAAGGAAGGACACTTAAAACACAGCTTTGGAAAATGCAAAAGGATAATTCTTACTGAGTTAGAGACTACAAAAACATTTCTCTTTAGGAAAATTTTAAAATTGACTTGAGACCAGCTTATAGCAAACCCTGAATTAGAAGCGTAACCTTTTTTCATAACAACAGTCTTCACCAAGCAGTGCTATTTTTGTCAGTGATGAGTTCTTTTGTTGCTGGAGATGGCTTTCAATTTCACGATGTTGCAATCGGAAAGCCTTGAACGTTTCAGAATCAGTACTAATATTTTCCTGTTGGTAAGCCATTTTTAAGGCAACATACCATTTATGGTTATTTTCCAAACATGGGGCCAAAATAAAAAGTCCAAGAGAGCCCATCCCATAATTCACATTGACAGTAAGTGTATGCTTCTCTAGGTTCGGCAGAGTGTGTGTGTACACCAGTTGTGTGATAAGTGTAATGTCGTCTCTGAGTTTCTCCTAGTCTTTTCCTCTTTTAAGGTATTTCTATTTTCCTAGGAGCTTGACACTGATATATGCATTTCTGTTTGCTGCTTTGTGTGAGTTGTGAATAAAGCTAGCAGTGATTTATATAACTGGGGTCTCAAAGGATGATGAAACTTAACAATGCAAAGGAGACAAAAAGCAGGCTTTTAACTATTATATCCATTCCATTACCTCTCAGGGTCTTGCAGGTTGGTTTTATTAAATTTTATTTTCCTTGATCAATTCTTATTTTTGTTCACGCCTTCCATTTCAGGTCCTTTTCATCTTCTCTTTCAGAAGAAGTTACAATATGTTTTTCTTGACATTTCTACTTAGATATGGCTTAGCTACCTAGATATGGCTGAGGGAAAAAAAGCCAGAACTACTAATTTGCCCTGACAAGTGTTTTCACTCTTTGTGTTTTCGATGCTTGGTTGTGCTGTGTGCTGGACTTCTGCAGCAGCTAATTAGTAACTCCTGATGCCAGAGTAACTCCTGATTCCAAAGGTTGACAGATATCATTTGAGCTCTCATTTCAGAGGTAAATGACAGCCCTTTAACCCAATTATAGTCCAGTGCAGCATAATTGGACTCATTTGTGATCCTTTACAAACTGGCTACTACAGTTAATTTATGGGAAATGGGACAGTATTCCTTTTTCAAAGGGAATTAGAGTCCATTATGCTTTAATTTATACATTGTTTGGGATGCTCCAGACTGTTTCTACCTTAGGACCAATTTTTCCATTTCTGCATCTGCTCATTATTTCCTAATTCTATTTTATTATACTGAAATCTATTGCTTCTGTGTTAACATGCTTTACAGGAATTTTCACTGAGACATTTGGAGTTTTTACTTTTGTCACAGTGTCTCTCTAATTAATATAGCCAATTTTGCTATAATGTCAATTACTTTGTGGATTATGTCACTGTAATTGTGACCATCATCCTAATTTGTTCCGTATTGCACTGGTAGCGATGCAGCAGACCACTGCCACTAGCATAAAACTTTCCTGTAATTCTGACACTAGTGAATTCCTTCCCGACTGGCAATAAGAAGGTCTTACACAGCTCTTTCTCTGCTTGAATTCTCTGTTTTCTGGATTGTGAAATTATCCTCTGCATAATTCAAGAACCACTTTATGATCTATGTTTGGCAGAATTTGTTACCCAACAGATGTCTGGACAGTTAATGACCTCTGTAAGTACAGTCCTGTGATTTCTTGCTACTGTTGGTCCAAGAATTTTTAATCTATTCTGCTACAAGTCAGCACTTGAGCAGCATGTCACCTCTTATTATAAAACATAAGCGTAAAATGTGTATAAATTCTCTTTTCAGAAATGTTATGCCTAGTCAGAAGAGGTACTTTTCCCTCATTTTCTTCTGAATCTTTGTTCATGTACGTGTACATACAATGCACACATGCGCACAACTCCATATTTTTCCTCGGCCAAAACCAAAGGACATGAATGAAAACCCCTGAAATTAATCAAAATATAGTTTCAGAGAAAAAGTACTGCTGTAAATACAAGTCAGAACTCGCACTGCTTGCCTTCAAGTTGGCTAAAGGGTAGATGCCTAAAAATGGTCTATGGTAGCAAAGCCTCTTTGACTGTCACTTTTACACATATGGGAAATGTAGTCTTACAAGAGGATTTGAAGGCACTGGAGTGATGTGTTCACAGTATGAAGTCATGCTGCATCTGCACAACCATTCCCTCTTTCCTCCTCCTCATTCAGATCAGGCTCTAGCCCATCCCTGCTCTAGCCCATCCCTAGGAAATTTGTCCTAGTTTCTGTTCTGGATTTTTTTTTTTCCTGTTCAGTTATCAGCACTTGTGAGAGGAAAATTGCCAGGCAGGATCGTATCAAAGAGGAGGTAAGAGAGTCTCTGACATCTGGCACTTATCTGCCAGAGGAGGGAGTCAAGGAATTGAATGCTGATAGATTCAGGTCCAGTCAGACATCCCTGTGGAGATATTCTGCAAGCCAGGTGCTGAAGTCCCTAGAACAGTGAAGTGCTTGAGAGGATGGCTTGTACTTCAATGTGTGCCGCTGTGAAGGAGAGAAATTAGGCTGCGTGCATACAAGTGCTCCTCTCACAGTCAGGGTCCTGGCAGCTCCCTGGGACTCTCACCACATAGCTCCTGAATGCCAGGAAGGCTGCTAGATGTCTCATTGGTACCTGCTTCTGCAGAGGAAGGATCATTGTGGCCAAACTGCCGGATAGGAAGGTACCAAAACCCTGGAGAAAGGTTCATCAGCTGGATCTACACTGGTAAGGTTCAGAAGCCAATGCTCTGCCATTCTATGCAGAGCTCTTAAAATCGATGTATAGGCAGATTACTTGGCAATTTTGGCATGAAACTCCTGGCAACCTCTCAGATGGTATGTGGATATGGCTTGGAGGACAGCATGGAGCAGGAGGCATTTCCTCAAAAGCAATTTTACGTCATCACTTCCGGGTGAAGAAGAAAATGTAGTTCTGCAATGCAAGCTGGGACACACAGTTTTGCCTCAGAACCCAAAAGACAATCTCTGGTCTGTTTCATGAGCTAGTAGAGCTGGAGCAGGTACCTGAATTTCTTGCTACAGTTTTGGTCTTGGTATCTCTAGCTTTGGCAAAAGGTTTCTATTTCAGTTTGGTGGGGGTTTTTTTGTTTGGGGTTTATTTGGGGGTGGGGGGGGGAGATTGAGGATTTTTTGTTTGTTTGTTTGTTTGTTTGTTTGTTTAATGAATTTAAGTATGCATGCATATCTACTTTTGGTTTTCTTCAGATGGAGAAACCTGTTTCCAACACTCATTCAGTACAATTTGAGGGTCTTTACATGTTCCTAATTATTGCTTCTATCCCCTTCTCCAGTGCCTTCTCACTCGAACACTTTGGGAGACATGGCCAATTCTTAGTGTTTCCTGTCATGATTCACTGGCAAATAACTACTGCCCCAGTTCCCTCCTGTTACTGGGAACTGATCTAACACGCCAGACAAGTTCTTTTGGTTTCAAGAGCATTGCTTGGCCTCCTATGGAGTCTTTTGAGCACCTTTATCTTTTGATACTGATACCTGGTTTAGAGCCCCTGTGTGAAAATTGTCATGTGCCCATATTAAGCATACAATACAGAGGCTATTCTGGGGCTAGTTAGCTTGAATTTCGAGGCTAATGAAAAATACTGAGAATGTAATCTATTTTTTCTCCTCTCTCCCAGATGGACTGACTCACAGGTTTTCTTTGTTTTCCTATTTGGAGTTTCCTCGTGGACTTTCAGAGGTACAAGCTGTACACTCATCAGTTCCTCAGTCTTCACAAGGGTATTTCTACTATCTTGTCAGATGATATTTTTATACAAAGAGGTCACTGAGTTACAGATGAGGACATGACTGAATAATTGGTTTTGCCCTCCAAACACATGTGGCCTCCTGTCTCTAGAGCACTTCCTATTTTACAATAAAGAGTATTTCTCCCACTTTCATGAATTTTCACATTTGGTGGATGTCCTATGGTGGGCCAGTGCTTTCACACCCACTCTTGTCCCAGAGGAAGTCTTCCTAAAGCAGATAAACTTGACTCAGATATGGTTCTCTCTTCAAAATCAAAGGGCACTCTGTAGATTGTGACAATGAACATAAGGGCCTACTACTGTGCAAGATGTTCAAAGAAATCAGACATTCTGCCTGCAATCTATCTCGAATAACAATTATCAAGAGTGGCCATGAGGTAATCAGAACCAAGTGCTCTACAATACTATCCATGATAATGCCCATCTAAATGTGGCCTTACTGGGATGTATATGTGTGCTCACAGGCTGAGGAACCTCTTACCACAGTGATGGCCAGAAATGGTGACTTTCCTGCTAAAAAGAAACAGGAACATAACATTTGCAGAGAATAAGATACGCAAAAGTTTGATTAGACAATCTGGGATTCTTTTTTAGCTCCGAACAGCCCTGCGGCAGTGAGTCATAAGTCCCTGTATACACTGAAACTTCGGCAATTTTGCCCTCAAGCTGCTTCTTGGGACTTCTTTGCAGAAATAATTTTCTACAGGAGGGATGAGTTCAGCTGCTCTGCTTCAGGAACCACAAGCTTTTAAAGCAATCCTTTGTCACAGGTTTGAGTTGACAAAAACCGGCAGCTTTAGCAGGGGTTCCCCCAATTAAGGACTCAGATGCTTCATTTGTACAATATGGAGCTTTCCATGTAATTGCAGTAAGGGGTAAAAATGGCTTGCCTGCAAGAAAACTGCCCAGATCCAAAACCTTTCTACTGAAAAATGTGTATTACAATGATGCCAGAGCTTTGTTAGCAGCAGCACTGCTAAGATCTTTCGGCCGTAAGTTGTATCAGACTTTTTGTATTTTTAAATATTTCTTCATTCCTTCTTCAAAGGCACTTTCAAAATTAACACGAAATAAACATTTTTATATTTTTAATAGTAGTTTATATTTTAATAGTAGTTATCTTGTATGATTTTTCTCTTTGTGCACTCAGATCATAGAATCACAGAATGGTTTGGGTTTGAAGGGACCTTAAGGATCATTAAATTCCAACCCCCCTGCCATGGGCAGGGACAGCTTCCACTACACCAGGTTGCTCAGAGCCCCCATCCAACCTGACCTTGAACACTTTCAGGGATGGAGCATCCCCAGCTTCTCTGAACAATGTGTTAAGTGTCTCACCACCTTTCTTACAAAAAATGTCGTCTTATGCCTAATCCAAACCTACCTTCCCTCATTTTAAAACCCTCACCACTTGTCCTGCCACCACAAGCCAAGTCTCTTTGTCTTTCTTACAGGCTCCCTTTATATATTGAAAGAAATTAATATTATATATTAAGGCTTCCCTGGCACCTACTCTTCTCCAGGTTGAACAACCCCCAACTCTCTCTTCCTTTCCTCATAGGAGAGGTGTTCAAGCCCTCTGATCATTTTTGTGGTTCTCCTCTGGACCAGCTTTAAGAGGTCCATATCCTTCCTGTGCTGGGGATGGCAAAGCGGGATGCAGCACTCCAGGTGGGGTCTCACAAGGGCAGAGTAGAACGGCTGAATCACCTCCCTGAACCTGCTGGCCACACTACTCTTGTAGCCCAGGATGTGACTGGTTTTCTGGGCTGTGAGTGCACATTGCTGGGTCATATCCAATTTTTCATCCACCAGTATGCCCAAGACCTCCTCTGCAGGGCTGCTCTCAGTCCATTCATCCCCTGGCTTTTATTGGTAACACACTGATCCAGGTGCAGGACCTTGCACTTGGCCTTGTTGAACTTTGTGAGGTTTCAGATGGTTGAAAGCATTTTGTCAATCTAACAACATCTACTGTAGGCCCATGTGTAGTATATGTGAGGAAAAAAAAAAGCCAAATGTACAAAAGTTATTGTAAGAAGTTGTTCCTTGATATTCCCTGGATATGTTCTTAATTGCATACTTTAGATAAAAGAAAAGGAAATACTTCAAAGCTTTTGTATAGTTCATGCATTATGTAAGACAAATTTATTTACCTTTCATGCAGGTTACATAGGTGATTTTAGTGAATTTTCCAGATACAAAATTGTGTTTGCTGATGATAATTTATGATTCTTCAATATCACAGAGGGAAGATTTAGGGAATAAAAAAAAGGTTGTAAGTCCTGAGGCCTAGAAAAGTATGAGAATAATAAGCTTGGAAGAGTTAGTGGTCAGAAAGTTCTACCAAAAAGACAGTGAATTAAATTACAGAGGGTTTTTTACAGAAAGTTGGGAGACCAAAATGTGAGTAATACTACAGCAGGATCAATGAGGACAAAGGAAACAGCAATAAGACTGCATACAATGCCAGAACTGCTTATGGGGCAAAATGTATGAGCCAGGAGTTCTCATTTGCAGCCCACACACTGACACAGCATCACTTTTTTTGTTCTCACATATTCAGTCAGCTACAAAGCCAACAGCACTCGCGTGGCAGCTAAAAATGAGTATATATTTTCTCGATAAGGTGCTACATAGTGGTACTGCCACGCTTATTTTTTAATGTTAATCTTTCTCTCCATAACTTTGACCCAGAGCAGATTCAAGGTCTGTTTCTGACAGGTCCTCATTTTCTTAATGACCACATAAATCAAAACTAATAAAATATAGAAGAAAACCGTCACAATGAGCATGTAGGGCTTATTAATAGAAATATGATAGGTGGTATACTAGTCATTGTGTGACTGATAAATACCTGGAGCAAAATAAGGAGCAGTGGTTGAATTTGAGGGTGCATTTTTGTAACAAGTTTCATATTTTAAGCAAGATGGACAAGCAAATTTTCCACAGAACATTTTGGTACTTCATGAAGTTTGCCTTCCTATATAAAGAGCTCATCTATATTTGTTTCCCACATTCTTCCAAGAATGATGTAGCATCTGAAATCAAAAATACTCTTCAGTAACTACCTTATGAAGGCTGTCACTGACGACAAAATAGGAGAAGGAGAGAATTTTAAACATGCATTTTTGCAGTTGCATAGAAGTGCAGGTATAGAAGAAATTGTAAATCCTCTATGTTGAAAAGCTGGAAAACATTTAGTTTATGAACAAGCAGAGGAGAAAAGCATGAGAGAGAGTTAAAAACTATATTCAATGACTATTGAGAGGCAGCTCTACTTGTTGCCAAGTGTTTTTTTACCTTTTTTTATGTGGTTATCTTTCGTGTATATAAGTACTTTGATTTTGCATGGGTGAATAAGGAAGAGGCCTCAGAAGCCAAAATCTGACTGTCAATAGAGCAGTTTCAAATTTAAGCACTGAATCAAAGAACAGTTTTGCTCCCACACCAGCTCCCTCCTTGCACAGTGAAAGCAACTGGAATCAGATTACTTAATGGGTCAAAAGGGCATGAGTAGTTTGGGCCTAAAAATCAACCACCATAAACCAGTTTTTCTTTATTAGAGGCCTCTTCTGGGAACTTCTACTATTACTCTCATTATTGTTGAGCACTTTGTAAAAGGTCTGTTTTTCATAGCATCCACAAAAAGACCAATCTGTTTTTTAAATTGTCCTATGCCTACTCAGCGGCCCCAGTGCTTGACAGTTTTAGCTGAAATGTTTGAGAGATGTCACTTACATTGCCAGATCATGTAATGGTCATAATTACACAGAAAACTACAATTACACCAAAACAGAACATGTTGCTGTGCTTTTCGATCAAAGAATTTCACCTTGTCTTGTAATAGCAGTAACAACTTTGCAGAACAGGAGAATCTACAAACACAGGCCTGACTGCAGAGCTGGGGTCCTTCAGTTCCCTCCTCTCTGGGCCACTCTTTCCATCTGCAGGTCGGTGTTCTCTCCTGCTTGTCTAAACTGCTACACAAGATGTGATTACCTACTTTCTAAAACAAATTTAGTACGTAAAACTTAGCAGAATCTCACCCCTGCATGTCTAAAACTAAAGACATGAAAAACCAATCCCAAACCCAACCAACCAAACAGGAGATGGAGCCAGAGAGCAGCTTTTAAAGCAAATTGCCAGAGAAGATGGGGAATTCGGTTCGCTCCAACTCCTAAACTCCAAACAAGACTGCAGATAAGGAATTGGAGAAAGTCCTTCAAAACTCTGGTGCAGTACGAAGGCATGGAAAGAGGCTCCACTCTGTGTGAAGGCATCAGTCCAAACCAGCACAGCTGCTTCCTCGGGGTCTTCTGTCCTCACCCTGCACATGAACAGCATGAGCCACTACTGCTGCTTACAGGCAGGCAGCCTAATTCTGCTCTACCCCAACCAAAAGAGGGAAAGTCGGCCTGCCTCAAGAATGTAAAGGCCGAAACTAACAGAGAGATGGATGTTTCATTTACCGAGGTGTCATCCCAGAACACAGAGTAAGAGAAATGACCCTAAGAACCAAAGGTGAGGTAATACTAATTCAATATAAAGTAAGCTGCATTTATCAGCTTGTTTTTCATTCCGTGTTACTGGTGGATACACTCTTCCAAGAAAGTTCACATAATCCAAGTATACCTAGTAGACAAGAAATAGAACCTTTAAATGATGTCATCATGTAATTTTTGCAATTTCCTGCAAAAAGCAAATACCAGAGGAGCATCTTATAACTCTTAACCCTACAAAAAAATTTTAATGCAGAAAAATAACTGAATAAGCTTGCTTTTCTTGGCTTCACATTCAGATACTAAGTTGTCCTGCTTTCAGACCTAGCAATATTTTTAATCCATGGATTCTGACCTGAAAGCTATCACAGAAAATGAAAAAAGATATTCTAGGAAGTATTTATGAGATTTACATGCTTGATTTTTCTTTTCAGATATATGGGGAAACACTTTTCTAAGGTACCCTAATTTTGCTTCTGTAAGTTCTCATTATGTCTACAGCAATCCTAACTTTGTCTGAACTGTCACACAACACACGATAACCAACTTTCTGTCATTATAGGAAAATCATTTTTTAAAAGTTTTTGATTGTTTTGTGTGGCAGTGGTAGATCTGGGAGAACACTCAGGTCTTGTTGGTAATTTCCATGCCTTTTCCACCATCACAATACTCTCTAAGCCTGTCGGGGAGAATGCAAGAGGAAGCTCCAGATTCTCGCTTTGAAATCTTTCTACTTCTTCTCTGCCTCCCTTCCTCTTCACCCCAGGTTTCCATACATTACTTTTTCTTCCTTCAGTCATAGCAATCACTTTAGTGTGCAGTAATTTCCCTACCATATTTCCCCATCTCATCAGGGAGAGTAGAGCATTGACCTCAAGTTTGCACACCTGGTAAAATTATCTACTAGACCTCAGGACACCTTTATATTATTCACATACTTTCCTGGTCTTGCAGAGGAAATCACCATTACAGATAAGCTTTAAAAAAATGTCCTTAAGAATTTTATCTTGAATAGCCACTGGAATCTCTCTTGCATTGTGTGGTCTTTTTTTTTTTTCTCCTTCCTTTCTCTGCAAAGGGTAACTTATTTCCAAAGATCATTGGAAACCAAAGATCATTTATATAACCATTTATATAGAGCATATATTTGATTTCATCATCTTTTTATTTCACTTCAGTCCAAAATGTATGCCTGCCTTTCAACGTTTTCCTCCAAACAGTGTCTTAAACCTTGAAGGAGTAGCTGGACCTGGAACTGTTGAAGGATATATGAGAGACAAGGTTAATAAGGGAGAGTGATGTTTCAATAAGAAATCTGAGGATACATCAGCTTATTCGGGAGATATGTAGGACCTCCTTCCAGTCCTGTGACCCACACCTTTGCCTGTCAAGACACCCATTTTCTCAACTACTTTCTCCTTTGAAAACCTGTTGGGAAAATGTATTTTGGCTCTCCTAAAAGCCTGCAGCCTGCTGTCTCCAGCATACGCTCAGCCCCTGTTTATGTGCCAGTGATCCACAGTGCCTATTCTTGAGTGCAAACAATTGTGAGCTCAGCAGACCTTACCAGACTTCAGTTTAAATGACATTTTTAGACATATTCTGAAAACTGTCAAGTGTGTCAATCTTCAAAGAATACCTCACACCTCACCAAGTAGTGAGACAAGCATTTCTATCTGTAGGTCTAGCCTACGACTGCAAGATCATCCATAGCCGCAGGAAGGTAGGTCTTTGACTCTTCAGCAGTAGCTCCCTTTTAAGAACTATGAGTAAGAGATATTATCTAGTCCAATCACACATCCTCAGGGAAATAGTTTGAGACTGCAGATTCATTTCCTGTAATCCAGCTGTTGCTGACCAGACCTTTCCAACCACAGTACACTTGCGGACCTGTCATGTTTAGCGGAGAAAGCTTAAATGTCTCGCTGTGCTCCTGCAGACACTGCTCGTGTGTTTGGCAGAAGAGAGATTACTAAACATGGTGAAATTTTAGTTTCTGTCACAAGGAATTGACTTTATCTTTCCTCTGTTGTCTCTCTCTACTACATAGGCAACAGAAGTGTGAGTGGGCAATCAGGATTTGTTATGTTGCAGACGCTGCTGTGTGCTACTCCTGGAGAAAAATTAAAACTCCTCATCTTGGATTTTTTCATACCTGACTTTTTTTTCCACGGAGAACTGCTGCTCATTGGCTTAGTGTGGGTAAATTTAAAGTTGCAGCTGAAATAGCGCTTTCCAATCTGCTGGCAACTTCTGCAATGTAGGACAACAGTTCAGACACTGAGCATGATTTTCCAGAATCTTTCGAGACAGATTATGAAAGGTTGGCATATGCCTCGGGAGCAAGTCGCCTTTTCACAGAGCTCTGGGCAAGAGATCTGACTTTCTTGGAGCTCAATGAATCTGTCAGGAAAAACAAGTGAAAAGGAGCCGCTTGATGAAAACAAGCTGCTGGAAGTGTGCTGCGTTTCCCTTAGGAATAAACTTTCTGAAAGAGAATTTCTGCTGGCGCTGCAGCCCTGCCTGCCCGCGTCCTTGTCTAATGCAGCAGCAGAAATCCCATGTTTTCCTTCAGTCCCAGGAAAAATTCAGACAAGGAAATGAAAACAGAGGGAAGCAGCTGCTTTTGGCAGCCGCTTAAAGTTTAACCTTTACTCGTTTGGTGTTTGGGGGTTTTTTTGCCCAGCGGCCACAGCAGTGTGGGACAGACCGCACGGAGCCGCACGGTTCCGACAGTCCATAACCGGGCACGGGTCAGGAGAGGGACACGCTGTCCGGGCTGCCCCTGAGGCGAGCCTGCGGCGTGGGAGAGCGGCCCTGGCAGGAGAGGTGTACTCACCCCTCCGCCGTGCCGCACGATCCTCTCTGTGAAGGCGCCGCGCCACGCACCCACTCCGGAAGATGGCGGCGGATGGCCGCCATTTCCCGCCCCTCAGAGCACCGCGCCCCGCCCCGCCCGGCCCGGCCCGGCCCTGCCCGCTCGGGGGCGGTGCCGCCGCCGCGCTGTTCCTGCTTCCCAGCGAGCGCCCGGCTCCGGCAAGTACCTCCTCCGCCTCGGCAGTGCGGGCCGCCTCCGTCCCTCCCTCCCTCCCCCGGCCGTAGCCTCCTCCGGCGGCAGCGGCAGTGCTCGCTGGCCCCATGGCGGCAGAGCCCCAGCCCAAGGCGCTGACTCGCAAGCCCCTCCTGCTCAACAAAGTGGAGGGCTCGCAGGAGGTGGTGAACATGGCAGCGATAGTGCCCAAGGAGGACGGGGTCATCAGCGTCTCCGAAGACAGGTACCGGGGCGCAGGTGTTCGGCGGGGCCGCGGCGGTGGTCTGTCACATCCCACCGCTGCTGCCGGTGATGGTGGCAGTGGTGGGCCCGCGGCGCGGTGTCCTGGGTGGTGGTGCCCCATCGCCATCATCACCGGCGAGCGGCGGCGGGAGGTGGCGGGTCCCGCCGGTGGGTGATGGTGGAGGCAGACCACCAGCGTTCCTGTGCGCCTGTAGACTCCACCACCCGGAGCCCGGGCAAGCGTCAAAGTGGCGGTGGTCCAGCTTGGAGACATTGCTTTAGGCAGGCACATGACGTCCTGGAGAGGAAGGAGCCTGGAGCAGGGATCTCCAGCTTAGTGTCCCACTCCTCCTCCTCCATCGCTGTGGGGGTCAGTGCAGTGACTGGGCTGGGGCGCCGCTGAAACTTGCAGGACTTGAGTGGCTTTTCTTAGCGTAGGTAAAATGGGCTCTGACATTCTCTTCATCACATGGATTGCCGGGGAGTCTGTGGAGATCTTTGACCTTGCCTAAAGATTGTGGTGGCATTGGCTGAAACAGTAGTTTTGGTTCCCGTTTCCCCTCTCCAAACGTTTCTTGGTAATTGTTTAAAAATACCGTGTATCAGTGATAAGATCTTGGAGTTAAATCCCGTGTTGAAAAGCTGCCAAGGAGGAGAATGCTTTTAGGCCCTTTAGCGGGACTTTGAAGGGACTGAGGCTGCCCAGAGGCAACTCTGTCTCTTCTGAAAGAGCTCAAACTTAATTCAGCCCTGCAGCTGGAGCTTCAAAATTCTATCTTGAAGATCTTTTATTTTAAAATAAGTGATTACTTTTCTTGCAGTGTCCATAAATAGTTATTTTAAGCGGGGTTTCTTTGCAGCTCAGGTGTACAGTATGTCCTAAGATTGAAACACACATGTTGACCAGTGTGTCAGTGTTTTGATACTCGAGAGTATCTGGATGGACTGTTTCTCATGGATGCCTGTTGTTCTGTTGAGTGTCTACTTTTATATCAATGCAAGCTTTCTGAAAAACCGACAGTATTTTTTTCATCTTTGTCTTCACTGTGACTTGGTTTTCAGCTGTAAAATATATGCAAATTTAAGAACATTTAACTTCACCCAAGCTGAGGTCTCCAAGTGAACTCTCATGTGCCTGGTAGCAAGAGGAGCTGAGCTACTTAAAACAAGTACTCTGTCAAAGGAACTTTAAGCAGAGTTTTACATTGCTATGTGCTCAAAATTTTATTGTCTTTACATTTTTTTCATGTATTTGTTGACATGTTGAACAAAGCTTGAGCTTGTTGTGATGCACAGTAGCTTGTTAGGCTTACTCAGCCAATTCTTTTTACCTGTAAGAAGGTTAAAATTTACTTCCTCTCATATAGATGTCTTTCTCAATCTCTGCATCTCCCCTCACCTTAGAAAAAAAAAAAAAGTAGCTGTAGTTGTTGATAACAGGTTGATGCTCCAGGCTGGTATTTCTGTGTAGAGAAAGGGATTGATGGCACATCTTTGTTTTCGCTAGTATCTGAGATGTCAGCTTCAAGAAACAAGCAGTGAAGAAGAAGCCAGGAGTTTCACACTAGGAAAGTCTGGAGGTTCCCAGGCTATTTTCTGTTTAAAGGAATTAACCAGGTAATGTGCCTGCTTGCAGGGCTTGTTTGCAGCGTCATTGACATGCTACAAGCTATGTTGCAGCCTTTTATTTCTCTAGGCATGAAGATGTTGGTTGATGGCTCTTTCTTTCGTTTTCTGCTTGCATTAGCATTTTTATTGTAGTTGAAAGGTTAAGAGTCTAAAACTGACTTGGAAGGAATAGAAGGTTGGGAGTCTAATTTGCAGGTTTAAGGATACCTGGGGTGAAAGCATAATTTGCCAGACTTTCAATACCCATGTATTATGATTAGGCTTGTGCAGATCCTTATGACACCTTTTCCTGTTTGGACCTGCCTTCTAGTGTTAGTGTTGACATGGTTGTTTAATGGCCTTGGGATGTGGAGGGCTTTTAGAGCTTCCTGGAAACTGTTAAGGATGATTATGGAGATGTTACCTGTCCCTTGTTAGCCAAGTGAGTGAGTTTTGTCCGTGTTTCCCAGCACGTGTCATATGCACTGCTCATATGAGGGAGATGTTCTGGAACTTCTGCAGAGAACTTCAGCTGGAATGACTTGCCATCTCCAGCATTTGCTTCAGGCTGGGGCATCTTCTGTAGGTGAAGGAGGAATTGTTTTGTGGATGAATGGCTGAATACATCATTACTGAAGTTGCTGGTAGTCTTAGCATATGCAACAGCTAACTACCACTTTAAAGGTTTTCTTTGCTGCATGATGTGGCCCTATACACCTAAATCTTTGAAAACAGGAGCTAGCTTGGTCTCTGGTCTCAATTTTGTATGGCACCAGTGGTGTTATCTGGTTTTAAAAGACACAAAAGTGATTTTAGCTATAGCTTGCAGACATAGTCATGCGTTATATATCCCTGAATCATCTTTGTAGCACATACATACATATATATTAAGAAATAAAATGAAAACTATGTAATAATAGAGAGTGTGGTTATTCCTCATAAAGAAAGAGGAGGGGAAAGAAGGAATCTTGGGTGGGGGAGGGTTACATGTTTAACTAGATTCTGAAAACTTTATGTACCCTACAAAATTGGAGTTCCTTTTTAGTGTGTGTCATTTGTACAGATGATGCACACAGATTTTCTCTTCTGAATCCTGGTCACTCATGTTAATTGAGTGATGTTCATTGTGTCCTAATCTTAGTGGGTTTTCTGATTCTTTATCTAGGCAAAACAGACTGAGCTTGTATCTCTACAGTACAGCTGGTGTGTATGGGAAGGATAAGATATTTTGTGTTTTTCTCATAAGGAGAGGGATGCACCTCTTTAGACAGGTGAGAGTTAAAGTAGTGGCAACATTGATTATCCAGGAATGTATAAATCTAATGCAGGATGACTCCAAGAAGTTACTAGCTTTCATCCATGCTCTTTCACTGCCAGCACACATGGAATCAACAGACATATATAGCCAAACATGTAGAGTCTTGAGAGATCCATAGCATTGTATGCTCCTCTGTAGCTGAAGTGGGATTTTCCTAATGTGCACAGCTGACCCTAAGTTGTCATCAGCTTCCTCAGTATTAAAAGCATGTGCTACCATTTCAAAATTGCCGAGCATCCTTGTCTTTTGTTAATTTCAGAGGGAGACGTGAGTGTTGGGCATGTCTGAAAAGTAGGTCACTGGCGTGTCAAGTTCAGACATATCTAACTTCGTGCTCCAGAGAAGATTTAGTGTCATTAATCTTACCTGAGCATGGGGTATTGTGGGACGAGTGCACTGACTCACCCAGCTTTCGGTGCAAGCAGTTCTGCTCAGTGCTGGCACACTTGTGTGTTTCTCAAGAGCCTGCCAGTGATGTGAGTGCTAATTCAGCTGGGCCTCTGATGTGCTGATCGTGTGTCACCACGTGGGACTGGCAGGAGGGGGCTGGGTGCCATCGTGGCAAACCTGCACTTTGCCAATTGCCCTCTTTTTTCCACCAGCTGGATTGTAAGTGAGGAAAACTTTCACAGAGGCTGGTGTAAGCAGCTTTCCTGGTAATTGTGAGCTCTGATCCATGCCCTCTTGTGGGTGGGAGTTCCGTGCTCACTTCCATGCTACAGACCTTGGAAACGTCGGTATTGCAGTCAAGAACTGTCCTCCTTGAAGTAATCACAAGAGGTAAAATTGTTCACAGTCAACTGAAAATTGTAAAATTCCTTTCTTTTAAAAAAATGGGCATTCTAGTCTCTTAGAAGGTCACAAGACCTAGGAGAAAAATATTTATCCCTTTATCCCATAGCTTTTAAATCTTTTTTTTTTTTAATTGAGGGAGTAGAGACCTTTGTCTTCTCCATTACCTTGTATTATCTTAAGTTCTTTTTGAACTCAGATGTGTCAGCTTCTTCATATGGATCACTGTATAAACAGTGAGCCCAGACTCCTTGTCTTATTAGCGTCTTCATCTCACATAGAGAAAACTGCACAGAGCTTGTATTGCTAGGTTTGGTTTACAGTTTGAGGGTTTTAAATACAGATTTGCCCTTCAGCTGTTGTCCAAGGCTTGTGTTCTGGATATGCTAACTAGCAGGTTTTTTAGGGGGCGCAAAAGCTTGATGTCCATCTTGTGTAAACGAAAATCCCTTTGCTAAACTAACAGTGGACTGGGAATGGGAATATGCATATGTGACAAGAAGTGTGGGAGTTGTCTTTGGCTTTGCACTGACATGACTTCTAACATGGAGAACTGTAATCTTTCCAACCTTAAGTACATAAAAAGTAATCTTGTTCTCCTTGTGGTTTTCCTGTCCAGATCCAGAATATTATGCATATAGCATTATAGTTCATGTGTTTGAAAAAGCTTTAATGGAACAGTGGGTTTGTTCACTCAGAACCTTGGTGAACACTCTGAGTTTCCTTTCTCCTGTGGTGGAGTGGTAGAAAGTGATTGCTTTGCCCAGCAGTGTGGTTGCAGTACAGGTCTGTAATTCTTGTCTAAGCACAGGGTTACATCACCAATGTCTTCTCTGCCTTGCATGTGGCTGTTGGTTCGCAGCAGAAGTGCAAGTGCTGTGTGAACTGATTTTGATGCTGTTTGTGTATGTTTATCAAGTCTAAGCCTGTAGGTTTCACATCCAGGTGATTGCAGCATAAGAAGTAGCTCAAGCAGTGCAGAAGGTGTGGATGCTCTTCACAGGTGTAAAAAGACTTGTCCCTACCTGGAGGTTCTTTAAATTCTGATGAAAACATCAGTCACCAATAAAATTGTTGATAGGAATTGAAGAGACCTAGTGCTGTAGATGCAATTTGGTTGGGTTTTTTTTAACTAAATTTTTTGGATATGTCGTAATTTGATGACTGCGTGTTTGGAATAAAGGTCAGGGTGGAGGATAGTGCTGGCTGTTTGCGAGGAAGAAGCGGATGCTGGCAAGAGGCTTAAGAGAGAAGACAGGAGGTCCAAAAGCTCTTGGAATCAGACATTGTTGCAGATGTTGAAAAGTAACTGTTCCTGATTTGACTAACATGTATCCTGTTGAGATGCCAGAATCGGAGACTAGCACATAAAATGTCTTGCTGAGCGCTTGTTGGGAGTGATAAACTCCACTTAGTAACTTGTGGGAGACCTTGCCATGTTGTGCTTTTTTAACCCTCTGTGCCACTTTGTGCCACCACTTGTTGAAGTTTGTCCGAGCTTGTGTATCCCTTGCTTTAAGATGCTCTCCCCCTCTGGGTCAGTTAAAGATTTAAAGCAGAAGCATTTGGTCTCATCTCTCTGATTTGAGCTATCCTGGAACTACAAACTCATGTCAGTCAATGCACAGATTGGTGGAATTCCTGCAGTTGCATTAAATTTATGTCTTAACTGCAAGACGAGAGCTGGAAAAATGTGCTCTGACCTGGCTCGGGCCACAGCTTGTACAGACCCGACTTCAGCAGCCCAGTTGGGCAGCAGAATAGAGTGGAACCTTAGGTGCTTGAGCCTTCCGACTTAGAGATGCAATGGTTTTTACTCCCTTCTCTGTTTTATAAAAACATCTTTCTATAAAAGATGTGAATGAATATATCTTAACTTACAAGCTTTAGCTGGAAAAAGAAGAGCTATTTAATACACCTTCTGTTTGCCTCCTGGTAGCCTCTTTTTCTGCCTGTTGCTGAACAGTGTTCTTGAGTTGCACCAAGTTTTGGGATGATGCATCTGCTTCCCATATTGACCAGTTCTCATTTTTCTTCTTGTCTTCCCTGACCCCATCTTAATTTCCCTGGCATCTGCTTACACAGAGGCTGGATCTCTCATCAGTGTGTCTCATGTCTGTCAGGCTTGGTGACCTTCCCCTGCAGTCTCTCCAGTTCTGCAGCTGAACAGTGCTTCTTGCCAACAAGGGACTGCACAATGCCACCTCTGTGTGTGGCCTGTGGAACCTGAAAGAAAAACAAGTGCCAGTTATGGAGTACATGCAGTACAGAGATGGCACATAACTAAAAATGTGCTGTTGCTGGAAACTTGTTGGTTTTTCTCCTCAAGATAAAGATGTTTCGAAGAGGCAGTGATGCTGCAACATGAAACGGCTGCAATACCTTAAACTAAAGGAACTGCAACAGTTTTGAAGCTACCGACCTCTTTAAGTAAGGCTGACCTTTCATTGTGGGTCACTTAGCAGACTGAAGGTCTCAAATAGCATGTGACCATTGTAGCACAATAGAAATATGTCAGTAGCTTGTTTGAGCTACTTTACAGTGTTTTGTTTACTGAGACAGACTCTTTTCTTTCCCTCTCTCCAGCTGCACTGGTGCCTGCATGGTGTCTGCCAACACTGATCTGTGCACAGGTTTCCCAGCAACATCTTTTAGGTTTTGTGGGATACTACATGGAAGAGAATTGCTCAAAAGTGGCACAAGTTTTGTAAAATGGTGTGTAACAGCCCTGAGAGAACTCAGAAAATACTTGGCAGCTCAGAGATCAGATGGAAAGCAGAGAGCAGGAAGGCATAATGCGGGCACTGCATTGGTCCTTCTATGGTCAGGAGCTCTAAAAGCTTCTTAAATTATGAGCAATGCCCTGAGAAGAGCAACTGGCTTTTGCACAAGTGTCTTCTGTGCATCATTGTGTTTTGTGCACTGTAACCTCTCAGACACTGAAAGACTGTTCACGTAAAAACACTGGTTTGCCCTTGTTGCTTCATCATGCACTGGCCAAATATGAGTGGGTTTGTACAAAACTTCTGCTATTTGCATGTGTTTGCCCAGGGATTTGATAAGAATTGCAGTAGTCCTGAATGCAGTCTGTTGCAAGGCCAGAAGCAAGAAAAAACACAGCTGTTTTACCTTCTGCATGGAGTGTGAGGAGTGATGGATACTGCTGTGCACTGCTGGATGTGGCAGGGTGGGATGGGGCACCATGGGAAGGAATAGGAGCAGCAGCCATGGAGTTCTGAGAATAGCCATACACTGCGGCGTGCATCCTGTTCAGCAGAGCCTTGTGCTGCGTGGGGCATTTTAGGAAAGAGAAAACAAAACTTCCTTCTTTTTACTTCTGTGAGGTGAAAAAATGATGTAAATGGGAAAAGTATAAAACAAGCATCGACACAGGAATGGCAAGTACCCCTGCAAGCAGTTTGGGCAAGTGGCTAGAGCAAGCCTGGAGAAGGGAGGGGGCAGTTTGTGAAAGGAGAAGCAGGAGAGGGCAAGTTTACCAGGCAACCCTCCAAGGAGGGACCTTTACATAATCACATATGCATCTCTTGGGGTTCTTCATATGTCACAGTCTGCATGCCTGATGGCTTGAAACTGCTCATAAATAATGGCCAAAAGGGATATTTGGCTATCAGAAAACAACTAAAGAATTTTACAAATTAGACTGTGCCAAAATTTTAGATGGATGAACTCCTGCCTTCATCCTCATGAGAGGGAGAACAGTTGTGGAGGCTGGGCTAAAAACCGTGGTGTTTTAATTTTTCTCTTAGTCAGGCTGCAGGAAATAGTGTTGTGTAACTAACCTTGGCCAGACTTTGAACATATGGGCTTTGCTTGTCACACCATGTGTATTCACCACTTAAATTAAGTTTTTCAGGGAACTCTTAGGGTTTTGAGCACTGAATCAAAGGCGATGCCAAAGCACAGTTCTGGGTAGAAAAGCATTGCTGTTCTGTTGCCAAGTTTACTGCAAAGTTTTGTCTAATGTCTTTTATTCTCCAAATCCTGTACCATTCCCTCCTACTGTGAGGTGAAAGACCAATGTACTTAGCAGGTTTTTGTAATAACAGTAGTGATCGATCAGCCCCAGAAAGCAATGCTTTTGACCTTTACAGGTCTGTAATCATGGTTTCCTTAGGAGCTGAGTCCTGTGGAGAGAAATCTGAGAAAAGGCTGTCCTAATGCGAAGTGGCCTATTTTACCACCAGGTTGAATTATCTGAATTCAGGTGATAGAACAAGTGCAGTTCTTTTTCTTGAAGGGATATGGAGAGAAGATCCATGCCTTTGTTTAAAACGTGACAGATAATGAGATTTTGCACCTCCAGCAGTGAGTGCAAATGTAGTAAATTTACCTTTGGCTTCGAATTCACTTATAATAGCAAATAAAGGCTTAATTGTATTCTTAAGCAGGAGTTGCATCTGCTTTGTGGAATACTTTGAGGCCTTAAAGTAAACAGCTTTTTTTTTCTCCTTTAAAGCTGTGATAAGGTCTAGTCATGAGTTGGTGCTAAAGCTCTTACTTTAGCTTAAAAGATAATAAAGTATAGTGAAAACATAATTACATTTATGCAAGCTGATGCATGCTAGAGGATGGGAGATTAGAGGGTTTTGGTGTTGGTAAAGAGCAGTGGTACGTATCCTCCTGGTGCAATGGTTTCAAGATTTAGATATCTAAGTACCAACAGTCTTTGTCTGCCACATGGTTAACTTATCTGTGGCTTGAAATAAAAAAAACCCAAACATATAAACAGGGACTGGAAAAAGAAGTGCAGTAGGTTTATTGTGATGCAAGGATAAGATGAAGTAGAAGAGCACTGAAAGTTAATCTGTTCTGTTGCTTTTCTTGTCACTGTTTAGCCTCTCTGCAGCAATACAGCAAAGCTTATCTTACAGATCTCTCCTCTTATTTGGATGCTTTTCCAAAAACATCTACAGTGAGGTTTCTTTTCTTGCAGGTGCCAGCTGGCACTGCAAGGTCAAGTGATGAACTCGCTATTCTGTAAGGTATTTGTCTATATGTGTGACTCTAGGCCAGTTTAGTACACGAACATAGAGAAGGGAGTGCCTTTTCCATTAAAGAATTCCCTCTTATCTCAAAAAAACATGTAATGTAATCCTCTTTAAGAGATAGGTCCTCATTAAGTATTTTGCCTGACTTCCAACATACATAAACTTCAGGAATCTGTGCTATGAAACTGGAAATGATGGCCTGCATTTTGTTGGTAACTAGTTTGCACTTATTTTGCTTATGTGCTGAAGTATCCTTACTTTATATATTTTCTTCTTGATCCTAAGTGTTATTAAGCTGTATCTTCTCATTGCCATAGTCTGTTATTTTTTTCTTATCCAATACAGAGAAATTCTGCCCTTCCTCTCAGCTCTGTGTTTTGCTATAGTAAATATGGGCTGTGGAGTTGTCCAATGAGCGGTTCAAATCAACATTTCAAAGGCTTCATGTTTTGCAGCACCATGTGCATTCCATCACATAGAGTGAAAGTAAGATTTCCAAGGAGATGCTTTCAGCTTTGATGGCAAGGGCATAGCCTGTGGTCCAGCCTAGCTTTTGCTGCATGCAGGGTTGGCTAAAGACAACTGCAGCACTCCGATGGTGGTGGAGGTCTTCTACATGTGTCTTGTCTGGATTTAGGAATCATGCCTTGGCTTCACTGGCTCTTTCAGCAGCTCCACTAACAATAAGAAATTGTCAAAGGATGATTGCCCTTCTGTAGTTACTGGAAGTCCAGCAGGAAAGGTCATGCCTGTGCAGTTCTCCAACACAAGGCATACAGCCCGTGTGCCTGTTCTTGTCCTGTTGGTCCCGTTGATTCAGACTCCTGTGGCACAAGAGTCCTTGATCAGGCAGTAGCCTCAGCATAGTCTGCTTTCTCCTGGCCAGGAGTTTAATGGGAGGTGAAAGGGTCTTTGCTGAATAGTCCTGTGTTTGTTTTCTAGAGATAAATGTTCTCTGTACTTTTATTATGCCGTGGGAACCATTTACTTTAGCATAGGCAGAAGCAAACACTGATAAAAACTAGAGATCTAAGTAGGGCAGTGTAGTGGTACTAACATGGTGAAAAGAGGACAAAAAAAAGCAGTCTCAGCATTAATTGTGCTGAGGAGAGAGGGACAAAAGATAATGTATCTGTCAAATCAAAATTGGCACCTTTGGCTTTATTGTCCCCTAGGCCTGGACTGATGTTATTTAATTACTGGAATTAAGAAGTTAATACTTTTTACGGCAGTCAAGTGACGTGTTTTGTTCTGTTCCACTGAGCTCTATGTCCCATTCAGTCAGAACAACTATAATTAAGCCCAAAAAGAGCACTTTGGATCTACTAAAGCCTTGCCTGGGCTGTTCTGTGGGCTGCCTTAGCAGCTGAGACTTTTAGTGCTGTCTGATGAGCAAAAGCCTGTCTGGTATTAACTCAAGTTTTCTGAGTTCTGTTACATCTTAAGTTTTTGAGACAGCTGTCAATGCCAGCTAATGTAAAGAATGGATGTATACTGGATTCCCTCAGGCAGGAGCAAGAGGGGAAAGCAGCTCGTGTAAGAGTGTCAGCTGCAATGGGTGGTAGACCACTGCATTTGGCAGTGTGTTACATACAGTGGTTGGTTACACAATGTATAGGCACTAATCCATTTCCAAAGAGTTCAGTCTCTTCCCTTCAGGAAATGAATCAGACTTTATAAATTAATCTCTTCTTGGTAACTTCTGCAACTGCCAGTAAATGAGTGGGAATAAATGAATCCATCATCATGCTTTGAAAATATCAACTATAAATGATCCTGCCGGATTTCCAGCAGGGACATCAGCTCAGACCCATACAAACACAGAACTTCCAGCTTCACACTCTGATCCCTGTTGCTGTCAAGTTTATTTGTAGCCAAAAGGCCAGAGCACATAAAATTTCGGAGAGCCTGCTATGGTGCTCGGAGTACCATGGCAGTCTGAGCTATGAAGCACCAGCAGATGAGGAGCCCTGTTGGGATGGGCTGTTGCAGAGACCTTCTCTCAGCTCTTCTGCTGGCAGGATTTCTACAGGCTGCCCAGTTTCAGGCTTTGCTCTGGGGGAACATTTGGGACCTCTGTTGTTTGCTATTTCATCTTCCCATTTGCACACTATTTATGGTTCCTACTATGGTTGGGGAGAACAAGACTGGGGGAAGAGAGGAAATCCCACAGTGGCTTGTACCACTAATTCAGATTTCAAAGTGTTGATTATGGAGTGGAGGATTAAAACTAAGGATAGGAGATTTTTTGTTGAACAGGAAATGCTATAAATGCTGTTGGTCACTGTCCTTCAGTTTCCAGCAGTAAGCTTTTCCACAAATACTGTTGCTAACCCATATTATATACCAAGAAAGCAATAGGGAAAGGGAGCTATGAATGTACCGATTGTTTAAAAAAAAAAAATTACATGCTGTAGTGGCTGAAAAATGCATGACTTTCATCTGAATTCTGAAAGCTCCTCTGTGATTTCAGATGCTTTTACTCCTACTTTCCCTCCTTCCTTCATTCTTTAATAGATGAGAGAGAAGCTTGGTGAGGATTTCCTTGATAAGTTTTTGTGACCAGGAAACCAAGCCAAGAAGTCATCATCCCCAACTAGTTTCATCCACAGCATCCTTTTGATCACAGCTTATATTTATTCTTCTAAAAACCTAATGGCCTAAAACCTCGTCTTCAAGGAAGCAGGTATGAACATTGTTGTCTGGTTTTTATGAGGTGTGAACATGCCTGAATGGATGGCCCAAGGACTGCTCTTATTGAGGCCACCAGCAGGAAGCTTGGATAAACCTAACCAACGGCTTGGTCTGCTTCAGTCATTGTCTGAACATGAACAGGCATTTTTATATTCTTTTTGAAACAAGTGTAACTGTTATTCAGCTTGTGTTAAGCACAAAACCTGAACTATTAAATGTGAAGGCAAGTGTTTTGTATGTAAAAATTTGTTTTCCTAATGATATGGGAGAAGTAGATAAATAACCACTTTGACAAAAATTCTGGAGATAGGAAAAGCAAATGACATGGGTAATTGCTTAGTGATCTGGGATTATGTTTAGCATGTGGATTAAAAAGTGCAAACAGTGGTTTCAAAAAGTGGTGCCTGTGCATGTATTGACACCTCAGATTCAATGGTATTTTTCCGGAAATAAATAATACTGCCTGTGTTTGAAGGCAGACTCCTAATTTGGAAGCTGGTTGTTGTGATATTCAGAAGCATTATCCTGGCAATGGTCATCTTTTTGTTTTGAGTTTCATTTCCCTTTATTGCTGTGTATGATAACTCTAAGCCAAAAAATGGTGTTTATTCAGTTATTGACCAATGCTGTTACACTGACCTCAGGCTAATAAAAATGAGGGAGTGAAAGTGGGAAAATATGGACCACCTTGAGATATTATTGTGGTGTACAATATAGCAAGAAAGAAGAGCTCCTGTGAGGGTAAAGAGCCAACCCCTTGTTGTTCTCACTTTCCCGTTCTTTTAGACAAACCCAGTATTGCACAAGATGGTTGGTGTATACAGGGATCAATACTGTTTCCTTTTTTTAGTGGCTCCATGCATCAGCTGGGAGAAATGGGCAGCTGAACCCATGGCCAGTTTCTATAGAGACTGTATTTCTAATAAATAAAATAGTGCGAGAGTGTATTTCAAGCACAGGGATCTGGCTGGCTGTGGTGTCTGGTTGTTGGTATCAGGCACTGTTCTTGCTACAAGCCACTTTGTACAGCATCAAACAGTCCCCATACAGGGTTTGGGAGTTGGCTTGTACCAAGGACTGTTCCCAGTACATAGCTTGGATGCAGCTGCTGGTTTCTATGCCAGGTGGCCTCAGTGCCAGAGGCTGGTCCCAGGCCTGTGTCGCTTACTAATGCAGGTGTGTTTCACCTCTCTGGAGCACCCAGGTCATGTGGCCATTGCTCCTGGTGGGGTATCAGATTGCCTGCAGGAAGCTGGTTCCGTGATTTAAAAAAAAAACCCAAACCAACTAAGCCACAGGCTTAAGCAAGACACAGCCCTTGAAACTGTTATGCCTCTAAACACTTCTGTTGGTTGGAGATCTGTAACAGTAAGTTTGAAACCCCTGAATTTGAGACCAAAATAGTTTGAGATTCTTAAGATAACTTCAACCAGACGTCTAGAGGACAGGTCTCCCAGGGCCCCTGCACTGAGAAGTGCATGTGCCTGCCAAATTCCTGTGTGTGACATTGCCCAGTGGCCTGCAGAGCTGCAGCCAGGGCTGGAACCCAGCTGGAGCACTGAAGTTGCATTCATTGCCTTTGTGGCCAAGTTCTCCCATCAGACCTCTGTGCTCGCTTCCTGCACCACAGGACCTGCCCAAGCATTGGACCTGTAACCGATGTGAATATGTCCTCTGGCATTCCTCAATAGCTGTCAAGATATGTTTTCTCCATGAGGCTTTGTTTCTGACACCGTGGGATGTATCTTTGGCCAGTTTGAGCAGAGCTTTGCATGTCCTGTAGGTCTGAGAGATGGGACATGAGTGCTTCCTTATATGCCAGCTCCTTCCCTGCTTACACCATCCCAGGGTGGCATCCTTCCAGCGGGCTTGGTGTCATTGCAGCTGCACTGTGCCTGCCAGTAAAAGTACCCAGATTTGTTCTAATAAGCGTGACAGTCCCTTCACTGTTTCAGGCCATGTGAAAGCTTTGGTCCTGTATTTTTGAAGTCCTAGAACAGTGCTAAGCTGTAGTAATGACCAGTTTTGAAATACAAGTCACCAGTCATCTGCATCTGAAACACAGACAGCTGGACGTTAGGTGCTGAAGAGAGGATTCTTCAACAGGGACATCCAAATCTAGAGCAAAGCTTGAAGAAGATAAGGAAGTCCAGAGAACCTCTGCTGTGAAGTTTTACCAAAATATTTCATCTTCGAAAAGGCCTTCAATCATAAAAATTACATTTGTGCTGTTTTCAATTCCTAAAATACTTGAAATAAGCTGGATGTACAGTTGTCACAGACCTTACCCCAAGCAGTTTTCTGCCCATACATTTGGTGTTGCTGCCAAATGATTATAGAAAACTCTAATAGGTTTTGTAGGTTGTGTTAAAACTTCAAGGAGGACAGAAAATAAGAAACTTCCATTTCCTAGTAAAACTGGTGATGCCACAAAGAACTATGAAGAGGAAGTGGGCTGCCTCAGTAGGCTGTGAGCTCCTCTACCTAAGAAAAGCAAGGGAACTTCAGGTACAATAATTAAATTGGTCTTCAAAGCACATTTTCAATAGAAAGTACTTTATAGCTAGAGATGCTTGTTCTTTAACTATCACATAGGTCTTTCTGCCTTGTCCAGTTTACCTGCCACTGATAATGTAACAGGTGTTGTTTGTGCAAAGTCTCGTGGGGACAGTCTCTTCCATAGTCTTACGGTTTTTGTACAAGCTGTTTCCATTTGAATATCTGGTGGATGATTCACATAGTATTTCAGTCCTTCTCTTTTATCTTCTCCTTTTCCCACTATTTTGGGGACAGTGATGTGTCTCCTGTTAGGAAGAAATAGTAATTTCCTTTTATTTCAATGTGCAAACAAGCACCAAAATTGTCATGGCTGGTTTCATCCTGCTCCAATGTCACTTGAGAGTTTTGCTGCTGACCTCACGAGTGGGACCAGCTGAGCATTTCGAAAGGACAGGTGATATTTGCATTGCTGGAGGAGTGCATGTACAGCTGCATAAGGGTGATAGATATCCCTTAGCTGCCACTGCCACAGTAACTGTGATGGGGCAGCAACGGAGTCAGAAAATATGTGTTGGGTGTAGCATCATTGCTCTGACACTCTTTGGCATGGTGCTGCCCTGTGGCAGTTGTGTTGTCCTCCTATTCCTGAGCAACTTGGCCCAAGTTGCTAAGCTGTATTTTGTGTCTTGGAGCCAGGCTTTCCAGCGGCAAGGATTGTTGGACTTGCCTTGTCTTCTACAGTATGTTGTTGTTCCTTCTTGGATTGTGAGGTAATTTATATATTCTAGTTTGCTTCTTGTGTGGAGTGCCTTGCCTTGCATGTTTTCTATGAAAAGTTTCTTGTTTCACTTTTAATATTACTTTAGCTGTTCTCAGGATGGTTGATCTGAAATTATCCTCTGGTACAGGTCCTCTGATACTGAGGAAAAGGTGTCAGAGTATTTTAGCCCAGCCCCGAGTTGTTATAAGATTGATTGCCTTTTTAAGGCATCAGAGGATCAAGAAAGCAACAAAATTTCCTTTAAATCATGTACGCCTGGAATACTTGGGACATAAGAGTTGTACAACAGTCTTTATAGTATTTTTCTACAAAATCTCCTGCTTTTGTTGTACCACAAGATTGCACTGTCTTACTTTGGACACAAATAGAAATTCTACTTGGCCTCCATTGCATAAAATCTTGGAGAAACAATTCTAGCCATAGAGTGAGAGAGAAGCATATTTGGAATCAAATAAAATTAAATTACAAACAACTATCAATTATGCATTAGTAACAAAAGTAAACAGAACAAGATGTCTAACTTAGCTCTCTCCTTTCTGTGAAACTAAATTGATACTCTTTTCTGAAATCGGATCAGAGTGACACTGGTATTGCTATTTGGTAAGATGATATGGTTACATATTGTCTGAAAAAATTAGGAAAAATCATCAGCTAAAGCTGAAAGTTGAAATGGAAAGGTTTCCTTGTAGAGAGAAAGAATGAGATGAATGTGTGATTATCCATCCTGCCTTGCAGAGAAGTTCAGTTCTTGTTCAGTCAGTGCATATCCAGTCTTGATGCTATGAAAAAATGTAACTGCTATGAAAAAATGTAACTGCTGTATCTTTGATAAGCTTGTATAGTGTGGAGTGGCTTACACTGTGGTGTTTCATGTGAGTCCCATTTTTCAGTACCTATCTCTATAGTGGAAGCAGAACTCCCAGACCTGTGCTCTTACCTTAGACCTGCTGGTGTTTGGTATCACTGTCCTTAAGTTCTCTTGTGGAGCTGGATTGTGGTGCTGCTTTCTCTATATGTCCAGGACTGATTTAGAAGCATATCAAACACACGGTTTTTATCTTTGAGTAATAGTCATTTTTGTAAATATTTCCTAAACAGGACCAAGTTTGATTCTGTGTGTTTTTTTATTCGAAAGCTAAGCTGCTTTTAACAGAAAAATATTTTGTTCTTGAGACCAGTAATAACTTGACTCAAGTTGGGGAAGAAAAGAGAGTAGGAATTTAAGAGCTGGGGCTGAGACTTGAAGCTTTCCATGAACACTGCAGAGGAAGACAACAGAAGTGGAGCTTTTTTTCTTCCTTAAAATATGTACAAAATATGTACAAATTTGCAGTATGCGTTTGGGAGAAAGATCACTTGACATTGAATTCAGATCGCCTGAAATGGTCGTAACTTCCTTTTTCAAACTGTTGTTTATTTTTGTCTATGCTTATTTCTCAGTGATAATGAACCTTTGTCTTAAATGCAAAAAACAATTCCTGTCTGTTAAAAAAAAAAAAGCAGAGCCTAAAAGATTTAGTGACCCAAGTAACAGAGCAAGAACTTCGTATTTGTGAGGTGTTAAGGTAAGTGCAACTGCACTTCAGGGAGAAGCCTTAATGTGGGAAATACGTTCCAATTTACAGATTTGGAGGGTAGCTGTTGAATACAGTAAGGTTTTCACTGCCCTGTCTGTCACCAGGCTGCTTTGTAAATGCAAATGTGGAGCTGAACTTCTCACCCCTTCCCCATTGGTGAGGGACGATGCACATGCACAGAGCTGCCCTGATACCACAGTAACTGGAGTGGTGGGAGTCTTGGGGTTTAATGGTTTGTCTTCAGCCTGTTACCTCCATTTGGATAGACCTGTTATTATCAAAACACTGTGCTCTTTTAGTTTCCTTGTCTGAGCCTTACTGAACCAGACATTCACTGCCACCCTTACTGCAGGCTTTGTATCATTTGTACTTTATATCCTGTTCCCTACTGCTTGTTCTTCCCGTTTGTGTTCTATCTCTAACTCCTCTCAGCTCACTCTCTCATTTCCTCACCTTCCTGCTTGTTAATTCTCTCAGTGACCCTCCTCTTATCAATTTGGAATTCAAAAAAGGCAGGCTGTCTCCTTCCTGCATGAACTTGGAGCAGCTGCACATCCTTGCTAATACTGTTAAATATCAATATCCAGGGCATATCATATGAAAGTGAAATGGGACAGCTTGGATCAGGAAAAGCACTGACACCAGAAATTGGTAAAAACCACCTTGTGCATTGGTGATGTGAAAAAGCATTTAGTGTGTTTAGCTGGTTTAATCTGCAAGATGTTGCCTTCTGAAAACCTGAAGTACCCACTCTCTCCTTCCGTGGTCCAGCAGCAGTCCACAGTAATTCCCAGTTTATTACTAGGTTTTTAAAAACCTGTTTAAATATTATTAAAATGCATTGGATTGTTAAGAGTACTTGAGAGATAGTGAATGTGTGATGCCTCCCAGGCACGAGGGAGTGGGATGGGATGTTACAGGCAGCAGAGAAATGAAAATCAAATGGGAAGAGTTTCTTTCCTTTGCAGTGGGTGGGGGGAATGGCAATATTTGCCTTTGCCTTGCTGTTTCAAAGCTGGCTTGGTGAGGAAGGGAACATCAGCTGCTTGAGGAGGAATATGGGCTACCCCTGCAGTTGCTTGTGGGGGTGAAAATGCTGAAGGCTTGCTACTGCCAAGGAGAGGTGACCTTGGTAGTCTGGTACCTGCTGGTTGAAGGGTGTTGCTGAAAACAGAATAACAAGGATGCAAAGGGAGTATCTACACCTTCCCCACAAACACATATACATCTCAAGATTATATTCTTGCCAATAGCGTGAGTAATTTTAAAAGGCTATGTCTAGCAGGACTTGTAAATTGCTGTCAGCTCTTGTAGAACCAGATGCTGGAGCAAAAACTCTGGGGAGAGAAATAGTGTGCTTGAAATGCATGTAAAAATGAAAGGTGCCAGAGGAAGAGACAGTGTGGGATGACTGGGAGAACTGTTGGGAGTACAGAAAAATGTCTCTAAGCTTTTAAGTGCATGGCTTGGAAGTAGGCTACTGGACTGTCTTCTTTGGTTCCTATGTCCTAAACAGAATTAATGGTTGACCACTGGGAAACGTAGGACATAGATCCTCAGCATTCAGTGGCTTTTTAATTACCGTGTAGCTGCCATACCATGAACTTTTGTTTCCTTCTACAGAAATATTTTCCTTTCAAAAATTGACCAAACAAAATCATTAAAG
The DNA here is from genome assembly GCA_013398015.1 of Oreocharis arfaki. Classification (NCBI taxonomy): domain Eukaryota; kingdom Metazoa; phylum Chordata; class Aves; order Passeriformes; family Paramythiidae; genus Oreocharis; species Oreocharis arfaki. The sequence continues at coordinate 322,524 of VZRR01006742.1, read as the reverse complement.
GCTCTGAAAAAAAGAAGTGAGTAGGAAAAGCAAAGACAAACCTTTATCTTTCAGACTTGAGAGTGTGACATGAGTGTTTTAAAGGTACAGTTCCAGGGGGAAGAGATGCATTTGTGGAATGGTATGGTTGTGCATTTCTAACAGCCTTTGTTAGCTTGTATTTATTTCCACTGAGCAGTGCAAATGATGAAAATGTGTGTACTTCCAAAGCAACCCATTTGTTCACTGCAGTGTTCGAGGTTGTAACTGCTCTCAGTCTTTTTTGTAAACTTGCTGTTTCTGTTTATTGGTGTTATTTAGAGCAAACTGCCCATCTGATCTGTTTTAAGGGCCAGATCCTGTCTGCAGAACAGCTCTGTCTAATATTTTCTGCCTCCTCCCCTCCAACTGAAATAAAAATTGATTCTAAACAATGCCCTCTATGCACACTGCCTCCCTCTGATGCTCCGTAGCTGGGACATCTCTCAATTGAGTAAACTGCTCAACCTGCTGCAGGTTGTTAGTAATTTACATTTCTTGATAAGTGCTCACAAATTGCATATATCCCTCCAAAGATCACCGTGTGTGCCTGATAAGACACAATTTACTTCTATTAGATATGACATCTGGAAGAGACTTAGTAGACTGTCAGGTCATTCCACCTGGATGTTTTCAGCATGTCTCAGATACCAGGACAGGAGAGTGGGAGGAGGAACTGCTTAACCCAGCAGAATACACATGGATTGTGAAACCAACAGAGTGGGTTTTAGTCTGTGGGACAGGTATCTCGTGGCTTGAGGTGACTGGACACGTCGTCTCTTTGCATGGTAACTTAACTGTCTGTAAGGAAAGCTATTCCTCTCCTCCCTGCCCTCTGTGTAAGAAGCAATCCTGTCTGACCTGCAAAAAAGTTGAGCCAGAATTACAAACATGATTTTATTTTTTGGACAGTGCTGAGCCTGCAAGGCCACAAGACCAAAAAGGACCCTTGTTTTATTTACTGCCTTTACCCCATCTCAGTTCCCCTTTTTCCCCAGCAGATGCTGTGAGGAGATTTTATGCTAACTAATAGCACAAGGATTTACTTGCCCAGTGGGTTGTCTCTAGCTGTCTTTTACCTTGTATTACCGTCTAAAATCTGGTGTCCTCTGGCAAGGTCAGCAATAGATCTGGTCTGCTTCAATCTGCTACCATTCTCTGCTTGCAATGGCCCTTGAATAGGCCAAGTCATTACTTCAGGCACCTTTCTTTGCACTGCCCATGCCTATGCTAACTAGTAGCCTTGTGTTGGAAGGCAACATCAATTGATGCAAATGCCACAGCCCTGAAAGTGTTCTAGGCCAGGCCGGATGGGTCCCTGAGCAGCCTGATCGAATTGAAAATGTCCCTGCCTGTGGCAGGGGGGTTGGAAGTAGGTGGTCTTTAGCTCTCTGGTAAGGAACTTCATCTTTATTCAGGATGGGGAAAGTTGGTCAGCTTTTTCCAGTGTTCATGTACAGTTGCCTGCTATTTAAATCAGCAATCTTTGACAATCTTTGCTTTGAAAATATTCTGTCTTTAATCCCTCTTTCCTGTAAATATATAAATACTGACACCTTTATTGTAATCACCATGTCCAGTAGCATGACCTAGTAAGTACTTACTACTTTTGAACTTGAGGATGTTACCTTTTGTATTAGCTTGAAATAAGATTTACATGTGAGATGCTGCCAAGTGGAGAAGCAGATCTTTAGAGACGACTTTATCTGACAACCTCAAATCTATTTCTTCCAAGATAATTCTGGTAATTCCCCTATGAATGCCAGCAGTAAAAATCTGGACGATGCAAGCTAAGACAGCATCTGGACAGGAATCGCAAAAGACTCTTCTTGTAGCCCTCTAAAGAAAAATGCCAGTAAAGTAACGTAGTAATAAGGTGCCAGCAAAGAGGTTTTTATAATATTTGGTGCTTTTGCCATGAACCAGAATTTCTGTCCCGTATAGCAAAGAGGAAGTTACCAGTGAGACAATGACTAGGTAATTGAACTGAAGTTGCTACAGGCTTTGTTGGTTTGGTCAGTCACCTAAGCAGCAGTCGCCTATCGCGACACAGTTCCACCAGGCATCTTTACAAGGCTGTGCTGCAATATGTTGCACCATTTCACATATTTAAAGAATGCATTTTTTCGTACCTGAGGAGAGTTGGTCTTGTGTCCTCCCTACTCTGCTGCAATAGGCATGGCTTTCCTGTCCTGTCTTCACAAGGAGAAAGTTTCATGCAAATGGTCAAGGTTTTCCTCGTATTTGATAGCCTCTGTCTATTGCGCTCCTTTCTAATTTTCTTTCCACCTCTCTTGCCAGAAACATGTGGTTCTGGGATTGCCCCTGAGAGCTGTGGCTGACAAATCCTCTGTTCCCTCCCCTCAAGGTCTGGATTAGTTTCCTAACCCAAATTAGCAGATAAGCTGATTGGGTCTGAAGAGATGTGAAGTGTGGGAGAACTTACCAAGTGGATAGCAAAGTATTGCAAAGAGAATCTAATATTGATAAATATATTTTTTTCTCTTTCATCCATAGTCTGTAAGTTCTAAATCCTGCCAGCACAAATGAAAACCGTGTACAACTGCTGCAAATAAACGCTGCTGGGGTACATATGGGAAGAAGATGCATAAAGAAAAGAAAAGAATGATAATGATCTTAGAATTTATCAGGTTTCTCTGTATGTGAATTGCTTCATTTAGTACAGAAGATGCCAGTTCAGACAGGATATTGCCTCATTATAGGGGTTAGAAAGCAGGTGAGGGGAACAGAATGCAAGAACAGGTCTTCCAAGAGACTGGAAAGATTGGTTACCTTAAAGAAGAGGGATGTAAAAACTGATACAAGTATACCCAGCAACTAACCAGTGGAGAAGGTAGTGACAACAGAACTTCTAGTCTTGTAACAGGAGAGCAAGAGGATGTTCATTGAAATTTGCTGTTAACTATTTTAAACATGATAGAATAAAATTACTACAGTATGAAGTTGAATGCTGAAAAATGGAGAAGCTGCATCTAGGCCACATGAAAGAAGTAGCTGGATGTAAAGAGGCACTGCATGTTTGAGAGAGATTTTTTTTTAATAATAAAACCTAAAGTTAGGATGGAATATTCAGTCTCACAATACTGGTTTGAAGATGGTTTCTGTTCAGCTGTGTTGACTTCCATCTCCCCATGCAACCCCCACAGGAATGCAGAGATGACAAACTGACTGTCATTTAAGCCCTTGAAATGCCAGATCATTTCTGAATTGCATAGTCAGAGGTTTGGGCTTTGCTGGCACCTCAGAACACACTCTGCAGTATGCATGATAATGAGAAATCTGAGAGTCCTTGGTAAAGCACTTCAGAGCTGCAGTTCCTTTGCAGCTGTTGTAAAAACCTTTCAGGACAGGGTTGGGTTTGCGTACCTTTGCCCCTCTTTCTTCATCCCTTTCTGCTGGCGCTACTTCTGTTGGCCTTGCTCGTTTCCTTCCCAGAGTACTGAGACTCCCCAGCCAGAGTTGTCCTGCTGGGTCAGAGCAGCAAAGTGGCTTCTTACCTCCTCTAGAAGAGCAAAGCCTGTAGGAGTTGTGTTTGTGTGAGGACAGTGAAAATATCTCTGAGTCAGGCTGCCCTGAGAGGAAAACGGCAATGAGCAGAAAAGCTGAGGGAACGTTTTATCACTCCTGAATGGTTGTTCAAGTTCAGCTGGAGGAACTGGAAATGCAATTCCTCTGTAGAAAGTCCTTGATGCTTCAAGGAGAGCATTTCCAGAGGCACTTCGGTGTGGCACAGAGCACACAAATACATTCCAAGTAGATATGTTTGTTGTCTCTGAAAAAACAGTGCTATAATTGTTCAGCAGTATTTGAAAACCAAAAGCCTATCTCTTCTTACAGAGGGTGTTTCAATAAGTTTTCAGCACCTTCAGCTGCATGTGACCAGCTGATTGTCCTATTCATTGGCTAAGGAATTTACCTGTACAGTACAGGTATGGGGGTTGGATTTTGGTTTGGGTTTTTGTCATGGTTTAACTTCAGGCAGCAACCAGGCACCAGACAGCTGCTCACTCAGTCCCTCCATGGTGGGATGGAGGAGAGAATCGGGAGAGTAAAAGTGGGAAAACTCAGAGCTTCAGGTAAAGACAGTTTAGTAGGCAAAGCAAAAGATAGACACACAAGCAAAGATAAACAAGGAATTCAGTCACTACTTCCCATCAGCAGGCAGGTGTTCAGCCATCTTCAGGAAAGTAGGGCTCCATCATATATAACCATTACTTGGAAGGACAGAATATATCACTCCAAACATCCCCCACTTCTTTCTTCATTCCCCAACTTTATATGCTGAGCAAAACACCATATAATATGGAATATCCCTTTGGTAAGTTGGGGTCAGCTGTCCCAACTGTGTCACCTCCCATCTTCTTGTTCACTCCCGGCCCACTCGCTGACAGGGTGGGATGAGAGGCAGAAAAGGCCTTGGTTCTGTGTAAGCCCCACTCAGAAATAACAAAATGTCTCAGTATTATCAACACTGTTTAGAGCACAAATCAAATCACAGTCCCATAGCAGCCACTGTGAAGAAGATTAACACTCTCCAGCAAAAACCAGCACAGTTGTTTTGGTTTGGTTTGGGCTTTTTTCACGAAGAACAAAATCAGAGAAACAATTAATTAAAGCGATAGTTTATGTAGTAGCAGAAATAAGTGCTCACATTGAGAGTTAATGACTTTATGGGAAATCTGTGGGTGTTGGGACTTAATAGCTGCTTGCTTTGAAAAGCGTTTGTTTGCGCTGGGATATGATGCTCTTCTCAAAATCCAAGAAACACAGGGTTTCCCCTACAACTTTATGTTACATGAATTTAATGTTGTGTGCTTTCTGACTGAATGTGGTAAATACACTGTCAAGGCAAAATAACACTTTTGGAGGTTGTGCATGGTCTTCCCTCTTTGCATCCGGGAGCCTATTTTCCTTACAGAAGGATTCTGAAATATCTTCTATGAATGGTTATACTCTGTTTAGTACTTCAAGTATCTTGCAAGAAGCAGTGAAGTAGTTAATGATTTAATTTAGTCTCTTACGATGAATGATGTAGATGACTTAGGTCCAGAAATTAAAATGCTGAGAGAGGGTATCATCCTATACATGTGGAAATGTGGCTTCCTTCCTCTGCAGTAGAGGCATAATTTACTAGATGTTACACTGGATAGTTAACCAAACATTTATATGAAAAATAAGTTGAGGCCTAAGGGTAGGACTTAATTTAGTGCTTGGGATCAAATATCAATCTTTTGCTGTAAATTAACCTTTATGTGACTATAATTTATTAGAAATGCCATTCTGGTGTTATGTATAGTGAAAATGAGTATGTTCAGTTTTCACTTCACAGAGCCACTTTTTTATCAGTTGAATAATGCAGTCATTTTTATGCGGAGTGAAGCATGCATAACTTAAAAATTATCACTAAGTTGGAGCTTTGGAGAGAAAAAATGCGTTGTGTTCTGCTGGACAGATGTTCCTACCAGGCAGCTGGAAGCAGGACCATGATCTGGTGGGTTCTAGTTTTTCATGTTTGCTACATGGGCAATTTAGAGGGTCATAGGAGGGTTGCTTTCTTGCAAATTCTGGATCCGCTAGGTATTTTTAGCATGGTTCCACTGAGTCACTTACTGCATAGCAGGCCTGCATTTTAATCTTATGAGGATCTTTCCAATAACTTCCATTACTGACTCATTTGAATGTTGGAAAGAGGTGAAAGTAATTGGATTGCAATAATTGAATTATCCAATGCAATTACCTTCAAAAGGTCGCGTATTTATGCTTCCTGAATGCACATAGGAATTGATCAGCACAGGCAGCACCAAAGCTGCATCTGTTCTGGAAGTGAAATCCTTTAGTGAGGTGTTGTGATAAGAAGCGACGCAGAGTCCCCAGGCAGGTGCAAAGGACAGCCCTTTATTACAAAAACCCAGCCTTTTTAAGCAGTTATTAGGTTATCAGTTTACATAGTTTTTAGGCACAACAAACATAATTCAACCAACCACCACACACCACGATGTGAGCACGTGGTCGTCATGCAGCATGTTTTTCTACCCCTAATTGAGCTGTATCTGTTTCCCACAGTCCTTTTCTACTTAGCCAAAGTAACAGGCCTGAGCCATGATTTTACAAAGGCAACAAGGGCTTCATTTTATAAGGTTTTACCTTTGTGCAACAGTGGGGTATGGGTGAAGGAGGTCTGTGGGTTAGAGGGAGGTGAAGATCATTTTGTTACCTCAAAGATCTGTGAGAAAGACTGGTGCACAGTTTTTAATGAGATAGTTAATTTTGAAATTTTGCTTGAAAAAAAGTCACAATGTGATGTAACACTTGTTGTTTAATACTTTCCAAAGCTGAAGGTTGATGCTCACTGGGAGCTCCAGCCTGGCATTTACCTGCGTTTGCAGAAAAAGTTAGCTTCCCTACAGTATTTTTGCTGGAATGTGATGTTGTCACTACACTGCTTCTTATGACACATGATGACAGCTGCTTTTGTGGAGCTGCTGAAGACCTGAGGCAGCTCAGCTCTCTGAACCTTGTTCTAATAACCTCAACATAACAGAGTATTTTCGTGGTTGTGACTTATGGTTAATTTTCTGTGTCTCTACTTGACCAAAGTTTCTGAAGTGGAAGCTGGTCAGAATCTGGTTTTTGTCCAGTGCCTGAAGAGCAGAGCTTACACTGCTCCCAGGCATGTGTACTCAAGTAACTGGAAAAATCACTGAACTGCATTGCTCATTGTCCAGAAAACTGAAAAATGGGTGGAAACTGTTTCACAGCTGAGTAGTAAAGCTGTCATGTCACTGTCTTTTTTTTTTGAGTCATAAAAATTCATTTCTCCTGAGATTGTCTCCTGTGAATCTTTGTTTTCTAGTCACTTGCCACAAAATACCTAAAAAGCCTTCTATGTAAACCAAAACTCTGTTAAATAAAATGGTGTCACTTTCTCTGATGTCTAAGTACAACTGATGGGTATAACACCCCGAGAAACCCATGCAATCTTCTAGCTGCATATAACCTACCAAAACTTTGAAATTTTCCCTGTTATGCAATGTGCTTCTGCGTTTAGTTACAGCAGCATGAATTAAATGGGGAAACATTTTATAAAGCATTGTTTGAATGCTTAGTAAGCTTTGTGTGGAAAAAAATCCTGCCTTTCAGTCCATCTGCGTGCTTGCTTGGCACGCTGTTTTGTGAAATGTTTTTTTTATATCACTTGGTGGGATTGACAGTGCGCTTGAATGTTCAAGAGCTCATGAGACTCCTTCCTCCCTCACCGCTGGGGCCTGAGGTACTGCTACCAGGTCTAGCAGCCACCACGCATGTTTTGTTATGCTCCCTGTGCTGTTCACATCCAGGGCTCTGTGCAGTCCTTGCTTGGTTCACTTCCCTTGCCGTGATCCTGTTTCTCTGGTGCTTCTGAGCTTTGTGCATGAGGGTTGCTGTATTGGTGACAATGGCAGCAGCGTTTTGGATACAGCAGCAGCATGTCAAAGATGCTGGCTGTTGGGAGCTGGCCCACGTTCCTCTTAAAGTCGGATCTTACTGCTCTTATGGTTTTGTTGCAGGGCTTGAGAGATAGAGAGTAAGGAGTGCAGTTGTTATTCAAAAGGCTTTTATTTTGTAGGAAGCCCAATGATGAGTTACAGACCAAGGTTACAATGAGGATATTGTATCTTTTAGAAATGCCTTCATGTAATCGCTGCTAAGAGAACTTCTCTAGAACAGCCCTGAAATAAAGTCCATTCTTCAGAACTCTTTTATCTTTTCCTCACACATTTCCCCCCTTTCCTGAGGATGTAGCTCTTGCACTTTATTTTAGAAACTGAACCTTCCCTTTTGTAATACAAAAGAACCTAGACCAGGTCTCCAGTGATTATAGAATTATAGGGTATCCTGGGTTGCAAGGGACCCACAAGGATCATCAAGCCCAACTCCTGGACCTTCACAGGACATTAAGAATCACACCACATGCCTGAGAGCTTTGTCCAAATGCTTTTTGAACTTCGGCAGGCTTGGTGCTGTGACCAGTTCCCTGAGGAGCCTGTTCCAGTGAAGAACCTTTTCCTAATATCCAACCTGAACTTCCCCTCACTCAGCTTCATGCCATTCCCTTGGATTCTATTGCTGGTCACCTGAGAGAAGAGATGAGTACCTGCCCTTCCACTTCCCCTCGAGAGGAAGCTGCAGACTGCTCTGGGGTCCCCACTCAGTCTCCTCCAGGCTGAACAGGCTGAGTGACCTCAGCCACTTCTTATATGGCTTCCCCTCCAGACCCTTCACCATCCTTATGGCCTTCCATTGCATGCTCTCTAAATAGCTTTATATCCTTCATATATTGTGGCTGTATAGCTGTACACTGTCTCAGTCTCAGAAAAAGTCCAGTGAGTTAATCTTTATTAGTTCAGCTTAAATCACACATTTGTTTATCAAAACCAGTGAAAACAAGGTAGCACCTGGAATGTGCCCCAAAATTTCAGGGTATATGCAGAACACTCCATCACAGCTGTGTGATAAGTTTTGTGGGAGTTAATATGGGTGAGTCTGAGTGAGAGAGAGAGTCATGCAGTCCCTGGGCCTTTGGTGTTGGGTTTGGTGGGGGTGGTGTGGAAGTGCTGAGGTTTTGTCTTGATTTTCTTTTGCTTTTTATTTAGGTGGATACAGGATAAGGACTGTTAGATAAAGTCTTTTTGTTGCGTGAGGCTTTGGCACTCTGCCATTGCATTTCTATTTGTTTTCCCGGAAACAAAAGCTGACCCAAAAACTGGTTCTGGTTTTGACTTTGCTTTCATATACTTTCTTTCAAAATTTATTGGAGAGATTAAACTCATCACTGGTTCCAGTACACTGGCAGTGGTTCATGAGCTGCCTCTAAGCATGAAAGAGCCTTTATTCACAGTAGGGTTCCATGTTGCTAACTGGTGGAAGTCAGAATCTCTTCACGTCTCTTGCCTGCGAGAGTCCCTGAAGACACTGGGGGGTTTATGGTACTGTATAATTCCGTTTAACGCAGTTGTTAAATCATTTTCCTTATCCTACTTCTAATGATAGTGTGTCTCTGCTAAAGGCAATAAAGCCATCAGTGGTGTACTTGGACTTCAAATGCACTATTGTCACAATTATTTAATGACATCAGGTAGAGCTTTTGCTGTCACAAATGCAGATATTTAGTTTCTAGAGAGACGTGTGTTTTGAATACTTCTGAAGTGTCTCTTACTGGATATTTAGGAATAGGTGGAGTTTCTTTTCAACACTAAAGAAGTCTTCAGTGTATTGGCGGTATGAATATGTGCTAATACTCCATTAGGTATGCCTGAAACCTCACAGATTGCACTAACCCTTATATGATATTACCCTAATATCCTTTTGTTTCTTCTGTCGATAAATAGCTGGAGGAGTTTTAAAGGACCTTCCAGAATAGTTTGGTGTGTTCATTTTCCTTTTTCAAAACTGCTCTGAAACTGTGTTAAATCAGTTCTGTAGTTAGAACAGCGGACAGTAGGAAGTGTTTATTTTTAACCATGTCATTTGCTCTGCTCACATACCCCCCTTTCCCAAGGAGCTGTAATGTGCAAAGGGTCTCTGAATAAGCCTGATGACTTTAGAAAGTGACAGACAGAAGTTTCTGTACCTCTGTAATTTCTGTCCTCACTACAAATAAGAATAAAACTATAAAATAATAAAATAAAAACTTGAAAATAGTTTCAAATCTTGTTTGATGCTTACTGGTCTTGGTCACTCAGTAAGATGAGAGAAAATAATCCTGCAGTGTATAGTCCAAGGTATGAACAGTAAGGAATACATTAAAATGCCATTTAAAACAATTTCCTGAAGCCCAAGAATACCTACAAAATAATGTAGTAAATTGTATGTGTTGAGGGTTACCTCTGCTCTGTAATACTCTGGTGTATGTCTGGGGCATGGAGGTACTAATGTTACAGAAGTGCATCTCAGCAAAGAGAAACTTTTAAAAAGACAGGAGTGAGAAAGGAAAAAAGAAAAACAAATAAACAGGAGAGGAAGGATCTGTTATGGGAAACTAATATATTAGGTTTCCTCACTCAAACTGTACAACTAGAACTGGTGGGTTTATGGATCTTCTGGAGAAGTGGAGTGTTATAGAGATCTTGGTTCTTGAGGTAATGGGTCTCCCTACCACAGATTTCACAGTACTGCAACATACAAATGTCTTGGGCCAGTGCTTTGCTGCATCAATATGTCTGTACTGTATGCAGCACCAGTGTTTGTCTTTTGCCTTAATTTCATGCAAGGCACAAAGGAGAAAAGACAGGAGCCCTGCCTACGAGTCACAGAAACTCAACTCCAACACTCCAAGCAACACTTGAATTTTCCAGTGGTGAGGTGATTGCTCAGGCCAGAGTAGAGATAGAGTAGAGCATTTTGCATCCAACCTGGCAGCTTTGTGCAGATTTTCATGGGGCACACTGCAGCCTAGATGCACAAAGTTGGGTTTGTATGAACGAATTATTTTTATCAAAAATGAGCTACCAGTGCCTGAATAAGTTTCTGTAGATAGTGATGCACAGAGCTGCCATGCTGAGTTGGATGTGCTGCTGTTGACATGGGCACCTCCATGAGTAGTAGGTACTCAGGTGAAGCCCACCTCCTGCACAGCCTGGCAGTGTGCTTGAGACTTGCTGGTACATCCACAGCCACCTGGACTTCAGGCACATTCTCTTCATCATAACAGAGAGAAGCAATATTTCTTTTAAATATGCAATTTTCATGTCCCCTTAATATATGAAGACATAGCCTGTCTTTTGTATGGCAGAATTATTTCTGTATGGCTTGTCTCATTTAAAAATAAATCATCTCTGTTATGAAAAGGCTAGAAGAATATCCATCGATTTGACAGCTTCTAAAAATTTTTCCAAGTCAATTCACTGGCAACAAAATGAAGGGACAACTCATTTCCATGGTGATGCTGACTGCATCACTCTAGAACAGCTGAAGAGTGAATCCTGACCTGGGTGGGTTAAGTCCAGTAACCATGCAAGCAGCAAGTAGTCCTCATACTGGATATCCATTAAAAAAGCTTATTTTCATTTATGTTTGTTTTTTTTCTTTGAATTTTTTAGAAGCTCCAAAAGCTCTGGGTTTCACATCTAGTGGGTAGTATTGTGTAAAGAAGTATATAGAAATGTGCAGAACTGCAGCTGAAAAATGACATGCTCTTCCAAGAACATTTGGCTTCTCTCAAACTGAGTAGTTAGTGTGGTTTGTTCTTTAGCCCAAATCTACTTTGAGAAAAAGTTAGCCAGAAAAGGTTACTGAATTGAGGTTGGTTTTCCTTCTTTCAATAGAATGTTTTGTCTATTTCAGTGATCATAAGAGAAGAAAACTCCAAATTGTCATTTCCTGACATAAGGAATAATTTTCACCCTTTTACATGAGCTTATACATAGGTATTGGAAATCCATTATAATGCTTAATATAAATTTTAAATGTTTGCTTTAAAGACATGCAGAGTAATCATCCTCAATTTAAAAAAAATTGTTTTTAAGATCTTTTATTTTCTTTTATTTAAAATCATTTACTGGGGAGATAGTTAACTCTAAAGAGTTGCACAAACTGACTTGCTGGTTATGTTCCCTTTCACACACCTTACAGTTAGATGACATCTTTTCATAGTATTTTTATTCTTAGAATGCTTTGTTTCTCATTTAGTTCTCATTTAGTCACATGATTTAGTCCTTAAATGGAAATATATTTGACTACACTAAGAAATGAGCATACTGTGTACCTATAGAAGAGGCCTATATTAGTAACAGTAGTTTCACTCTTGACCAACCTCCAGCAGTTTTTTGTTTGTTTGTTTTAAGCTTTACTAGAAAATATGTTTTGTTTCATTACCATTCATCTAAAAGTCTTAACATTGATGTAATTGTCAAATTAATTAGTAATTCTGCAGTGGATACAGTTTAATAAACAATGACAAAACCAACCCAAAGCATCCAAATAATTGCCATTTTTGCAACTAATATTATTTTTTATTTCCTCCAGCTTTTGAAAGATCTGTTCTTCTACATAGTCCTTTCCTAGCAAGCTGAATTATCTGTAAGATGTTGTACTGGATTTATTACTTGCCAGAGCCTCAGAGTGGAGAGCAGATGCGTTGTTGAAGCCTGGGGATTTTGAAATTGATAGCACTCAAATACAAAGATTGGGATGGTCAAGAAAGACAGGTCTCTCACAGGTGCACCTCCTCAGGGCAGTTTCATATTAAATTATTTCAGCTGCCTGTGATTCATCCCATTATTTTTTTGCGCACACTCATTCATTCCCATAGTGACCTCACTTGTCAAGGACAAACACGTTTGTAAGAACTCATCCATTTGGGAAACAGAGTGGTTGATGTGCTTCTGGAGCTTCTGGTCAAGAGCTATGGCCAGCTACAGGGAGAAATGACAGAAGCATTTGTCGGTCCCTCTCACGATCAAAGATACATCAGCATTGTTATTGGCTGGTGAATTGTGCCTTATAAAAACTTTTGGTGGCTTTGCTTCAGAGCTGCTGCTGTGTTCAACACAAAAAGACCGTTAGACTTAGGAGATAATTATAATGGATGTTACATGTTACAGTAATTTGTGAGAGCTCTCTTTACATTGGGACTTGTTAACCCAATGAAGTGTTAGTTTTCAGAGCAACATACTGTGTCAAAGTGTATGCTTGAGATATTTCTACAATGATTCAGCTTGTGTAGTGCCCAAATACACAAGGTCTCTGAATTATTTGCTGTAAAAGGAGTTTGAATGCAGAGTAAGATAATTAGAAACCTGATTTTGGATATAGACAATACAGGAGGACATGGTGGTGCAGCCTTTGGTTTGAAGTTTGAAGGATAGATTACTAGTTCTTGAATTGCTTTATTATGCATGGCATCTCAATTCAGATTATATTTGTGTATGTAATGCCTTAGAGCAATTTCTATTATATTATAATATATTCATTATATTTATTGTATTTATTATATTGTGTTTATTTATTATGGTATTGCTCTGAACTTGTACTGACTAAACAGGGCTGCCATCTGCTTTTTAAATAAAATGAGGTAATTTTAGAAATGATCATGTAGTCTTTTCCATAAGCTGCATTTCCATATTTCAGGTACTGGAAAGAGCCATTCTTGCATGTTTCTTTTTCCTTAATAGTATCAAGTGCAAGTTATAGAAACAATACTTTTTTAGATCCCTTCTGTAGCTGCTGTTGCATAGTGACTTTGGTGGAAAAGGCTAAATAGAAGTGGGCGATGGGTCAAAATCTATTGTGCTATGCCAGCATGGGGCTGTCTTGGATAACTCTATTTTCTAGAGAAGGTTAATACATTCAGTGTAAATCAATAAAGCGTGGAATACAGTATTATATGGAGAGTTTTCTAGTTAATGTTGAATGGTATAAGGATTAGAGGAACAAGAAGGCAGGTAACAGGTGGCTGTAATTGAGTTGACAGTTGGCTGTGCAGGAACAAGCAAGAGGTTAATGCTGCTTTAACTGTTGACGCTGTTACTAGACACGTTTTGATGAAATTAACTGATGAACTGAAGTTAAGAGAGAGCTTCAATTACAAAGAGGCTTCAGAGACTGGACAGAAACAAGCAAATGGCAATGAATGGTGGAATAATAAATATTTAATGACCCAGATGGTACATCAGTGCAGATCCTGTGCTCTGGAAACAAGCAACAAATGTCTCAAGTATCTGAAGGGCATGGATTGAGTAACAGGGATCTGACAATATAATATGATTATGAGAAAGCAAAAGTAATCTTGAGATACATTGGGAAGATCTTCTAGTAGAGAGGAAACTGCTGATGTGTTTGTAGGGAGCACTGTGTGGTTCTAAGTGCCTCTATTCAAGGATGACAACTCCAAAATTTGGAGCAGAGGAGACCTGCAAGGCTGCTTGTCACCTTGGTCATCCTCTTCAGAGAAGGATGATGGTTTATTTTCTTCGTGCTCGTGGCTTCTTCTGATAGTGCTCTGCATGTACTGAGGAGAGGGAAAGGTCCTGACGCTGAAGAGCTCATTGTTGGCACAAATGGACATAATCTTAGTAATTAGCAGCTGAAAATCTCAGAACCTCCTTCTTTCTCTTAGAGGTTTTCCTGAAGCAGAACAATGAAACAACAGGCAGCATATAGGCCAAGGCTTACCCTGAGAGCAGGGGGAAGGCTTTTGCAGAGACTGGAAGCGCTGATGCAGGAATACTCTACTGGGCTAGCTGTGGTGTCCCAAATCCTCACGTGAAGTGTTGAATGAACAGTCATGTTCAAGTCTTTGTAAAGGCAAAGAACTAAAAGCCATAGGAGTTTCCAAATACTGTTGAGATATGTTCAGCCAAGGTGTTGAATATTACATGGAACCAAGGAGTGGTCTACCCTCATCACCTTACAGGGGTTGATCTGAGGCTGATGTATCAGGTGTAGGAGTTCACAGGTTTATTTTCCCTCTCAGCAAAATAATTTAATATTGAAGAACATCTTGTGCATTCATTGTGACCACTTTGCTTTCATTCAGTCATGGTTATTTTTTTAATCCTTCCTCACATGTATGTTGTGCTTTTTTTCTTTTACAGAACAGTTCGTGTCTGGCTGAAGAGAGACAGTGGGCAGTACTGGCCGAGCATATACCATGCAATGCCATGTAAGTATAAGGAGATATTCAATATCTACTGTGGATTTGCAAAATGGCTTTTCTGGTTTTGATGAAGCTTCATGCTTATGACCATTTGCAAGCTTACGTCTTTGTGTCAAATGTTATTCTTGAACAATCCTCTTGGTATTGGTGAAGCTTTACCAAGTTACATGCTAATGCTTCTGAGAGGCATCAGAGATTACAGCAGTAAAAGGATACAGGCATGTTAGCAAGGGATGAGCATTTAATGCAAACATAGATTTTATAATGTGGGAGCTCAAAATGTATTCTTGTATTCTGCCTCTAATGGAGTCCATAAAGCTTTCTAAGTCTCCCATATAAATCACTCTGCCCTTCCTACTGTATGTGCTCAGTCCATTAGAGTGCAATGGTAAATGGTTTTATTTGGTAAGAACTTAATATTCCATGGCAGCTAATATGATAGAGAGGATACTAGACAGGGAAGTCAGCTCTTCCAGTTTAGAAGCAGAATCATTTTACCTCTGCAATTAAATGTGGAAAACCAAATTTCCTTGATGGATCCTTCCATTATGTCTCCTCTCCCAAAGAGAGTGTTCATTCTTTGAGAAACTGCAGATCAATGTCCATTTTTCCAAGAGAGAGTTGAAGAAATGTCAGCCCTTGCTGTTTGCTGTAACCCGTGTGTTGAGTGCAGGAATATAAATTTTTAGGTCATCAGAGGCAGGCATATGCTAATGCTCTTCAGTCAGCTTCAATCAGATGTGCTGGGTTAGCCTGTCTTTGGAAAGCTTATAAAGCTGACCTTAAATCCAGACTGGGGAGCAGGTTTCAGGTCTCATGGAGGTATTCATACTGTCTGGAGAAAGAATTATTTTAAGCTAAGATAGGTAGATTTGGAAGAGACATCTGTCTCCATGATACGTAAAACATTTAATAGGTGTAAGTTTTAGTACAAAAACATCGATTTAGGACCCTAGGGCAGCTGTGGTGTTTGCCTGCTTTAAGAAAACGATTATTTATTTGGTAGAGAGGAGGACCCCTCATCTTCCTTTGGTGGTGGACTAGCTCATAAGAACGTGTCAGTCCTCAAAGGTACTTTCTGCTCAAGATCGTGCTCAAGAAGGTATTGGGAACTAGCTAATGATGTGGCAGTCTGTGGAGCTCTGTCATGATCACTAGCAGTGGCCTGAGTTTCCTTGACCTGTCCTAAGAGGTTTGCTTTCCCCAGCCAAACTGTTACGAAATGGCTTTTCTAGCTATTTGGTATTGATACTTCTCTTTTTCCATGTGATGTTTTTGCATACATTTGCATTTTTGAATCTCATTAGGTTCTTCTCTTGTCTTAGCAAAGCTGTGTTATTGCCAGTAATAACAGCTTCAGTGGAAATGATGGATTAGATCCAGTTCCACTGAAGGGGGACTATTTCAAAGCTCCTTCATAAATTTGGACACTTGACAGTGCTCCTTCACTTCAAAGGCTGGTAAACTTTTGAGGCATGAGATACTAAAATTATACTGTTATTCAACAATTTCAGGAATGATTAGGTATAATTAACAACTGAAGCAATGACATTACATGTAATGAATTAATTGCATTATCAGCCATGCCTTTAAGCTTGGAAATCGTAGAAAGGGCTCTGAGTCAGGATCTGCACAAGACTGCACTTGACTGGAAATGATGGTTTTGTCTGTTTTTGTGTTGATCACCATTTTGATGGTGCTCTGCTTTAGGTTCATACTGGGTTTTGTTGTTTAAAGAACAATGCCTGCTGAGAGGTTCTCTGTGTAAAAATGTGGTAGGCACAATGGTGCCTTTGTGCTGCTCAGCAAGCTGTGAGTGGCAGTCTTACCTATAGATACCCCATTAACATGAGCTGTGACTTAGATTGGGACATCACCATAGTCAGTTTTATGATTTGGTATCAGGTAGCCTTAATAACTGAGTTTGCAGCCTAGGTCCTCTGGGAGATGAGAAGGATGAGGAATTGGGTTGACTCAGTGATGTGCTCTGGTCAAGTTCTGCACCCAAACAGGGTCATCAGTGCATTCTGAATGTGAAAATCATTAAATATTTGAAAAAAGAGTCAAGATTATAAATCTCTTCTGAGTTTAGAGGTAGGATTTCCCCTAATCGGGAAAGTTTTGATGTCCTGCCTATGGATGATTATATGGTCAAAAAATTCTGGACAACCTAGTGGCCACATTTTTGATCATCATCTCTAGCCCATGAGAAAGGAAAGAGCTCTAGCTGAAACCTCACTAATACATTTCCTTCACACCAGTGTTGTATCAACAGCTGATTAACAACAGGCCTCTGTGAGCGTGTAACCCTGGTTAGATGTGTGCTCTTGATTACAGGTGTAACCATGGTTAGATTTGTCACTTTGGGCACAGAATTAAAAAAACACTTAGCAGACACAAACTTATGAAAGGTAAAGAAATTATAGTCAAGAGTCAAGTAAACTTTTCCAATAAAAAAACCCAACAAAACTAAAACACACAAAAAGACCCAAATGCAACCAAAAACCCTATTACAGATGTGGAATGGAGTAAAGGATTTATTGTACTGGGGAACAATGGAGTATCCAGTCTTTGAGGAAGATAATACCCTGCTTGTCTTATGATGGTTTTTATAACTAACACTTTGCTTTGAACAGGAGGGTAAAAAAACTGCAAAGCAAAACTTGTTCCTTTAGTCTTAAACTGTGTCACATTTAGGCACTTCAAAGGGGGGGTCCCTGAAATTGTAGGTACAAAGTCTTTATTTCTCTTCTGATTCTGTCAGCTTCTAATAAAGGTAGCACATTTTTGAGAGCATGAAGTATGTAGTTGGGTTTTTTCTCGATGTTTCATTTTCTGAAGGCAAAAATCAGTGTGTATTTGCCCTGTATTTAAGACAAAGACTGCAGCCAGACTTCTGCATCAGGAATATCCTGCTTGTCCTCTATAGTAGTTCAGGTCAATCTTTTTCCAGTCTGAAATCAAAATCATGGCTAGGTACTGAAGTAGAGAGCCTTCAGAGTGCTGTTATTTTTCCTGGATATGTCTTTAAAAGGGTCTTAAATATCTCAGAAGCTTAAGATTTCAGGTTTTTGTTACATTTTGTTTTTTTCTTTTTCTTGTTCTTCCCCTCTTTTTAATGAGCCTAAGTGCTTAAGTACCTGAATATCGTCTTAATTTTACCAGAGTAAGCTGCTGCAGTGTTGTTACAAGTGGCGCCACTGACTATGTCAGTGTGGCTGGTATGGACATAGTTTTAGTGCTGACATAATGATTTTTCTAAGAGCACACATTACTGAAGAGTTCCCTTGAGAAAATGATTATAACAAAATAAGTATCTTTACACTGCTATGGTTGTGTACACACAGGTCTGGAATTCAGAAGTTATTTCTTTTGTGATCAGATCGTGTCAAGCAATTGCTTGCATCATTTGCTTCTGAAGTGTTTGGGAAAAGCATGCTTCAAATAGTTAATTTACCTGAGACTTCTCTGTGAGCTGCTCATTGCCTTCAGAGACACTGGTAGCTCTTTCAATGTATACGCAGTGTCCAGCATTTAAAAGCTGCTGTGTAGAATATGCTTGTTCTGGCATTAAGTGCCTTTAAAATTATTTTATGTTTATTCCGCTTAGAATTAGGAGGGGTTTCTGTCCATTTGTTTCTGCAACTCTTATTTTGCTACAGGCATAGAAGCCTCAATATAATAGTAATGCACTGCCTTTGGAAGAGTTGATTCCAGTTTGCCTTTTCTAAGGGAGAGGTACAGGAAGGAGCAATTTTGTAACTGTTACTAGGCCTGATTTAATTGTTTCCTTTCTGTCAGTTTCCTTGAACTGAAGCCTTTTCTTTGATTCGATTCAGTCAACCCTGCCAGGAAAGAAATAAACTGAGGTGCCTGCCTGGATGTGGATCTGATGGGCTTTCTGTTTATGGTTACTTGTCCTTCAGGAAACATTTCAAGAGGGAGTCAATACTGAAGGTGGAACAAGTTTCATTAAGCAGTCAATATTGAGTCTTCTCTTCTTCTTCATATAGCTTTGCTGCCAACTAAACTATCAAGGAAGATTTGCTAAGCTATGGGCTGTTTAGTCCTAAGTGAGACATTACACAAATTGAGAATGTACTGCATTACACTACTGCAGAAGAGAGGACTCCAAGCTTGTTAGTAACGCAAACGTGAGCAATCACAGAGGAGGGTAGAAACCAAGAGGGGGGAAAAAAGCAGAACTAGAAGTGCAATTGACTGTACTCTGTATTTGTCATAAGAATAGGTTTATAGACACTCTTACTGTTATGCTAGCTGCTGTTGGCAATTGATCCTGAAAAGTAATTCCTGAGGGTTTTTTTTGGGACAGCAGGATTCCCAGCTGCATGCTGCCGTGTTGGCCAGTAAAAGCAATTCCTGCTTTCTGAATGTAATTTCACAATTTTTCAATTAAACCAAGTATAGCTCTTGAATTCTTGCAAGGAAATCTGGTTTTACCCTTGATACAAGCCCTGCAAGATCCTTGCAGGAGGAAGCATACTGTGACCGTCTTGTGTGCAATTTAAGGAAAAATCCTGATGTTGATTAGAGTAATATCAATGTAATCAAGCAATGGCTAGTTTTAGGTACAAACTTTAATTTCGGTCATAGTGTGTGATACTGTTATAGTGCTGTCTGTGACGAAATTGGAGTAGGGGACAGCTGAACTCAGTCCTTAATATTAGCTGATATGTTGATTCCTATTGGGGAATTTTCTTACTGCAGGCATAGGATGCAAGGCTTTGACGTAATGTAGTGTTTTGTTTTATTGTCAGCACAGTTCAGGCAAATGTGAAAAACTAAATTATTCAGCTAAATAATCTCTGACTTATACCGAGATGTCAGGTGCCTCTTATATCAAAGCAGCACCATTCCTCTTGTATAAAATGTCTGTTTACATATAATTAGTAAGAAAAAAAAATGAAGGAACTGGAGCAAGAAATAACTATTGTTCCGTGTCCTAATAGGATAGGGTTGAATGAATTGCAAGAACAGTTTTGTTTTAATGCTTGTCTATTGGAAAGCTCAAAATGCTGCACAGCATCACAAAGCTAGTTTTAGGCTTTCCAGAACTTCAGGAAAATGAGAATCGCAGTTTTGTTAACTTCATCAACATGTTCATTTTTTTCAGCTCCATGTTCATGCATGTCTTTTAACCCGGAAACCAGAAGGCTGTCCATAGGTCTAGACAATGGTACAATCTCAGTAAGTACATCCAAAGATTTCTAGTTGAAATGCTTCCTTTTTGAGAAGTATGTGTGTGATGATGTGGTGAGAATATTTTTGCTAGTTTGGGAGACAGACTTTTTAATGCTAGTGGAACTGAATCTGTAATGTAGAAAATGTTAGATGATTAAAAATTTTATTCCAGCTGCCACAAAGAGATTGAATGGGGTTTACAGTCTTTATTAGGCAAGTCAACAGTCTTAATTTGCATATCTCTTAAAAAATAACACAGAAAAACAGCTGTTGTTTTATTAAATTTAAGTGACTTGTTAATTACATTGTACCAAAGTTTTCTGAAAGCAGCAATTAAGAAGAGGAAAAATCATCTTCTTAGAGTCAGAAGGTGGATTTCTGCTCCATATCTATCTGCTTTTCCAAACTTCAGAGCTCACGTTTTGTTTTCCTCTCCCTTCAGATGATTTGCTTCTAATTGGCAGTGAGGTTGCTGAGAGATTTGGTTCATTAATATCTGAGATATATGAGTGGAAAGGAAGTAGGATATTAAAAGAAGAGTGTGTCTGTTAGATCTGTGACAGAGGGTAGCAGTTGACCTTATTAATTGGGTTTTTCTTGTGGGATGATGCATAAAAAGCTGTATCACTTTGGAAGAGTGGAAGAGTCATGGGTCAGAGGTATTTTTCGCCTATGCCTCATCAATAGACTCCTCTTCCAGTTTAAGATCATTTTACTTCACTTCAAGTTTTTCTGCTGTTGTCTCTGCCTTATGGGCCTTACAAGTGAATGAGTGTTTTCAGGCTGACATAAGGGCTGCTGTCTGCCCTGAAACCAGTATGGTGTTTGGGAAAGTGGGTGGTATGCCCCTTTTAGCTGTTGCCTGTAAGCTCCATCAAGGATGTGAAGGTTTTGACCTATAAAGCTATTAATGGCTAGTAGCAGAGACTTTTTTCTGTGCCCATAGGAGATTTTTCCTTTTGTATCTAGGAGATGGAACAGATTCCAGAGAATTCTCTGCACATCTGGAATTCTCTCCTTCCCACTCTGAAATAGCTGAAATTTGCCGGTTCTACTAGGCACTTTTGTTTTCACTAGGCCTTTGAGGAGTGTGAAGGCAACTGTAAATAAGGTATTTAAATACTCGGGCATGATGGGAAATGTGTCTTTTGTCTTGAGGGCATTTTGTTTTGAAGAGTCAGAGGATGCTTCAGAGTAAATGGAGTCAAATATTTTCCATTCTGAAGCTAAAATAGGTAAATGAGATATGCAGGTGATAAACCTACATGTGACTTCGGATATTTATAGGTACATATTGCCACGTCTAAGGCAGATTCTATTTGTTGCTAAGCTGGGTTTTTCTTTTCCCAGTCTTCTGGATACAAGTACATAGGAAGGGGGAAGTGCTTGTCTGTGTTGCTTGATTTAGTCCTCTAGAGCTGCAAGCACTTGTGTGGTAGAGGAAAATGCACTCCACAAACTTGTACAAAGGATGGCATGTTTTCATCTGTAGCAAACCTGATACTTATTTGTAAGAGAAGCCATAACTGTAATGTGCTGCAAGAAGTGGTGGAGGTGGGAATGGAAGAGCAAGGGGAGCCCTATTTTGAAATCCCAGCAATACTG
This sequence comes from Oreocharis arfaki, assembly GCA_013398015.1. Taxonomy (NCBI): domain Eukaryota; kingdom Metazoa; phylum Chordata; class Aves; order Passeriformes; family Paramythiidae; genus Oreocharis; species Oreocharis arfaki. Next base: position 301,043 of record VZRR01006742.1, on the reverse strand, counting down.
GGGTGTAGAGAACATCCCCAGGTACTTGAATGTGGGTTACAACTACCCTATCATTTTCTTTCCTGGGCCCAGTTATGATGATTAGTTTAGCACAGGAATACATAAGCAGGGCACATTGACCACAAAATAACAGAACTTACTGCAGCAAGGTGACCTTAGTACCCTTATTTTAATTTCCACAAAGGGAAAGTACAGGCAATGTGCTTGAGCAGCTTGAAATATTTGGGAATTAGTCAGCTGCTCCACATTAGCACTTCTGTAATGCCCAGCACACTTGTGTATGCTGGGTGCAGGGCTAAAAAAAATCCTGGACAAAAAACAACCAACCAAACCAATAAAACCCTGAAAACTATTCTGCCCTTCACTTTGGGTAGAAAGAACGGATTCCTGGTAAGGGCTGTGAGCTGATAGTCATGAGAGTGACACAAAATCTCCCATGTTTTTTTTTTTATTTCTGTGCAAGGAAGTACTTTCAGGTGTCAATGGAGATAAGAAAGTGCCTTTTTTATTCTATGTGAATTTTTTTAAGCTGTATGGATTTTGATTTTAAGTGTGGCACCTCAGGAGTGTGTATGCTGCATTTTGAGAAGGATGGGCAGCAACACAACTGGCACAGAAAGAAGTTCCTGCAAAGCTACCTGAGGTGAGCTTGTATGGCCGCCTCTCTTTGTGAAACAAGGCAATAACTTTTACTTCTACAGAGAGGAAGAGATTGTTTTTAACCTTTTGTCGCTTCTCAGCATGAGGGCTGCACAAACATTTGTGTGGCACAGCACACCATTTTCTTGAGTAAAGATTGTCTAGCATCTTGCTTGAAGATTGGTGGCACCTAAGGAAAAAAAAAGGTTGTGATCTGCTTTTTTTACACTTTGCAAACCTTTTTTTGAGAAGAAATGGCATCCTAGGGACTGCTTGAGATCCCTTTTGGAAGCCAGAAGACTTTACCCTGGACATAAATTCCTTGCTCTGAAGTGGAGAAAAACATTCGAATGGGTGCAAGACTCTCAAGATGCCACAAGAAACAGAAGAAAGGTCTTCCGCTTGCAATTAACAGGAGACATCCACTGCCAAGATGAGACTCCTCAACTCATTTCACCCATGTGAAAACTCATTGCCTAAATAAAGTTAGCATTGGGTTCTGCAGCCAGTAGAGGAGAGACAAATTGTCTTTGGATGTGCCCGTGTTACTTTTCCTGAAAACCATTATGAAATGGCATAAATTTCTCTCTTCATTTCTGGGGAGATTGAAATGAGTGATTTAGTTTTTAGGTAGCTGAAGATGAGCTAAATTGATCTCATTTTTGTTGACTATGCCTATGTCTGTATGAAGCTGTTACATACTTTAAGCAGAGCCATAAGAGCAACAGGGCAGCAGAATAAACCCTTCAGAATTCTTGCTTAGGGATGGTACTTATTTGAGATAAATTCATCTTCCACCTCATCTGATCTTATAGCTGTCTACAGTACTTTGAGATACAATACAGTACATACCTGAGACTGAAGCAGGCTCTACCTGCTGATGTACAACCTTCCCTTCTGCTGTTGTGGGGAGTTTAGTATTTTTTCCCTCAAGAAATAAAATGAAATTATATAATAAATAAAGTGAAAATGCTGTCATTATTTATAGAGGTTTGGTTTTTTCCTCGGCAGATATAGATGTAGTGTCAGAGAGAAGATTTAAGAGTTTTCATTCTCTTCCATTTCTGAAGCATGTTTGTTGTTCTCTGGAAGACCTGAGAGTGCAGTCGGTCACTTGTGTTAATAGGATAAAGTCAAGCCTATAAGGAGATTCGTGGTGTGTTGTCAAAATGGCATCATCTATCGAAGAACAGACTGTAAATTCCCGGGGGTGGGAACTAGGCTGTGAATGGATAACACATAACTAATAAATAAAGGTTATTAACTCAGAAATTTATTCAGTTGCTTAAGGAGAGTTCTCCATTTTGTGATACATCAGTTGGCGTATAGCTGAAGCTCTGGGAAGGCATGGATCTTCCTTAGTTCCTGGACCATGTCACCCAGACTGATGGCCAAGGATTCTGAATTTTTTGAACAAGATGCTGATAATATTTCTAGGATGAGGTTTTAGAGAAGTCTTTTGCTCAAGAGAAGTTCCAGGTGGGTGTATGTGTTTCAGTGTGAGGGAGGTGTGCTACACAAAGGAGTAGTCGTGAGTCTTTGTACATCAGTGGACATCTAGGTTTTGACGGTCTTCAAGAATTCTACTTTGTGCCTTGTGAAGACTTTCATGGTACCAAGTCGCTGTTGTAATAATAAGCTTACCTGAAATAGACAAGACTGAGCATTAACATTTTAAGTATGATAAAAAAGGTAGTAATAGCTACAAAACCTCTGAAGGATAAAGAGTGATCTTGCCAGAAAAGTTGGTTTTAATCCCTGCAAGGAGGGTGTTTGGTTTTGTCGTCCTGAGTGCTCTGATATGTCCCAGCCCCTCCTGTGCAAAAGGGCTCACAGAGGACTCAGAAATCTTTTTCTGTTCTGTTAACAAGCACTGACTGAGCTGTGTAGGTGACCCCAGCTTTTCCAGCTCATTAAGAAGAGCCAGAAGCTGCCTAATGAGAACTGAGTGTCAGCAGCTCTGAGAGGAGCAAAGCATCTACGTAGGCAAGGATAAAAAGCCAGCTTCTGCTGGTACAATGTTAAAGAGATGTAGTCGGTGTTTTTGTAGTGGAGATGACACAATGTATGTGCAATAGGGCATGAATTTCTTGAGCAAGGTGCCCTGTGCTAACATACCTGACTAGTGACGCAACTAGTGCATTTGGCCTGGAGAGGGAGAGGCCAGTAAGTGCAATGGAAGAACACTTGAGAGTGTAGAGGAGAGTGGGGAGACCTGCAGAAAGATTAGAAAATGCATCATGAATTATCATGTACTTTCAAAGAAGAAAATGATATGCAAGAAGTCTCCAGGAAAAAAAAAATTATATCCAATATTCAGGTTATCTGAAACTGTGTTTATCTTGTAATATATTTGCTTTTATTTTGGATGAAGCAGTATATTGATAGTACATAGTACAACCATCAGCGGTGGTTTGTATTAAAGCATACAGTGGTAATCAATACTTGGATACATCTTACCAGCTGCACATGTTTGATTTATTGTGTTATAATGGAGAGATTCAAAAGCCTTTTCAGTCTTCCACTGAAAATGTGGGACTCTTTGGGTCACAGAACAGAATGGCCACATCAAATTTGTTAAGAGAAAAATGCGAATAGAAGTGAGAATGCAATCCTCTCTCTACATTCCGCCTGAAGTCACCAGCATCTCTGTGCCACTGCAGTCAAATTAGGACAGCCAAATTAGTGGGAAAGGCAGGTATATCCTCCCATCACATGTTGCAGCAATTAAAACAATTTCTCTTTGGGTACCAATAGCAGAAAGTTAGCATTCTAGCAAAGGTTCTGCTTCAAATAGGCTTTGTAGTAAAGCATTTCACGTGGTGATTTAGTATTCTTCCGGCAGCGATTAACAAAAACAGGTTCCCCTGTAGGTAGCTGGAAAGCTGTAGCAAATTTTTAACTTTCTGTGGTTTGTAGAGTTAAGGTGACCCTGGTATAGAAACCCAGCTGACTTAATTCATTTCTTACTGCTGTTTAAGTAGCACCCCCACTGTAGACCTTAGCTGCCAGGGAAACCTAATGGGAGGTGGAGCAGATTAAGGAAAGGAAGATGAAGTAGAGCAATTTAAGACAACATATTTATTACACATTTGTGAACAGAAACCTAGAGAGAGCAGAATACATAGCTGCCTCAAATCACTCACAGTTTTTTTTCTGGAAGCTGGTATCTGTAGTTGTTCCACAGATGAGTACTGTAACTCCTCCACCTTGGTGCCAAGCAGTAGATATGATGTGTTTGGGTAATTCCGGTGGTGAAGGCCAGGCAGATCACCTGCAGTGACCCAACAGAAAATGCAGTGACTTCTTTTTTATTGTGGTTTGGAAACTGGGGGGGAAATACTAGCTTTTAGGGGGTTAGAATGTCTTTTGCCCTTTTGCATTAAACTTTTGGTTTGCCTTAAACATAATCTGTAGGCTCCTGAAGTCCAGTCTTCTCCAGTGCTTTTGGCATGTGCACAAAAACATTTCACAACTGTATGTTTATCAAATTCGCTTATCTTGTGTTTGTAATGTTTATTTTAGTTTTCCATCGTATTTCAGGTTAAATGAGTTAGGTTTTACTTCTTCTGTCCTCTAGGCAGATTAGCACAGGGAGTTTCCGTGTTGTTTGCTATAAATTATTAATATGATGTGTTTTTACACTCCTTCATTTTTTACTTTGTGTTTCTCTGAGTGCGTGATGTATGCACATGGATACCTGACAGCTCTCTGAAAGCTAATTCATTTGATGCTGTCACAGAGCCTAACCTTTGCCTGGGTGTTTCCTCCAGAGAGATGTTACAGGAGTTTGGTGTGACCATTCTGTTTCCCCAGTTTTGAGCAACTCTCCTCTTCAAAACAGTCTGCAGGAGCACTGAGGTGGTCAGTCAGTTTAACCACCTGGGATTTTTCAAGGAACTGAGGCTGCAATGCAGACTCTTAGCTGCCATTCTCATCATTTCTCCAGGCAAAAGCCATATTGGAAATTGAACAGCAGCAGCAAGGCAGCAGAGCCAGTCCCCATAGGTGTGCTCTTGCCTGGACACGGAAGAGTTTGGGTTTCTGTTTGCCTGAAGCACTGAGAGGCTTTTTAACAGAAACCTGAAATGCATTCCATTCCCATCATGTATTGTTGATACCCAGCCTGGACTGAGCAACTTGGAGGGTCTCATACATACTTACATTGAGTTTTCTGAGTGTTCAGGTTGGGGTGTAGTGTATGCACACATGGATGCAGGTGTATACACAAATGTACACATGGGCACACATAGCTGTGCAAACATGCAGGGTTCTGCCCAGGCAGTCCTGAGCAACAGCTGTTTGCCAGGTCTCAGGTTCCTCATTTTGTGGCGCCTCAGCTCACAGCCAGTCATTTCTGTCAGCTTTTTTGACTTCTTTTTTAATGGTTCCTCTTTTATCCATTCCATTCAGAAGCACTCATAATATTGTTTCTTAGGCAGCTTTAAACAGTTAAATAATTTAGGTTTTTAGGTACTCAAAGTTATTAAAAGTATAGATAGGGCTGTGGTTGTGAAGAAGGGAGAGCTTACCTAGCTAAAGTATTCAAATGTAAACAGTTTCAAGCACTTTACATCTCTAAGCCATGTTTTGTTTTTTCTTCCCCTCCCTCAGGAATTCATTTTATCAGAAGATTACAACAAGATGACACTAGTGAAAACTTACCAGGGTAAGAACCACGATCTGTGTTAATTGGTTTGTATTGTCATTAATTTTTTTTAATGTTCTTTTAAGGAGTGTGAGTGGAAAAGTTTCTCTTGCAATGATAGATTTTTTTTTTTTTTGACTAATGTAAAGGCTGGTTTTATCAATAGATCTATAATGTGCTTTGTTCTGAGATTACAAGATTTTTAAAAGAGCTGTTTCATGTTCCATTTTTCTTCTTAAATGTTCCTTTGGAATATCACGATAGACAGCAATCTGTCCACGTTTGGGGAATAGGAGTTTCAGTTTTCGGTCTTCAGTAATCCAGTGTATCTACTGAAACAACTTAGAAAACTAACATATCTTTTAAGGCTGAAGCTTTTGGGGTTAGTCTGGTTATATTTCAGTAAGTGTCAGTTCCAATAACCACAAGATTATCAGTGAATATCTCTCCTAGTCAAAGGTCAAGGAATGCTAGCCCATACCTTTTCTAATTAGAGTCTGGTATTCACTAATGTGATGTTTTCAGAAACCTAGCTATTTATCCTTTTCAGACCTCTAAAGGACACTATTTTGGACAGGTATTCTTATAAAAGTAACAAATATATGAGACAATTTATTCTTATGGGGTTTTTTTGCTGTTAGACTAAGAGGTGGTATGATATTGTATGGTATCATATCACATTATATACTAAGCATTATGTTTTTGTATAGAAGCCTCTGACATGTTAGCTTGAGATTTCTCACATACATTTTAAAATATGTACTTATTCATATATATATTTTGAGTTTTATACCTTGAAAGATTGAGAGGGTAATTTAAATCTCTAGATGGAAGCTCTGGGGATCACTTTGTAACATTTAAATTTTAAAGTATGGAGAGAATCTTGATTGTTAGCAGAGCATGGCTAACATGTGGGTGTTTCACTTCAGCTGTTTCATGAATGCCTGGTGTGTTGTAAAATTAAGCTAGAATGCCTGCATTTTTTCTTAGCCTGTAAAAACTGAAGAAAAATATCCAGTGATGATAAAATATATGTATGTGAATCTTAAATAAGATTGCTGCAGTCTGACTGTACAGGTGTTAAGTATCCAAATTTTTGATTGTTCTGCAGTCACCAAAGTTTAATACTGCCAAGTTTCATATTTGAATGTTGTGGCACTAAGGAGGGTGAGCCGAGGTCTTTTCTTCTGTATATGCAGAACAACATATGCATGAGAACAACTTTCTTGATGAGTTCTTCAGGGAAAATGCTGAAAATTTTGGAAGAGGGGGAATGGATTTCTTGGCAGTATTTCAGAAAAGCCAGTTGGCTGTGACAGCCCTCTGAAGGTCTGGGGAAAAACTCTCATAAAATTTAAAAAAAAAAGAAGGAAAATGAAAGCTGTTCTTGTGGCCTTCTGCAATGTGTCAGATGTGCTGCAGACATTAGAGGAAGCCTTTGGATAGGAAGATGCCATGGAGAACCTCCATGGGTTGTCCTGCGGGGAAACCCAAGAGCTCAGATTCCCCAAGTATCAGAGAACAAAGGATTCTAATGAGTGCCCACTAACATCAATGGAGAGGTGGTACAACTGACCTCACTCCTAACTAGTCACCTTCTTCCCAGACTACCTGTCTCACCATGGGAAGGTTTTTCGTAGGATCATAGAATGGTTTGTGTTGAAAGGGGCTATGAAGATCATTAACTTCCACCCCCCCTGCCCTGGGCAGGGACAGCTTCCACTAGACCAGGTTCTCAAAGCCCCATCCAACCTGGCCTTGAACACTTCCAGAAATGAGGCATCCACAGCTTCTCTGGACAACTTGTGCCAGTGTCTCGCTGCACACACCTGCACAATTGCAGTGAATAGTTTTCTGACAGTGCAAGGCAGGAAAAAGAAAAAAAAACAAAACCAAGAGATTTCCCACTGTTTTCAGGGCACCAATGACCTGTGGCTGCATGCTGCTCCACAGCACAGTGCCTCCCACCACCCCCCTCCAGAGAGACATGCTCCTGGATTCTCCATTCTTCACACCAGGTTTTGGTGAAGGGGCACATCACCCGCTCTGCCTGGTCCCTGGGCTTGGCTGGACCCATGCTGGAGGTCTGGAGTGCTGGGGAAACATTGCAAAAGTGAGGTGCTCTGTGAGCTGCTGTCAGTCACAGGGCCCTGTAGTTCTATCAGTCCACACAGTGTTATGCACTTTCATGCTCCCCTTGCTACATTTGCCTCCAAGCAGAACACTGGATCTGGGCTTGCTGGTGGCCTCACTGGGTCCAAAGTCCATCTGGGGCACAGCAAGGAGGAAAGAGCCGTATTTTCACCATGTTATCTGGGAGAATATGCAGGGAAAGGCATTGTAGTCCCTTGGGTAGGTGTATCATGATCCAACAGAGATGGACCTTCCTCAGATGGTCCAGTAGGACTCCCTCCACAGTCCCATCCCTGCAGTGCACCTTCCTCGCAATGGCTGTACTGAGTTTTGAGGTTGGCATAAGCATCTTGGTTAAGCCCTGGGCAAAGAAAAATATAATTTAAAAGGAACAGGTGGTTTTGTTGGATATGGTGGCCTTCTAGTGGTACATTTGTTAAATCTTGCTTTAAAAAAGTTTTGCTTAAAGTTTTCAAGTAAGACCTTTATATTCTTCAAAAGTATTTTAGGGGGAGTAAATAATTTTATTTAGCCTACTAAGGGGCTTTAGCTGAGTCATGCTGGCTGGTTTTGTGTGTGCTAGCTTTGTAAATGGTCAGCAGTGCTGTTGCCCAGTGACTGGTGGGCTATTGATCATCTCCCACAACAAAGTATTATAAATAGCTGAGGCTGCTGTAGTGATTAAAGAACATTAATTGTGCCTTGAAAGGCCATAAATATGTTGGTTGAATGATCTTCTGGTGGCAGAGAATGACAGCACGTGACTAGGCTGTGCTTTTGAGGCATCCACAGCTTGGCAGGACTACCTTGGTAGGGGTGTGCAGCCAGGTCTAGTGGCATATGGAGCCTGGTATTGGCAGTGTCCATGGCTGGACGTGCTCCGTGGAGGTTTTGCTGCAACACTGTGTCTGGAGTTGTGAAATCTTATTTCTTCAAAGGGATCTGAACGCAGAGATGGGGGATGTGACACAGGATTAGTCAGAACTCCGGGGTGGGTTTTGTGGTGTTGGCCTCCTGCGGGCACTGACTCATTCTCTTGCACAAGGAGGAGTAGTGCAAGCATTTGAACAGTGCCATTTGGGATGCTCTTGGAAATGAATTTTTTTCATTGTGTGTCTGCCTCTCATATCATCATCCCCTCTTCAGTCTCACCAGCAGCTGAAGGTGTAGACAACCTCTGCTGTCTACCTGGGCAGCTCCTCCCACATTCCTGCAAGAAACCCTTCCCTCCCCATTCCAGCTCCCTCCAGCCCCTCACAGGCTGGTCCAACCATATAGTTGTTGCCGCTTCCCATTCTGCGTGGCCTTCTCCACCCTGATTCTTGTACCTGGACCATCTTGCTGTGCTCCCTCTGGATGAGATCCTGGTTTAGTGTTTTGTTTTATTTATTTATTTATTTGACACATGCTTTTTCTGCCTAGCCAAATTTGTAGACCTGCTTCTGCCCAATGCTTTGTGCAGCCTGCCTGTTTCAAGGGTGTCCACCTGGCCCACTGCTTTCAGGCCAGCTCATGTCATGTCCTTACTTCTGCTTCCCCTTAAGCACAACCTCTTCACTTGTGCTTTTCTTGCTCATGATAAGCTTTTTTTTTCTTCCTGGCAATTTCCACCTCTGTTTTGGTGTTTGCTGATACTTTTTACTGTTGTAACCTCTCAGCACAGCTTCTTGCCCAGCACTGTGAGGCCGTGCACTGGCCATGCTTCTCGGACCTTTGCCTTTATACACAGGACTGACCCTCCATTTCCTGTGCTGACATCTTGCTGTGCACCTCCTGGCTGCAGCTTCTTTTCTCTGGGCATAGCCTTTCCATCCTCTCTCCAGTCTGCTCTTTGCACAGTGCTCACTGCTGCTTACTCATAGAGGAGAGCAGCCACCCCGCTCCCTCCCACCCTCCAGCTGCACATAGACCTGTGCCCTTCTCCTCTCTGCTGCTTCTCGCCCTTCTGTACAGCATGATTTTCCCTCACAAATGGCTCCCTTCTCGTTCTGGCTTACACAGATCTGCTCTTGCCTGGTGCTTGTTGAGAGTTTTCCTGTGCTGTGACCACATTCACACTCCCTCCCCCCATCTCCATCCTGCTGTTGCAAATAAGCAGCTTTGGAATTGTTTGCTCGACATTTTTTCTGCATACAAATGGTGATCAAATCTTCGGTAGATGAAGGACCAGCTTTTAGTTTGCAGCTTCAAGATGCTGAACCTGTGTTAATCCTAAGGCCCAGACCCCTTCCTTGCTCTCCTATCAGCTTCCAATCTTTTGATATTTTGCTTCTTTAAGCCTTACATGAGTCAAATTCCCTCTTAACGACAGGTGACTTTCTATTTGCATTAGTCTTCTCTTTGCTCCTTTACTTAGATGATCTACACTGTGCACTTTCACTTGTTTCAGATATTTCTGCCATCGACGTGTGTGTGGTGGCACCAGCTAATATGTGCAGGTGGACAGCAGAGTGCTGAATTGAAAGCTCTTTTTGGGGAGAGAGGATAAGCAAAGCTGTCATGTACACCCCATCCACCTCTTGGCAAGTACTCTTTTTGAATGTCTACCCCTTACTTGCCAGAAAGAGCTGCCTCAGCATCCACAGGCAGTGCTTCTACCAAAATTTACAAGCCCTGTCTTTTAGAAGTTTTAGGAGGTAGAAGACAATTTAGGAAAGTTGGGTGGTGCCAGCTGTCCTCACAACCAATTGAAACCGTAAGAAGCTGTCACTAGCAGCAGCATTTGCCATGTACTAGAAAACATTCCTGGACAGGCCTTGAGCAGTCTGATCTCAGCCAGCTTTGCACGTCCTGTGGAGGTGCATGGGTGTGTTCTGTTGCCTTGATGGTTCACACAAGCTCTTGGGACATGTATGTGAGCCCATGAGGTGCTTGTGGCAGCAGTCGTGTCACTCTCTAAGCACAGCACTCCACCAGCCAGTGGAGATGTTCCCAGAGAGGCCAACGGATGGGTAAAGTTAAGCATGAGCTGGCCAGGGGGTCACTGAATTTCTTCCCAGAATGAGAGAGAAAGGGTGGAGAGGATATGGGATCTGCTTGAAAGAGCTCAAGTGACTCCTGGATGGTCCTCGAACTTTTATCTGGAATGTAAAAGCATGTGGGAATGACAGCCAAAATCTGAGCTCTTCTATGGGCAAGGGTGAAAGCATCTGCGTAGAGTTCACACCTGACGCTGTAAACTGGTTTAGCTACCAATCACAGTTATGGCAAGCTGTGTCAATACATCTACTGACTTTTCTGCTCAGGGAATCTCAGTCTAAAAAGGCAGTGTTGGCTCTTGGAAGCCTCCTCTTCTTTCCTACAAGTAGTTCCCCCTTGTAGGGTTTGAACACAGCTCTCATCTGTGCTGTACATTTGTGAAGGGCAGACAGCAATCCTCCCGTACTGCTCTGAGGAGTTTCTCTGCATTTCAGATGGAGGTTTGGGGCTGGTGTTTAAGCTTCTAAAGATAGTCGATCTTTTTTTGTGGCAGCTTTTACACAAACAAATAAAAGCAGTCTGTTTTATGCGACATGTGTTGCTGGGTCTTAGAACTGTAATAAACCCGTAGGGCTGTAGATTGAGGAGTGTGGCATTCACCATTAAGTTACAGCTGGGAATAGTTCTGTATGTCTTTCCAGCCACTTGTTTTATTAGAATATCAGTTCAATCAGCACTTCATGACCAAGCCCACTGGTCATTCATACAAAAAATGTCTGTACAAGCATGTGTTCCCGTGTTTTAATGAAAAGCTTTTGATGGCTTTATTCTGGTAGCACTAGAAATTTATTCCTTCAGCTGTTTTATTCATCTACCTCAGCTGTGATATTTTTCTTTTTTTTTTATTTTATTCCAGTAACCTTTTAATGCTGAAATTTCCCTTTGGTGCAGTGTTGTGCCTGTGCTGTAACTCGTCGTTCTGCTGGGGTCCCACAGCCCAGATCCACCAAAACTTCACAGAAAGAGGAGTATCAGTGTAGGCATCTTCACTGCTGTCAAAAAAACAGCTCAAAAGAGTTTAAATGAAACCCCAAGTTCATTCCACAGTGGCAGCTTTGTTAGTGATGATACAATGAAGGAGGGAAGACTTGTGCTGCTATAGAAGATAAATGACTGCAATAGGCATGGAAGGAATTAAGTCTTTCTTCCACTCTTTCTCATGCAAACTCTGAACATGCAGAGCAGGGACCTTACAAGCTTCCATGGAAGCTGATGTCAACAGGATTATTAAACACCAGCTGCTTCTGTAGGGAAGTGCGAGTGGAGGAGTTGGGTACAGTTGGTATTTGCAGTGGTTGTCTGCCCCCATGTTCTTCTGTGCAATGTCATTATATGTCTGTCTGCTTAACTTTCAGCTCATCAAAGCAGGGTCATCATGATTCTGTTTGTCCTGGAGATGGAGTGGGTGCTGAGCACTGGACAAGACAAACACTTCACGTGGCACTGTTCGGAGAGCGGCCAGCGGCTGGGGGGGTACCGCACCAGCGCAGGCGCCTGCGGCCTGCAGTATCCTTTGCTGAGCTCTCAGTTTCATTTCTGCTCTTTGGCACTCAAACAGCCCTTTTAGTTTATTTGTCTAGCTGTCCTCCAAACGTTGTGCCCTGTATGGATTCAGTGCTTTGTGAGAGAAACTGTTATTTAAAGCCAATTTAAAAAACTGTCAGTTCTCGTTGCTTTGTCTCCTTAATGCGTAGTGGCATATTTGGGTCTAAGCATTTTTGAGCACCACAATGGGCGATCTGCAACCTATTGTGGTCTGCTATTGTAATAAATATGGATAGGGCTTTCATTTAAACATGCAGTGCATGCTTTCTTCAGTGCATTAATGGTAGCAAAAGTAGGTTGGTGATCAGGTCAGCATGCCTGTGTGTATGCATGGTAAAAATTAAATGACTTTAATATAAAATAATGAGCACTTGTCCTTCACTCTGAAACTGCTCACTATGTATTGGGAATTTGGGTTAACTGAAGAGTAAATGACTCCAGAAATGGCACTCAAGTGGCTTATTCACCTAGAGCTGCCCCAGCTGCTCGACAATAAAAGAAATATTAATTCAGCTTTATTGCAAATGAAAAGCGAAATGGAAAAGTATGAGCTTTTAGGCTGAAAACAGGGGTTAGCATAACAGACTTTTTAATGCCCCGGAGTGTGTGTGGTATAGATGATGAGTGTTTTGCTAGTTCATGAGAAGTGCTACTGACTCAAAATTATTGTTTGAAGATGGACTTGCTTTATATTATTGGTTAATTCAGCCAATCTAAATGGCAGAAAGACTGAACTTACTTTTTAATTCATTGATAAGTATTTTTGAAAGCATGATGCAAGAATTTGCCCTGTGTTCCCTAAATCTCTCTAGAGAACAGCCAGTTTTGACTGATTAAAAGTTCTGGAGGACAATTTAATTTGGGTCATCTGATTATGATGATGGAGGGCAGTGGAAGCAGTGGAAGGGAGAATCACTGGCAAATACTGCAAAAACATTTGGCATAACCAGGAACAGGTTCGGGGTTTTTTGTTCTCCAGTGTCCTGTGTACTTAAAATCAGTTCTCCTTAAACAGCACTGCTCTTACAGAGTGCTAAAAACAGTTACTCCTTTAGCATCCAGTATGTATTCTCAATGTGGAATTAAATTGGATGAAGAGGTCAGAATCTGTCCAGTTACGTGGTTCCAGTAGGTAGTTGAATGGCCAATGAAATCAGAATGGGGTAAGGAGAAATAAAACCGAACCTTAAAAACACCGTCCCCCTACTCCCCTCTTCTTCCTGTCTGGGCTCAGATTTGTGCCTGATTTGCTCTGTCCCCTGGGGGTTGCAGTTGGTTCATTGCATGTTGTCTCTACTGATCCTTCTTCCTCAGAGGGAGGACTCCTCACACTCTTCCCCTGCTCCAGTGTGGGTTCCTTCCATGGGGTGCAGCCCTTTAGGAACAGACTGCTCCAGCATGGGTTCCCACAGAGTCACAAGTCCTGCCAGCAAACCTGCTCCAGCGTGGACTCCTCTGTCCTGCCAGGAGCCTGCTCCAGTGTGTACACTCTGAATACCTCCTTGAGACTGGAGCACTATTCACAAGATTGCAGTTATACTCATGTCAAAAGAATTGGTGAGTCATGAAAGGAATGCAAAGCTTGTGTAAATAATATGTTTTCCTCAGCATTTATCCTTCAGATTTGATGTGGAAACCCGGCATGTATTTGTTGGTGACCATTCTGGGCAAGTGACCATACTCAAACTAGAGCAAGAGTCCTGCAGCCTTGTTACCACATTTAAGGGACACACAGGTAAGGCCTATGGAAGAGACCCTGGAAGGTGCTCAGGAGGGTCTTCATCTGCACTCAGCATCGTGATGGTTTGACTGTCCTATGATACACTAGGATGGCTTGTGTCAGTGCATAGCATGGAAGGGACATAGACCTTAAAGTGTTCCAGCAGTTCAGGGAAGCTGTATTGGTAAAAACAAGAGTGATCAGAGCTCTGAGCAGAACACATCTATGGCAGAAAATGACACAATCAGTAGCTGTTAATTAAAGTAGAGTGAGACTTGAACAAGTTGGGGTAGTTATGGGAGGGAGAAAAGATGCCCCTAAAGGCAAGATGTGTATTGGTAGACACTTTATCCCAAGTGGAATAGGCACAACTTGGAGGCACTAAATGCTTGTTTCACTGCTGGGACTTGTGCCCCATCACCCTTTGAAAAGAACAACCCTGGATGTGATGCTACTTTCTAACAGAAGAAATGCTGTCTTTCCTCAGCATTTTTTCTTCATATCCCTCCTCTCTTACTAAGTGCTAATAGCTCAAGGTAGCACAAGGTAGTTCAATCCTTGTGCTAGGATACTGAGAAGTTGCCCGTATAGTTCCACACTTTCTTCTCTTTTAATCTTCTGGAAATTACGGAGATGGAAAATTGTGTAGCTCCCACTGTGACCATTCTTCTACCACACTTTACTGCTCAGTGGATTCACCCATGCAAGCAGCAGTGGAGCTCTCTGCCCACAGAAGATCAGGATGGGGTTTCAGTAGTTTTTCTGGACTGTTATTTTTCCAATGAAAGGTACATGGTTGCATAGTCTTTGCTAAAGAGATCTGCATTTTAATCACTCCATATTTTTTGTTGTATCTTTATATTTAGCTACCTTCCAATCTTCCACTTTCTGTAATAAAAAGACTGTTGTGTGTGCTCCTTTTGCAGGTGGTGTCACTGCTCTCTGTTGGGACCCAATACAGCGAGTTTTATTCTCAGGCAGTTCTGATCATTCCATTATAATGTGGGATATTGGAGGAAGAAAAGGAACAGCCATCGAGCTGCAAGGACACAAGTATGTTCAAAGCCCTTCCTCTTGCTTTTATGGGAGAAAAGCTAAAGGCAGAAGCCACGTCTGGAAAAAAACAGCCCGAAGGTTACAGTCTTCACAAGCCTCAAACTTATATGTGTGACACCCTGTGGTCTGTACACAACAGGAATAATTTGCTTATAGTAAGTTTTCCAGTGTTGGGCCCACAGGCTGTTTTAAGACTCTGCAGAGGGTGGTGAAGGAAAGCACAACATCTGTAGTCCTGGATGTGTTACGCCAGACCCTGTGCCTTTGTTGGAAAGAGGAGGCTCCTCAAATGAGAACAGCTGCAGGGAAATTCTCGGGTTTTAGGTGTCAAGGTCTTTCCTTCCCCTAGAGGGAGCATCGAGCTTGGACAATTAGTCCCTTTTTCCTCCATGCTCTTTCACCTGCAGCCTGAATTCTAGGTGATGTGCTTTAACCTTTAACCGTAGCAGCCTTCACATCTCCTCCAGTTCAAAGAGGCATCATCTTTGCAAGTACATTTGCATAGCCAGAGATGTCTTTGAAGGCAGGTAGGCCCGTACTGCGCACTGATTATACATCAGAATGGCTCTAGTGGTGATCACTCCTCACCTTTTGGCAATGCAACAAGTTGGTTTCACAGTATTGGGACTGCATATATGTGGGACTTGCATGTCAGGCTCAGGTCTGGAGAGATAAAATCCTGTGGTGGTTTTGGTCTAACAGTTTCTTACATATTCATGCATTTCTTTTGAGTGATGCTGCACTCTGCTGAGCCATTGGGATGCCTCTGGGATTTCAGAGCACTGAAGAGCTCTAGCTGAAATTCCCAGATCACCCTCATACCCTACCAGTGGTGCCTGCTAATGCATCACTGCTTGATTTACTGCTGTGGAAATTAGTTCTAATATGAAGTTAGCCTTGGAATCTTAATCTGTGTGCTGGCTGTCAGCTGGAACTGTGCAATACAGCGTGCTTTAAATCCTGATGGTGCCTCTGGTGTTGGCAGGCAGGCGCTATGAAGGGTGGTGGTGTGGTCCCAAACTCTCCTGTGAACGCATTCCCTTCTGCAGGTGCAGCCATAGGCACAAATAAATGCGTTAGCATGCAAGTCCTTTTGGGAGACAAGACAGTGGTGGTAGCAAAGGAAACCAAATGTTGTGGATGATTTCCAGTCACAGTATGATCGGTTACTGTGTCTTCACAACCTTGCTTTTTCCATAACAGTGTTGTACAGTCTTTGTCTCCTGAGTTGTAAATAGCCTGAGATGAGGCCTGAATTTCTTTCTTTTATGAAGAACTGAATCCATCTTTGGGGGTTTAAGCTGAATTGTTTCTCCCATGTTGTTTTTCAATAAAAGAAGAAACAGAAGCACCTGAATTTTCCATCTTATGGTGAGAAGGCTTAGGAACAATTTAGTGATTCCTATATAATTTTTGAAACTCTTTATCCTTGTTAGTATCAAAAGAAAGTCTTCAGTAGTTTCTCAGTGATTCACTTCTAGATGTTGCAGAGATTTACAAAACGAAGTTGTTACTGACATTGTGACAAGAAGGTATCTTACCGAGGCTGCGTTTATGCATCCAGATGTGCCTTCAGAAGCTGCAACCCTGTTGAGGCTTCCCAACAGCTGGGACCTCCTATCCCAGGAGCAGCAAAAGCAGTTATCAGAACAGGTCTTTGCTTTTGTGGATGCTGCCCAGATGAGCAACACACTCATTCTGGTCCCAGCCTGACAGCAAAGACTGATTTGCCTGTGATAGATGCCATGTGCAGTGAGTGGGGGAGGGAAACATATGGGCAAACAAATGGTTTGTACTGTTTTATTGATATTCTGTGCTCACTTGTGCAGTAGCCATAGGTGGTTGATTGCTAACTGTCTTGTTTCTTTTTCAGTGATAAAGTTCAGTCTCTCTCCTACGCTCACCACACTCGGCAGCTCATCTCCTGTGGTGCAGATGGGGGAATCGTTGTCTGGAACATGGATGTTGAGAGGCAGGAGGTAGATGCTTAGTTCTTGTCAATTTGGTCTGCAGCAGGCCTGGGAAGAAGGGGCCTTTCTAAAATGTGCAGCTTTCAACCTAAACAAGATCATTCCAAGCTTTAAAAATGTTTCTGGACATGCTCCAGTGGTTATACAGCAATTATGCTGTGCCTTTGGTAATATGGTACAGGGGAAATTGCCTGGCAGAAAATTTGTATTAAATAAACTGCTAAATGGCTCTTGCTCTTTACATTACTGCTCTGAAGGATATCCTGTAAGGAGGGTATTGAGATGCTCTGCTGTGTTTTTCAGCATATTATGAGTCCTATCAGTTCAAATGGAAATGGATGGACTGATTAATTCATGTTGGTTTTAAAAAAGTAAAACAAGAAGGCTCTTGGTCATCTCTGGAAAAACGCAACCCAGCATTTCTTTTCCTTGATAAGAAGTCATTTAACTAGGGCTTCAATCTCACCTGCTACTCAGTCTTGCTTCCCTCTGGTGTAACCACGGAGAAGTGGGGTAAATGATGGCTTTGCTGATCCAGACAGTAGGATTTCACCCACACATTCCTAATTGATTTTGTGCTTCATGGCCAACCAATGTGAGCGGGTGCAAAAACACCCCCCAGGTCTTTGGCACTGTGGGAGCAGCCCCCGTTCGGCAATTTCTGCGTCCTGACTCAGAGAGGGGGAGCGAGCTCTGTGCTGGCTGAGTCAGACACCAGCCCTGCTCAGCAGCCTGGCAAATCCTGGTGCCCTGAGTCACGGCAAACCTCTGCCCTCTTCCTGCAGCAGGTAGGTCAGAGCAAGGCTTTTGGCAGCATGGGCTTTCACCAGCTTTGCTGGCTCTCAGGAGTTGTGGCCTGCATGGATTGAGTGTGTCTCCCTTGAGGAAGGAGAAACGCTAGGTGGAAAACTTTATTTTAAAAAACTACTGGAGTAGGCATAGGCAGAAACTGAGCTCCCTTTTTAACGTGAATTAGCATTGCAGTTGACTCTCTTTAATTGCTAATCCAGGGGCCAAGTATGTCATCAGTTCCTAAAGTGAAACGAAAGCAGAGCGGTTTCCTCCTTCCCAGTAGATGTTTCCTTTTTGCTGCAACTCGAACATCCAGAAATAAAAACCTTTATTTATTTGCTGCTTTCAAAAGGCTACAGTAAAGGTTAAGATTGGCTTGTCATAAAATAGGCAGCAATGCTGTGAGAAGGCTGGTTTGAAAAATAGAGGAGAAATATTATTAGCTAAATAATAGCCAAGCAGCAGCTGCTAATGGTGCACAGGTTTCTCAGGCTATGGCCATGTGGGCTTGTTCTTGTTATCAGCAGCACAATAGGGTGTTCTTGGTGCTAAACCACCCCCAAAACATGAATCTTTGAGATATCAAACCTTGGGTTTGGGTCCTAGATCACTTTTTTTTGGATTTTGACTTTCATATGTTTGCCCTTATATAAAAATTTTCTCCATGTGATGTGTGCTCAGTACTCATTTTGTTGCTATCGGAGTTTCCCACATCACTGAGATTGTGTCAGAGTCAGTTAAGCCATTTTAGCTCTTGATTCTTTATTTTCAACTCAATTTTTAAAAAGCTGTAAGAAGACATCTGAAAGATGCTATAAGCTGTGTTTCTGTTTGACCACAAAGTGTTTACTTGTCATAAACAAAATGTCTTCTTCACCTATAGCGTTCAAATGCCCATTAGAGGGAAAGTTATACACAGAGATGTAAATCTGTAGGCATTAAAAAGAAAGACTGTTGTGAGTAGAAAAGACAAGGATTTTCCCCAGCAGCATGAACTGCCTTCAGAACAACTGGCAGAAGAATATGAAACAGGGGGTTGCTTGATTGCTGGGGGTCAAAGCTATGCTGGGAGCTGAGGATCTCCATCCACCCTTAACTTACCTTTGCCTGGCTTTTCTACTGTTTCCAGTTCTTAATCTCAGCTGTGTTTCTTGCCATTTTAATTTGCAGCATGCGAGAAACCAGTGGCTCTGATAAGTCAACTGCAATTTGCTAATAGCACTTCCTCACAGAGTATTAAACAATGTCGAGTGTTTATTTAAACTCATGGGTTGATGAGGGAAAAGAGCTTGGGTTTGGTTTGGGTCTTGGGCTTGTTCAGGTGAATCTCATTTTTGTCATCCTCGTGTGTGATTTGTAGCCCAGGCACCTCTGACAGCAGGAACTCCTCTTAGGGTGTTAAAGAAAGAATATGAAAAACCCCAACTACATCAGCATTTCCCATAATTTCCCTTTCCCTTCCCCTTCAGATGAATTGCTTGGCTATTGGAAATACTTACTGACCCCAGCTCCCACCAGAGGCAATAGCAGGTGGTAAATGCTGTGCAAACAGGACAGAACAAAATATTTTTATTTGTTTCATTCCAGAATTGGGTTGTTTCTATGGTGTTATTATCAAACTCTTCTTCATGATTTGGGTGAGAACTGTTCCTCCCCACGTCCTTCAAAGCTCAAAGCTAAGCCAAAAAACACATTGCAGGGAACAAATGTCATCTTGTCATCATCAACAACAGGCAAAATGGCATCTTGCAAAAATGGAGATACTAAATCAAGCTTAGCTGGCCATATTGCCACACCACAACACATCTTTTTTGTCCTGCCTCTAGGCTTCATTGGAAATTTTTCTGCTTGTTGCTCACTTCCCCTTTGTGTTTATGTGTGTGTATTGCAGACCCCAGAATGGCTGGATAGTGACTCCTGTCAAAAATGTGACCAGCCTTTCTTCTGGAACTTCAAGCAAATGTGGGACAGTAAGAAAATAGGCCTCAGGCAGGTTTGTATGTGTCCCGTGGTGTGTTAACATGGTGCCATTAGGCTTTTCTCTCGTAACAGATTCTGGTAACCTTTTCCACCTAAATATTTGAGAACTTGCACTTTGTTCTTCCACTAAGTGCTCAGGGTGGGACAGTGGGTTCCCCTCTGAGGCTTGATTTTGTGATTGAAAGGAACAGACTCTTTTTTTTCCAATCAATCCCAATGGCAAATGCATGCAATAGGCCTTGGGCTGAGTAGATTGTTTGAGGCCTTTCATGACTTTAGCCATGTGGGACTTTGCTCATTGTTAGTCAAATATGTTACAGAAAGAAATTTACAGCTGATTTGTGGAGATTGTGCTGGAACCACATCTGTTTTCCATGAGATTGGATAAACATCTGTAACTGCTCAGGCTGTACTGGGAAAGGCTTACTGGTCTGCTTGAAACATGCTGTGTTTTCCTGCCTATCAGGAGAGGGCTGCAGATTGCAGACTTCCATTAAAGGGGTGTAAAAGTGCTGCTCATGGAACCTGGGAAATGAGGTGTCTGGGGCAGAGCTGAGCTGCATCATGTCCTGTTGGAGAGAAATGGTAGAGCCAGTGGACCTGAGCAGTGACCTGCTCTGGGTTTGTGGCCTGAGATGCCTTTCTGCGTGTTGTCTCCTACAGCATCACTGCCGGAAGTGTGGGAAAGCCGTGTGCGGGAAGTGCAGCTCCAAGCGCTCCTCCATCCCGCTGATGGGCTTCGAG
The DNA here is from genome assembly GCA_013398015.1 of Oreocharis arfaki. Lineage (NCBI taxonomy): Eukaryota > Metazoa > Chordata > Aves > Passeriformes > Paramythiidae > Oreocharis > Oreocharis arfaki. Next base: position 280,837 of record VZRR01006742.1, on the reverse strand, counting down.
TTTGAAGTGAGGGTCTGCGACAGCTGCCACGAGTCCATAACGGATGAGGAGTAAGTGTGGACACTGAGCTGGCTTGCACTGGAATGGGGAGAAACTCCTGCAACTGGAAGGGCCTGGGCAGGTGGTAGGGGTCCAGGAGGGAGCAGCCTGGCATGGTGGTCCCTGGGCTTTCTCAGCAGGATAAGGAGGAAATCAAGCCAGGAGGGATAGAGAGCCCCCCACCCCTGTTCCTTTCATGCAGTTTACAGAGTGGTTGCTGAATTAATGGCTTACAGCAGCAGTCAAATACTCTTTTTCCTCAATAGCAAGCATTCTGGGGGGAAATCCTGCAGTTAAGAGTTCTTGCTGATTTTTGGATTTCTTTTTCAGGCGGGCGCCTACAGCTACTTTCCATGACAGTAAGCACAACATTGTTCACGTACACTTCGATGCCACCAGGGGATGGCTGCTGACCTCGGGGACAGACAAGGTTATTAAGGTAGGAGCAAGGAAAGTGCTCTAGCTCCCGTATTTCATTCCCCTTCCGTCTCCTATGTGGCTGCAGGGATATCATACCTGACTTCTTCCACCCAGAGGCTTCTCACTGATGGATTTTTGCCCAATAAGGACCAAGGAGGTCTGGGTCTGTGAAGTTATTGCCTGAAGGGGCTGGGACAAGTAGCTTTCTCTTGAGGAAGATCAATTGCTTTTCAACATGCCAAATCTCAGTGTGGCTAGATAAAGAAACAGCTAAAATAATAACTAAGTTATAACAGCTTGACTAAATTAAAACAACAAAATCCTCACAATGTGTTATGACTCTGCTGATCATTGAAGCTAGTAATGCAGTGGGAGTTTTTTTGGTTTCTTTTAAGGCCAGCTATGAACCTGGCTCATACAGGTGAAACCTAGTGACATACAGAATGTTATTCCATTTTCCAGCACTCTGACACAAGTGCTGGAAAACGAAATCAAACTTCTTCAGACTTGTTGCATCCACCTCTAACCATGTAGCCCCTCTTAATTAAAGAAAAAGGGTGCAAAATATTTGGAGATTCTATTTTTACTGTATTTTATTGTCTTTTACCATTATTCATTACGTTTTTATATTTTATTGTATTTAACAGTTGTGGGATATGACACCAGTAGTGTCTTGATGTTACATCTGTGGAACTTGAAAGGCGATACTTACAGAAGAAACGGATTTCCTAACCCTAATTATACTGCAGAAGATAGATTACACTGGGGGCATATGGCAGATGAGAAAGGAACTAATGTGTTTACAACAACTTTATGTCCTCTGCTTGATCCAGGCTGAACATTTGCACGAAGACTCTTTCCACTTCTTCTCAAAATATACAAGAAGGTATTTTTTTAACTAACGGTTTGTACGATCTGACTTTGGTTGTCTTGAGTTTGTTTGGAAAAATCTGTGTGCAGTGCAATTTTTAGTTTTTATATTTTACTATGTCAAGATACTTGCTGCTTTGTACAGAGAGTTCTTGGGTTGTGTCCTCCTCTGTGAGTTTTCAGTGTCAACAGACTGTGTAAGGCAATCGGCTCTCCCTGCAGCCAGTACCTGTTGGTTTGGGATATTTCTGCAGACCATGCTCTCTCCAGAGGAGGAACTCCAGGCACGGTCTCTGAGTGCATCACTGAGGAGCTGATGGACTATTGCAATTCCTAAAAGGGCTCTACCATCTACATGTCCTAGTGGGCATCATCCAGAGAGCATCCATTGGTCTGTATAATCTTCCTGCCTCTTCCTTTGCTGCACAAGTCGCAGAACCAGGTGTCAGGTTACGCAGCAACTGATTTCTACAGAAAACTGAAAGTTTTCCAGCTCAGAGCATTACGAAGGAGCACACAGACTTGTTTGTGGTTGATGAGGCTGACAGGCTGATTCAAATGAAATTATTGGCAACAGGAACTTTCGGGAGTGTGTGCATGGAGGGGGGCAGATCTAAAACTGGTCTAGATCTGAAAAGTCTGGTTTATCTCTACCTCTACCTCTACCTTGCACAGCAACATTTCAGCATTTATACCTGTCTGTGTTGTTGAAGATTAATTTTGTTTTTCCTGTTTTCTGTTAGTCATATTTATTTTTTAAAACACTGATGGTTTTTATTAATTTCCTCTATAGACTCAAAAGTAATATTGCTGAATGATGCCCATTGTCCTGTTGTCATATTTTACAGTTTCTCTTAAAAATAAACAGTATTTAAAAACCTGGATTGACCAAAATTACCTTTTTAGAATGACATTGTCAAGGTGAATAAACAAAAAAAGCCCTTTTTTCCAAAGGGACCCCCTCTGAAGAGCCTACTCTCCCTTAATCCATGTCACTTTTTAGCATGGTATTACTCATGCACTTCAAAGAAACTGGAAGACCAGACCAAAGGCTTTTTCCTGTTTCCGGTTTCAGCAGGCCTTGTGGTTTTAGCTGCTGTGACACAGCACACTGGTGGTGCTCAGTCTTGCCCTGTTTTGGACTTACCTTTTTCCCTCTGTAGTGGAGAAGCCATGATGTTTGCCACTACAGAGCACATTGCTCTGGAGAGGCCTTGTGTTCTCTCTTCAGTGAGAAGGCCAAAAGAAAATAAAGCCTCTCCTTTGGCTGCCCAGCAGCAATTCACTTTTGAGGAAAAAAAAAGAAAAAAAGGTTAACTCAATCCATGGCATTAACTCTGGTCCAGTGAGCTGCTGCAGTAAAGGGTGAGTGGACTTCTGTGTGCATGTCACAGGACTGCTATGTATTTTCAGGAAAAATTCTCTTTTTAAACATCCTATAAACTGTGATGAAGCATTTTGTAGTCATGTTCTCTGAAATAATGCCACCTTGGGTTTTCTGGTTGTACAGCCTGTTGTTGGTTCCCCTCTAGACAGCATATTTTAAAGCATATTTTCAAACATAATTCACACAGCACTATTATTTTTCCAGCTTGAAAGTTGTTTTCTCAGTCCTCCTACTTTCTCTCCTGGAAACTAGATGCTTGTTTCCTCTTGGAATGCTTTTCATTACACCTTGCGCATGTTTTCTGACGACTGAAGTGTTCTTGGCTGTCAAAGCTTTGCAAGAAGAGCAAGTGGCCTGCCAGTATTTCATTCCAGCTGAAGAATATGTACAAAGCTTTGCTGGACTATGGTGTTCCATGTTCCCTTGGGCTCAGGGCCTTTTGGCCAAAGACCTGACTTGTGCTGTGCAGGAAGTGCATCTCATGGTGACAGAAACATGGGCGCACCGAAATGAATTTAAATTGCTGTTAAGTGCTCGGTTCCTGAGGAGACAGCGGTGGCACCAAGTCTGGGACTCCAGCGTGAATTGTGCACACACTGATGGAGTGGTGGAGTCAGCAAGCTGAGTATCTGCCCCTGGGCCAGCGCCTAGTCCTGAACATGTAATGTGCAAACAAAGGTGGAGAACTGATTCCAAAGGAGGCTAAATTTGAGAATGACTTATTTGGACTGTTCTGCAATAAACTCCTGGCCACTCCCCCATTGTCTTCCAAGGAGTCACGGTTTCAGTGTTGCTTATGTGTGGATGTGGGGTACGCAAAACCATTTTTTGGAAATTTTCCTGGCTATTCTGTCTGACTGAACAACCTGCAGGATTATCTGAATTTAGGCTAAACATCTCCTTATCTTGCCGTCTCAGGACAAACTGGTCTGGGCTTAGAAAATTATATAAGCTGAAAGTGAAGATGAGGGGGGAAGGGAAATTTGTCCCTTTTCAATGCCCTTAAGAGCTGTAATGTCGAGATATGAAGGGAAAATAGATGTTTCTAATTCAATAATTCTTTTACCTTCCAAATGAAACAAGACAGATTTGACACGGGGAGAGTTAAAATGCCTGCCTTCCTCTTCTGCTGTTAGAGTAGCAATCTCAGTTTCTTCTGTCTACTAGATCCATACGAAAAGAGATTCCTGTTGCCTGGTCCTTTTTGTTTCCATTTTACTTGCTGAATAACAAATCTGAGCTATTTTTATTAGCTGCGTGATTGGAGGACAGGAGGAGTGTGTGTTTTGATACAGGTGTAAACTGTAAACATGCACACACACCCAGATAAACCCAGGCCCCCTTTCCCTGAGGCTGCTGAAGGGCAGTAGCTTTTAGTGATACCTCCTGCTGTGACGCAGGGGACACAAACAGCACTGGCCTCCCCCTGCTCTTCACATCAGAAAAGGTGATTTTCATTTCTCCCTTAGCTGGTGTTTCCTTGTGAGAAGAGGCAGTGCTCTCCAGAGCATGTGGTGCTATTCTTGGCTTTAAAAGGAGCAGTAGGGCTTAGGCAGGTGATGGGGCAGGCACTGGTCACATACACAGTGCCTGAGCAGCTTGCTAGAGCCACTTGTGTCCTGGGTGGGGCAATCTGAGCCCCAAACTTTAGTCTTTTTAAGCTGATAATATTTGAGTGAAGGGAAAAGAATGTGGGCATCTGCTTGCAATGTAGCATTGATGGCCCTCCCATCTACAGGAAGACTTAACATCATGGTTAGATGTTGAAACAGGGTAGTGATAGGGCTAAAAGTCAGCCAGTCTGACAGAGGATAATGCTGAACAGTGATGTTGGTGTGCTCAGCTGTGAGCACCCTTGTCTGCAGCTGCTTTTTGCAGCCATGCCCAGGTGACCTCCCTGCTCTGTCCTCCTGAACTTGAGGCCATCACCTGAAGGCCAGCATGTGGGCTCTTAGTACATCAGGAGTGGTTACTGCACTTTGCCTGAGAGGGTGCCATGAGTACCTCCACTACTGGGAAAGGGAGGGATGTGTTCCCTCTGAATGGGGTTAGTTGCTGATAAGAAGGTGGACGGCTGGATGTGCAAAAAGGATGATGCAAAACAGTTGTAGGGGGAAAACATTTCCCTTATGCCTCCTGAGGAAATAATTGTTAGAAAGGAATATTCAACTTTTTTTTTTTTTCTGTGTCCGGTTCTGTGCCTCCCAGTACAAGAGAGAAATGAAACTACTGCAGGGAGTCCAGCAAGAGGCTGCTGAGATGGTGAAGGTACTGGAGCATATCTGGGAGAGCTGGGACTGTTCTGCCTGGAGAAAAGAAGGCTCAGAGGGATCTCATCAGTGCGTACAAATGCCTAAAGGGAAGGTGCAAAGAGAATGCACTGGTGTCCAGTGACAGGGCCAGAGGCAATGGGCACAAACTGAAACACAGGAGATTTCCTCTGAACATCAGGAAACAATTTTTACTGTGAGGGTGACTGAGCCTGGACACAGACTGGCCAGACAGGTAGTTTGTGCGTTCTCCATCCTTGAAGATATTCAAAACCCAACTGGACATGACCCTGGGCAACCAGCTCTAGGTGACCCTGCTTGAGCAGGACCAGATGGACCTTTGAAAGTTCTTTGCCACTACAGCCATTCTGTGATTCAAAGTCCACTTAATGCCTGTTTCTACTCTATTGCTTAGAGAAGGAAAAATCTAAACTACTACCAAATTAGTTACTAACAAATTAGCAAATATTACCTATGTCTGTCCTCGCTGTTTCAAACAGGATTTTCGTAGCTGCAACCAAAGTTCTCTTTTGTAGCACATAGGAAATATGGCTACAATGTGTGGTTTTACAGGCCATGTCCTTTCCAGGAGACCACACTGAGCGCATGGGATCTTTTCAATTAGGACTTAAAAGACTTTTTTCCTATGTGTGGCAACAGTATGCAACAGTAACAACAAACTTGATCCTTTTTCCGGGATGCATTGTTGTCCCTTCAGTGATGACCTCTTACGCAATATTGAGAAATACAGAGACTTTTCTCTTCAAAATTGCATCTTGTAAATGTTGGCAGGAAATCTTTGCTCCTCAGAAGAAAAAAAGTGGTGCCTAGTTTGCCAATAACCTGAAGTTCTGGGATTTGAGGTTAACTTTGTGTGATCAAATGTGACTTTTCATTGCATTTTCCCAATTTGGAGATTTTCCCTTGTGACCAGTCTTTGGCCATGACTGAAATTTTGTTTGCTGCAGGACACATTGTACAGCTCAGAAGAGAAAGACTGAGTTCAATTGAAACTGCTGCCAAGTAGGGACATTGAACTCAAACCAAAATAAAAACAAGAGAGCACAGTCCTGGCAAAGTCTTTGCAAAGAGGGGATACCAAGAATGTTATCACCATACAAACAAAATCAAACAGACAAGAAAATCCAAACACCCTCCCCCCAATACACACAAAAAAAAGCACCTACAGTATAGAAATGAATATTCATCAGAACTGTATAAAGCCAAACCATCCCCCATCCCAGCACTGTAAGCCAGCCAGCAGCCACTGTCCAGATCCAGAAGCCACAAGGAACATAGAGTTGTTCCAGTCTATGAAGATCTGACTTCCATTTCTTGTTCTTTGGTTCAATTGCCAAATAACATTTATCTACCTCTAACAGTTTTTTTCAGAACTGCACTAAATGCATCAGCACTTCAACATTAAGAGGATGGGGAAGAGACACATCACTACTGAGATGGTATAGAAGAGGTATCAGGCATTACAAAGATAGTTTTGCCTCTCTCCAGTTATTGGTTCTTTAGACATTAAATAATCTGAATTTATTAAAGGGTTTACCACCTTTATACTTACCTTTTATAACAAGTCAGGGCTTCCTTCAGATGTAAAAGACCCATTGCTAACAGCCCTATTTTGTCCTGTCTGAAGAAAATTCTGTGCGGTTGCCATGGCCAAGTAATCAAGAAATTTTCACAAATAAACAAGTATACAAACTTACTTCATGTAAGTTTGCTCCATCTTTGTCATTAGGACTAGTTTTAGCCGTGGTTAAGCTTTCCAAAGGCTGAGCATTGCTTCTGACTCTGCTTGGTAAGTTAAGTTCATCATACTGACCAGTATCTTGTGGGCTTTGCTGTCTTCTTGATTAAAGGGATTTTATATGAAAACCAAATCTTACTTGCTTTTGTTCAGGTCAGTGTTTTGTAGGAATGCTGCTCAGCAATTTGGCCATCTTTTCTAACTTTCACTGTAGAACTTTCCAGTACTGTTCCATTATGTAAATAAGTGTCTCTGATGTAGCTGAATAAATTGTGGTATCTTAACCCCACTAAATTAATTTCTATCAGCTTTTGGCTATTTCTTTTCCTTCTCTATGTGTGTAATGAGGAATTTGGTTTACTGAGTTTTGACTGGACTCATTCACCTGCCTGGGTGATGAATTGTCATAAAACTGACAACTGTTGTATGGATGCATCCTTTGCCAGGACAAATTCTTGCCCTGAGTGCCTGGCAGTGGGTGAGCAAATGAAACAGTGTCTGGGCAGTAGAGGAATTGCACAATTTTGTGCATCATTCCAAGGCTTCTTGTGGATTGTGGATTCTGAACTGAAAAGTAAAGAGAAGATGCCCAAGGTTTTTAACCATCAAAGACAATAGCACTTCCTGAGACTCTCTCCCTGAAGTTTGCACGAGTGCAGCTTTTGCCACTCTTCCTCTGTTTGGTCAATATTTTTATCTGTGAAATGGCACTGGCACTGCTGGTACAGCAAAGGTTGGAGTTGTTTCTCCTGGCAGCAGGGTAGAAACCTGTCCTGCTGAAGACCTTTGGCCAGGCTGACACTGTGTCTCTTCATAAAGCTGAGCATTAGCTTTTGTTTTGAGAGAGAACAAACTTCCTTCAGAGGAATACATCATTTTTCCTTAAGTTTATCTGATGGCTCCCTCTAGAGAGAGGAACATAAATACTGACCTACTTCACAAATTGAAGTTCTTGGATTTGATCACTTTTAATCCCAGAAGTGTTTTTGTTGCACTTGCTCCCCATCAGACTCGGTGCCTTTTCAAAGCCTTCTTTCTCTCATTGTCTAGATCAGCAGTTTTCGGGTGACTGCAGGAATATAAAGTTTTCAAGTCATCTTAGTTGCATTTCAAAATTATCTCCTGTAATCAGTCCCCGGCTCTGCCTGAATGTGCCCAGAACTACCTCTCCCCACAAAGCAAGAGATGTAAGCCTGAGACAAACAGGGAAATATTGCTAGCTAAGCTAGGGAAAATGCAAAGCTTTGCGCTGCCAGAGTGGGAACTGCCTGTTTCAAATGACAGTGGGTGGATGTTGACCAGCACTAGTTTTAGATAAGTATGATCCAGTGTCACAAGATGGGGTGCTTTATTTTTGCAGGGAGGATGAGAAAGTAACATACAGAGGAACATAAGATTAAACTGCTTCATAGCTGCCCTCCTCCACTGTTCCATCAGGTTGTTCCCTGAAAGAATAAATCCATGTTCACTCTCCACTCACCAAGTTCATCGCAACTTAAAGAGAACTAGCATTGACCCAAGTGCCATGGCTTTTAAAATGGCTCTGTCATTACAAAAATACAAATTAGTGCTTGTACTGACAATTGAAATGGCTGGGACTGACCCCCACCAAATAAATTTATTTACATTGAGGTTTGCAGGACTGACTTATCAGACTACAATGAAGGATATAGCAGAACTCCCTTTGAGGCCAGGCTGTGCATGTTCCAACATCCCACCTGAGCCTTATTTAACAGGAAGGGGTGGTCCTGCTCACACCTGGTTCCCAGTGAGCAGAAGACAGAAGCTGGAGCATGTGTTGCTGCAAATGCCAACAGTTGGCATTTGCAGTTTACTCCAAAATAGTGAGGTATGTATGGGAATGCCCCCATTCAAAGGCAAACAACAAATAATTTTTTACACCTTTAATCAACAGCAGGTTGATTTAGTTTGAGTTTTTTTAAACAATGAATAAAGATGGCCCAGAAATGAAACTTAAGAGGAAATGCAGTTTACAAAATTGTTTGATACTTGTTACATTGACCTCCTAAAATTTTCATCCAAACAAAAAGAGAAGTTGCAGTGGCCTCTGCATCACTGCAGTCAGTCCCACTGCACTGATGATGGGCTGTGCCTTTCCATTAGGAAGTAGGGAAATGACCGACTCCACATGAGCTCTGTGGTGCTACATTCCTGTGCAAAATCCCTGAGAGCAAAAACTTCCCAACTAGGTGACTTCATGAAATGAAGAAAAATGTGAAGCCATCAGAATGAGACCAGAGTCACAGAAGCCTCAAAGCTGCCACAAGAAGCGTTGGGCAGCACATGGACAGGAAAGAGTGGCAAGAGCAGTTGCTGTGCTTGTCATTCCATTCCCAGATGGGCTCTCAAGTTCCGAGCATGCACTGCTTAGCAAGGACCTGCGCCACCTTCATTTTCTGGTCATCTGTGACTCGATGCCCTTTTTATTTTCCTCATAAGTTTTAAAAGAGACTGAGGGGAGACCTCATCACAGTTACAACTTCCTTGTGAGGGGAAGAGGAAGAGCAGGCACTGATCTCTTCTCTGAGGTGACCAGTGACAGGACCTGAGGGAAAGGCCTGAAGTTGTGTCAGGGGAGGTTTAGGTTGGATATCAGGAAAAGTTTCTTCACCCAGAAGGTGGTTGGGCACTGGTACAGGCTCCCCAGGGGAGTGGTCACAGCACCAAGCCTGACAGAGCTCAAGAAGTGTTTGGACAATGCTCTCAGGCACATGGTGTGACTCTTGGGGTGTCTTGTGCAGGGCTGGGAGCTGGACTCGATGACCCTTGTGGGTCCCTTCCGACTCAGCATAATTTGTGATTCTGTAAATGTATTCACTTACATGAAGGTACAAGTCACTCTGAACTGCATTAACACAAATCCTCTCGCTGGCTTGCAGCCACATGCCATGTTTGCTCTCGTGGAATCGGGCTGAAATAAAGCACCAGCAGGACCATAATTCCAAAGTGTGTGAGACTTTGAACTTTGTTTCTAATTGCTGTTCCTGTGGTTTAGTTCTTTTTAAATCACAAGTGCTCTTAAGCCATAGCATGTTGCTCTTTGACACTGTGGCCAAACTTTGATTAAAGCAGTCTTCTTAACTTTGGCTACATTTTTAAACTGTGATGCAAAATGAAAAATATAGGCTATTCAAATACACTAGTGCAGAATGTGGACTAAACTGTGTTAAATATATATATATAGTGTACTTTTTTTACTTTTATGAACTATTTAAATACCAATCATTAAACTTCTGTACTGCAGAGCTGAGAAGCAAATTGACGTAAATACTAAATAATGCAAATGTTATTAGCCTTGCAGCTATTGGGTTAAGAAATGTAGTTACTATATAGGCTTCCAGCCACACTCTTGTTTTGGGTAACTGTATTTAACAGTTGGAACCATAGAAAATGTTAACACCAGACTTGCAGGAAATAAACCTCTGTACAAGCCTAGCTGTTGTTTTCTTTCACTGTGGAGGGCAAGAAGGAGTTAAGTTTATAAATGAGGCAATAGTTTGAATGCTGACCCAGCCTCTTCAGGAGGAGCTGTGACAGCCTGACTTGTCTCAGCACTGCTTATCACAGGAAAATTTTTCTCAGGGCCTCTGACAGTAAAGTCTTTATTTCCAAGGAGATTGACAATAGACTGAAAAAAGCAGTTTTTTCTTAAACTGATACTTAATAGGAGGTCTTTGAATAATGAGGAAATACCATCAGCCAGGAAGAAACTAAATTACATAAAACAGACATAAGGAGCTCTCCTCTGTCCATCAGCAGCCTTTAGCTCCCAGTCACTGCAGAGCTCAAGAACATCTGTGTTATATTTGTGTTTAGGTCCTTTGTCCTACCATACTGGTGTGAGCCACATGTGAAACAGTGCAGCAGCCTGGCTGGGTACTGAAGGCAGTTGGTTAATAAACACACTCAGTTCAGGAGAAAAGGTGTTACCTTTGTTAATAATAGTCTTGGCTTTGCAGTAAATCTGAAATAATTAAGACAAATGAATCCTACCATGATGTCTTAGTCTGAGCTGATTGTCTTCAGCACTATTAGAAAGATGCAGCACTGTAGGTGGTGTTTCTTAAACTAGATCCAGTAAATCCCTGTGAAAAAGCCCGTTTTTTCCTCTATCGATTTACAGTGAGAAACTCAGTGAGTAACTCAAATGTCCACAGATCAGGTAAGATGAATCCTGTCCTCTGTGTCTGGAAGTAAACAGATCCAGACAAAATACAACCCTCTCATCAGTAGGTGGATTCTCCTCTAAAACATGTGCCCTGCCAGTGTTCCCTTCCCCTCTTAATCCAGTCATAACGATAAAGCAATTCCCTTTAATCTCTCACAGAAATGGCAAGCAGGTACAGCTTAGCATGTTGTTTCTTTTGATGCCTACAGTCATGCAGCCATTTCCCTGCTGGATCCACCCATGTCTGGGTGTGTTGTGTTGAAACCTCCTACTTCATGGTATTTTGTCATAAATGGGATAATATTTAGCCCTGGCTCCATAAAGTAATGTGGAAGGCATTTGGCAGTGTTCCTAAATTCTTGCTGTTTAAACATGAGGAAGCAGATCACTTCTGCATACCAGCACTAATTTATAGAAACTGAAGGCCGTGAGGAATCCCTCCCTTTAAACTAAGCAGGCTCTGCAACAGAGTTTCTGCATTCCCAGTTACATGTTTGAGCCCAATCACCCTCATGCAGTGAAGGAAGCCACCAACCTGTCAAATACAGCAGTTAAAAGTTGTTTAAAACATTCCCACTTCTTTCCTGAAGTCCTTCACGAAGGCTACTGAAGGTACACTCCTCTTCATTTCTCTGTGCTGAGTGTTTTAAATTTTTTTAAGTAACTTTACAAGGTCTTGGGGTTTATTTTAATGCCTGTCAATTTTTCTTCCAGTTCAAAGAATACAACCTTAATGTGTCTTGAGGCAGCAGGTGCATATTCACAATGGGAGAGACTCGGCAGCAGAAAAAAAAATGACACAGGTGCCACTCTACTGCCTCGTTATGAGAACACCTGAACCCAATTCATTTTTAACAGGCCTATGGCATCGTACCTCCCCTCAGCAGCAGGTTACTGTGTAATTAGAAGATTTGTGGTGACACTGTGTCAGCAGAGACACTAAGTTCCTGGAGAAACAGATTTAAACTTCTGGGAGAACTCTTCCAGCATCTGCATTAGTTTCTCTTCATCCTCTGGGGGACTGTGGGTGTATGCCAGGGGTAAGTGTGTAGGGACTGGTTGCCTGTCTGGAAGAAAAGAAAAAACAAAAACCCTTATGGGTACATTTAACTCTCTTCTAGCAGAAAGGAGGTTTTTCTGATGGGCTCTGTACTGCCCAAACATACCTCATGGTCTTGAAGCCAGGAAACTTACCTTCTAGGTACCTGTAAATAATGTGAGTTAAGCAAATCTTCTAAAACAAAAATTAAACTAATTCAAATTGTATTCTGGAACTAGAGTGATTTTTCTGTAGCACAACATGACCTGGACTGTGGAGCAAGCCCCCATTTGCAGCTAGGGACAGCAGAGGAAAAGGAAGGCTTCCTTGTGGGGTTATGCCCGTCACTAGTCCAACACCTGCAGGCACATAGCTGGAGTTTGCTGCTGCAGGCATAGGATGCTTTTGCACTTGAAACAACATTTTTCCTTGCCTCCTGGATAATGTTCCTAGTACTGTACAAATCCCCACCTAGGATTTGGTAGTTAGGATTATTTTCAATCTTAAAATGCTTACTTTCATCCTTAGAAACAATGGTTAAATTCCAAATGCAAAGGAACTTGGACTTATTCTTCAATTGCTGTAAGTGACACATACCCAACTAAGTTTGCTCAGTTTGATGCTTTGCTTGGCTTTCCAAATCTCACGCTTGTCACTCGCTTTGTAAATACAGCTGTTACCACCATCCACTCTAAGGGATTTTCCCCTCCAAAAACATGGTATCTAGAGCCCAGGAGCCTTATCACAATGCTGTCAGGTGTCTACGGAACAAGAGTCAGAGCATTGGTGCAGCACTGTTAAGTCTGTTTAGTGAGCCCAACTTCTGCAGCAGCCAGCTGAGACAAAAAGAACAAGCTGTTGCAACCCTGGGCAGCAGATTTCCCTGAAAACCTCTCAGGCTGCCACTGGGCTTCCCAGGAGAGCAGAGATATTTGCTCTCTTAAGAGCAAATGCTTGACTGCAAACACCATGTAACTTCTGCTCATGGAAAACTGACGAGACGGAAACATGCAGAGGAATGTTCCCTTCTCCATCACTGATGATGAACTGCTTCCCACCTAGCCATAGTGTTTCCAGTAGCCTGTGCTGAAGTTTGGGAACTAGGTGTGAAAGCCAAGTTCAGCATCGCAGAGAAGATGCTTCTAGTCTTTGGAAAGCAGGTCTCTGTTAAACATTTTTTATATATTTTAGCAGTTGCAGAGAATTCTGGTAGTACTAGTCATGTTCTCACTTCCCTTTATTTTTTTCTCAGAGAAAAAAAAACCAACCCTGGCTTTGGTTTACTCTCAGAAAGAACAGTAAAAGAGAATGCAGAAAATGGAGGGAAACTGTGACTGATTTGGAATGGCTGCCCTGGACGAGAAGGGTGGGGCTTGTGGTAAAGTGCTCCTGCACCCCAAACTCTTCACTGAAAGGGCCTGAAGAGTGCCCATGCTAAGCTGTGGCTTCCAAAAGGCAGTAGGAGCGAGAAATAAATTACTTCACCACTATTTGATAAGCACAGGACACAGACTCAGAACTTCTCTTGCAGCTTTAAGAGCAGTCATGCCAGGACCAAAGCTCTCAAAAGTCAACAGCTTTACCTAAAGAGCCAGAGCCTGTTTCCTGTTTACCAAAGCTGGGGGCAGACAAAGGCCAAAGACAAGAGCCTGGTGGAATTACGAAAGAAACAGAAAGAATAACTGAGCAGAAGCATTAGGACCAGAAAAAGGTGATCAACGTAAGAGAAAGACAAATCCTGGTTCTACAAAGAAGGCTGACCAGCTGGGATGTGGGGTTTCCACACGCAACACATGCTGACAGGAAAAATGTCCATTTAAGTATCCATCAGCCAACCCTGTGTGACTGTCTGTGGGACAGAAGGGAAAAAGTCAACCCAAATGTGGGAAAGTCTGAGCTTCCTGCATTCTCCATATAGAAATTCAGTGAATCAGGATCTGAGTGCCACATCCAACAGAAGTACCGAGCTTCTGTAAACAGTTACCCTGAGCTTTCTCTTTCTGGATGGACCTCCATCACCACTGAGGCATCCCTGCTTCCAGCTGCTCCTACAAAGACGCCTGTCATTCGCCTGGGAGAAAAGAAAGGCTCTGTCCTACTTTTCTATTCCCTAAGCTCACAGTGCCACTGTGCTCAAGACTTCGCCCAGTGTTAGAGAAAGAGGGAACTGGCAGTTTTAGCTAGCATGGAACAGTAGGAAGAAGAACCTGTCAAAGCAAAGCCAGCTCCCAGTGCTCTGTGAGAAAGATGCTCATTTCCTAGCATCATAAAAGATAATGTTTGACTGCTGTGATTCACCTTCCCTTGGCACAGTCCTACACGCAGCCATTTTCATTACAAAAATCCCCAACTCTACCTAAAAAAAATGCTTTGAAGTCTCTATCAGCTACTTTAGAGGACAAAAGCAGGAATGTAATGATTTAGCATGATGTTCACTCGAACCTTTAGACTTGAAATTACTTCGAGAAATGCTTTATCCTTTGGACAAGCTGCCTGGTGCAGCCTTCATCCCCTTCCAGGCCAGACAGGGATCCTAAGCTCAGGCACGCTGGGGATCTCCAGTCTATGGTCTATGAGACACTGCCTCCTCACCTTGGAAGAACAAGCCGCTGGGCAGCCTTGTTGCTTCAGCTGACACTGCCAACCACAGGACGGTGTCAGCTCCCTGGGCCTCTGTGCGCAGCGAGTTCTTCATCCTCTCGTAGAAATCGGGCATGGACGACCTCACAGCTGGAAAGGATAACAATGGAATGGTGGCCTGCCATCCAAGGCTTTTTTTGATACAAAATCAAAAAAAAAAAAACAGCTTCAAATTGCCATTTTGTGTGTAGGAAGGAGAAAAAGCATCTCTGGAGCTTATGGAAGAAAATGAGTATTTCCCCCTATCTGGGAGTAGGATGGCTTGTGGGAGAATAGCACTAAGCTGCCAGATGATCCACCACTTGTTTGGGTCAAATTACAGGGACAAAGCTCACAACAGGATATGTAAGAGCTTCTCATGCCAATTCCAATCTAAACTGTAAAGAAGACAAACACGGGGGAAACACAAATTCCAAAAACCAGGTATTTAATGGGATTTTTAGCTCCTATTTTCTCAACAGTTTTAAGAAACCAATTGCAGCACTGTATTTAAAAACTACACACTTCCTGTCTAAACTCTGGTTTCATTTAATTTTGTCCAATAGGTGATGACTGTAGGCCCATCCACTGTGGGTGTCTATTTATGGGGCTTGGAGAGTCTTTGAACTTTTAGATGGGATAACTTTATGGTTCATTAGGTTTGAAATCCACAAAGGAAGTGCAAAAATAAATGTATTTTAAAGAAAAATAAATACCAGGATATTTAGTTGGAAAGGACTATTTTCAAGCATAAACTAGACAGGGTAGATGCTTCTGCTGTCAGAAGCAAATGTTGGAAACTGTATCCCTATAAAAGACCTAGACATGGAACTGCTATTCCGCATCCCAAGCTTGGGCACTGGGGGCTGGTAACACTGGGGAATGCAACATGCATGCTGCATGACTGATGCTGGGCCACCTGCTGAGGCACCATCACTGAGGAACAGCTGCAGCTCAGACAAAGGGCTGAATGGCCAAACTGCTTCTCAACAGCAGTAAATGTTTACAGGAAGAGTACAGGACCAGGGCTTGCACAGTGGTGCATTCTCCTACACACCCTCACAAATTCCCAATGTCTGCATGCTGGTACTTAGAGAGGCAGAAGCTCCATCTGTGCGTTTAACAGCTCCACTACAAATGTAACTTACACGTTACCTTGAAGAACTATGTCTCTGCTGTGCATTTGTGCAGGGATGGAAGCGTTCACTGCCCATTATTATTCTCTAGATATACACAGCTAGCAGACACTGTGCAGAATAGAGCCACCAAGGGGATATAAAACTACTTCAAGCAGCAGTTTGGAGAAAAGAAATCACTGCACCTGTTGGAAAAATATACTAGGAAGTTTCATTTCTCTTTGCTTTTAGACTAATCCTGAAATGAAAAAAATATTGTCAGAGTGTGAGGCAGATGTTACCTGGAGTGTCTGCCCAGCCGGGGTGCATTACGGAGAAATGGATGTTTCTGTGAGCCTTTGCCCACTGTTCCGTCAGGACAACTTGCTGTCTCTAGGATAGAGCAGTAAGAGCCACACTAGCACCGAGTTCAACAGCCCATCCACCAAACTGGTTCCCAGGGAAATAAACTACATCAAATGTGCCGTAAACACCAGAGCATTTATGTACAGCAGAAACATACCCTTGCTCATCCTGACTGGATTTATTGGATAATTTCATCAGAGACTTCCAGAGTCATTGCCATCCATACCCTGGCCACAAGTTTACTTTTAAAGCAGCTGCAGTGCTTTTACTGACCTCGTCTGCTTGCTGCAGACTGTGGGCAAGAACTAAGCAGGCAGACAGGGTTCATCAGCTAAAGACAGTGTTCCCCCTTGGGACTTCTCTCATATCGAATAAAAGTCTAGCCATGCTCTCCTCCATGCAAGATGTATGCAGCCCTGAGGGCATGCCATCATACTCCTCAAGATTATTGCCTATGCATCTCCGTATGGGTTGGGTGCAACGGGAAAGCAACAGTGA
Organism: Oreocharis arfaki; assembly: GCA_013398015.1. Taxonomy (NCBI): domain Eukaryota; kingdom Metazoa; phylum Chordata; class Aves; order Passeriformes; family Paramythiidae; genus Oreocharis; species Oreocharis arfaki. The sequence continues at coordinate 264,266 of VZRR01006742.1, read as the reverse complement.
ACAACAGGCTTTTTGCAAAGCAGATGGTATGAGCTGCCTAGCAAAGAAGAGCCGGGCTTTGTTTTCAATCCCATGGAATGTACCTTGTTCTGTGCATACACCATAGTTCCATCAAATGGCCCATTTCCCGACTGCAAGTCAGATATGTTTAATTTTTGAACTAGCATGCCCCCAGAAGAGACAGTTACCTGTAACGAAATGAATGAAAAGCAAATGAATGAAAAGCAAAACCAGGAACTCCCCACAGATGCACTCATGCATGCAATGCAGTCTTCAGGCCAGAGCTGGAAGTCCCTATGGAGCAGGATTCCTTTGCATACTCTTTGCATTATGCTTATGCTCATGAGTGGAGCATACCTGGAGATGTGGTGGAAGATATGTGATTTTTTTTTTAAGAAGTGATTTTTATCCAAAGTGATGTTGATTCATTTCAGGAATTTTGTGCTTCTTCCTTTTGAAAAGTAATGGAGAGAAAGAAAATAGCAGAATAGCACTATCTGCAGTTTGTATGCTTAGCATTTACAGAAGCTAAGTAGAAGCCATACAAAACTTCGGAAATTTCATTTTAAAAAATGTACCTGCTGTCTTATTTTACACCAAGATCTGTAAAGCACTTTTAAGCCTATACTCCTGTTGTAGGTATTTTGCACTCTGCTGCAGGAGCTAACTTGCCCTAGGGAAACTAAGAGGGTAAGTTCCCAAATGAAGTGTTTTACTCTGATTTCCAAGGAAGGGTTGAGAGCAGCAGGCAGGAGCTTTGCCTTAGAGGAGGAGGTTGTTGTTAGCAAAATCCAAGAGGATTCTAGAGATCCTTACAGCATTATAAGTAATCCTGCATTGCTAACACAGTCAGAGAACTGCTGTCACAAACCAGAAGGTAAAAATAGTAAAACACCCCTTTTAAACAGCATCAGAGACTCACCACTCTGGCATCAGCTGCTTTTTCCAGGAGGGGCAGCAGGGCAGTTGTCATGATATATGTTCCTAAAAGACAGGCACCAACATTAACTTTTCCTTTTAAAAAAAGGTTTCTTCTCTCTCCACCCTCTGTAACAACCCAAACCCCTAAGTTTGCTTTATCTCTGAAACCTGATCTGAATTTGACAATGATGTTTTTTTGCTGCTTCACCTGCCATGTGCCAGCTCAACTTTTAGTGGTCCACATTGCCACATTCTTAGAGAAAGGCATAGGTTATTTTACAGAATTTTATGTTTGTTTTACCTATAAAGAAAACAGCTCACTACATTCAGCCATGAATCTGGAGGCAAAATGGCTCAGGTATGGATTTCCTTGGGTGAGGGAAGGCGATGCCAGTGATGAAACAGGGAACGCACTTCCCTCCAAGTGTGGCATATACACACAGATCTGAGCCAGGTTATGAACAAGAGAAGGAAACTGTGCTTCATACTTGCAGTTCTTAGGGCACTGCATATGCACTTAAGACTTGCCCATTTTTGCCTTCTCACTATGAAATAATTCAGAGTACACTGACATGCTTGATTTGTGTTGCACACAAAACCCACCCCTTAAATCCCCAGCATGACCATTATGGAAAATAAGGAATCCTTGGGGGGAAAAGTATTAACGTTGCCTGCCCAAGGCTGAGCTAAGATTACTTGGGGAAACTTAATTGTGTCCTTCCCTGCTTTAATCGTGTTTGTTTAGCAAGGATTTGTACACACCACACAAATATATTCCATTACAGCTGTTACCATGACCAGCAAAGTCTGTTATTCCAAACACTGTTCAACTGTCAGTGTATTTGATTCAGACACACAGACACACCTAGTGATGTTTCACCCAACTGAGTGCAACACAGAGATTTTTTTGGTTTTATCCCTTCAGAGATTTTTTTCCTGTTTAAAACGTATTTTTTTAAAATTCTGTTTAATTCAAAATGAATCTAGCCCCATTTAGCCCAGTGTTTCTGCATCTACTCGCCTCTCATGTCTTCACAAATGGCTCTAGTTCAACAATTCTATCAGTGATAAACATATTTTTTTCCTTGAGCCATGTTTTTCACTAGGCATGAAGACTTCAGCATGTCTTTACAACCTCTCTTCCACACAGGCAATGAGATCACCCAGCTAAAATACAGCATGTTTATAAATATGGTACCAAAATCAAATGTGTTACACGCTTGGTAAACAAACTGTTCAGTTCTCCTGTCAGTCACAGCAGCCTTCACTTTCTCTATATAATCAGAGGTATATCCATACACACACAACATATTTAAAACCCTGGAAAAATCAAACGAAGCAAATGCACAGCAGATGAGTGAATGCAGCCTGTCTTCAGCAGAAAATGTGAGCAAAGGCAGTTGCCAGTGAGTAACAAGAGCCCGACTGTGTCCCCTGGTAGTGGCGGGGAGACTGAGCGATGACATCATCGGTACAAGAACTCCCGCTGACTGTCAGGGGAGACTGCCACGATGTGGGAAATAATAATCCAAAAAGAAATCACTTCAGTACAAGCTGAGAGCCTGGTTTAAATGCTGTTCGGCTGTGGATTCTTCAAAATGCAAAGTAACATCATGTCTTGGTTAAACAAGCTGCATCTCCTAAAGGCAGAGCTGCAATGCACCAGCTCCAACGATGCTCCATTTTACTGTGCTGCAGATTAATTTACACTTTTAAGGGGCTTCGTGTTGATTTGTTAATTCTAAAGAGCGGCGAAGATGAATGCACTAATGTTGCCTCATTAACAACTGAGTTTTGTTTTGTTTTGTTTTCCAGCCAAATAAGAGAAATGTTCAATGCCAAAAATCCTGCTTAGAGCAACTACAGCTTGTCAGAAGTTTATGTGCTTATTTAGAACCACAAACCATCTCCTCTCTTCCTCAAGTTTATTAAGAATTCAGTAAATCCCACAAAGCCAGAGCATTCCATCTTTCTGCCCTGCAAAATCACTTGCTCATTTGCTTTGAGACAGAGCACAAACAGAGCAGTTTTGATCACAGCTTCCTATGGTAAGCAACGGTATCTGAAAACACACACAGACATGTGCATCAGGCATTAAGGCTGAAGCATTTACTTTCTCCCACTGCTAAGTATTTCACCAACTACTGTCCCCATCTAAAGCGTTTGAACACAAACTTCTCCTTCCTTTGACAGAAATACTTGGATATTATACATTCTTATCTGCCTGGGCTGGTCTGTCCGGCAAAACAACCTGGAAAAGAAATTTAGAACGGTAATAGTATAACAGAAATACTTTATTAACAAGGTTCATTGCTGGTTAGAATACATCATCATCAATTGAAACCTCCCCATTTTGATCAGTGCAAAAGCTGGCCCGTAGTTTGGTGGTGACATTCAAACAGCTTGGGAGAATGCTCAGTGTGGTCACTGCAGGGCCTGGCACAGCCGTGTCCCTCACAGCAGGTACCTTGTCCAGCACAGCTGTATTGCAGCAGGCACTAACACAGAAATTAATTTCTGAGTAAAAAGGGAAGTGGGAAATAAAGGCATTGCCTGCCACAGTCCTTATAAAAAAAAGAAGGAAATTGTTCTTGTTAAAAAAAAAACCTTGCAAAGAAAGCCAAGGCTGATTTGGCAGAAGAAACTACATTCATCTCTGCCCCTACTTAAGGAAATCAAGGCAACATTCAAATTATATATCCTTTGGCCAATACTTGATTATTAATACCAATGTACTGGATATCAGCCTTTCCAAAATGAGCACTTGAGCATTCTAACACATTTACTTGATGCAAAAAACATTTTTGTCCGTTAAAGGAGAAACTTCCTCCCACAGAGTGTAGTTTAAAAAGGTAAAACATACCAAATGTGATTAATGCTTAATTATCACTGTTCAAACTGTACAGATTTTTTGAGGTTTCTTTTTTCATTTAATAGTTTAACACAAAAGTACATGAAAGGCAAAGCTCAACAGTGCTGTGCCCTGCACTGCAAGCAGTAAGTATTGGGTATCTGATGAACATACAGCTGGTACTACCTTCACTCAGGACTGAGTGACAGGGGCCAGATTTGTGCATCACCATTTCCTGTCACTGGAAGGTACATTGTCCACATGGCCTGAAAGCTTGTCTCCCACTGGTGTAATAGGGGGAAAAAAATCAGTGAAATAAATGGTATACAAGATTTCCCTTTGAAGAGAAGTATTTGCTGTGACATAAAGGAGTTCAGCAAGATGAATTTGGGAGTTTGCTCAGAAGCAGCAGAAATGCAGAAGAATGTGAGTCCAGTCTATCACACTCATATAAAGGATTTCATCTTGCCCTCACTGAACTCTGCCAAGATGAAGAGCTGACTTGTAAAATCTACTGGACAAGCTACAGCCCTGTTCTGTGTAATGAGGTTTGACACAGTACTGGCTGGCCATGTTTTCTCTAGTTAAAAAGGCTCCTGGGATAGCTGTACCATTTATTTTAAAGATAAACAGCCTCTTAACATTAGCTTTCTTTGGAAAAACTTCTGTAGGCTTTATATCTTGAAGGTGATCTCACATAATATAAAATCACATATAATATAGAGTAATTAAAACTTTTATATAGAGCAACTCCACCATTACACACCATTAAACCAACTGTATCATATGGTAAAGCAGACAGGGTGGGTTGCCAATCTATGCACTGAACATGGTTATTTTAGTAAAAGTAATGAGCATGGCATTTAATGAGGACACACTTTGTCCATGCACACTCCCTCCTAAGTGTGGATCATATTAATACTTAAGTTTCATGTTTATTTGATAAATACAAAAACAAAACCCACCAAAATTATTGAATCACTACGCATTCCCTTGTGGCCTGTTTGGCAATTGCTCCACTTGCTCTGAGATCTCCTCAATTTAGTCAAGCAATCTGATACCGTGCTCTAAATAACAACTCCAGTTTTTGACTCCATATAGTGAACTCCTCTGTCAACCTGGATAAGCACTAATTCAGTGGTTTCACAATCACAGAGTGAAATATTAATGATGTAAGTGTAGAAAATGAGGCACCGTTATGGAGATAAACATTTGATTCATATAGTAAGTTGTTCATTTAAAAAAAGCCCAAAAAACTACAAAGATCAGCCTGTCCACCTCATAAACCCCACTTTTCCCATGACCTGATGCAGAAGCTGAGGGGACTCTATGGAAGACACTGTTATTAGGTCTTGAGGAAAGGTAGCTCTGTACGTTCTTGCAACAGTTATCCCACCGTGAGTCTCGTGACATAAACAAAATGAAAGTTATCCTAGTGCAAGGAACAGCAGTCTACAGTGTATTAGACACAAGTCTTCCCCACAGAACACTGCAAGTCTTTCTGTACTAAAACATGAAACTAAACAAAATACAGGATAGCCCTAACAGAAAATATAAACAAACACTGTGCACGCAGATTTCCAAATTGCTGGTAGTGTAGATCAGTCTGCCAGAACCTGGAAGACTCCTTAGGATTCACATATTTCAGACTGAAAATCAACAGGGTACCACATAAAAGTACGCAAACACATACTCTAATTTGCTTTAAGATTTAATGTGACCCTAAAATCTGTACTTTATAAATAAATTGTGAAGAAAATGATAGTTTCAGCAGAAGTAACATTGTAAAGCCACTCTCTGCTAATAACATCAAATTAACTGATGATACAGTTACTGTGGACCCAAGTGTCTTGGTGGATTCCAGAGACTTTTTTGCTTGATGTTCTATCTGGCAATTAGTGGCACATCGCTGGTGAGGTTTTCACCCTGCTAACATTCAGAGAAGGGGCAGGCAGCCAGCACCATACTCAGTGAAGTTTTTCATCTGCCTGAGCTCTGCAGTATTATTAGGAACAGTGTTATTTCAACTGTGAAAAAAGTAAGAACAAAAAAAACCTCCAAAAACAAAACACCACCCTTTTATTGTACAGATTTCAATGGCTCATTCATCTGGCAGAAATCAGTTAAACTGGCTTGCTTTTCTTGAGTCCAAGTAAAAACAAACCACAGAAACAAACAAGCAAAACCACCAACAAACAAAGTGACATTCTTCCTTGGCCTGATTATCTTTTCAAGCCTAGAGTTTATGCAGTTCCCAGTAAGAGACATCCCTGAGTCTCTTTTTCTGAGTAAGAGATCAGGAATGAAGATTTTAGTGTGCTGTCTCTAAGGGCCAATTCCACTGCACTAGCAATACCTGAGAGTGTATGGGAAGAGTTAATGAACATGAAACACAAAACAAAGGTTTACATTTCCCTCAAACGACAAAGCTCATCTCAATAAAGGCTCCTCTGTCTCCTGGGAACTAGGCTTCAGTATAGTGACTGCATGTGCAATTATATTCAACTTCATCCTTTCACATACCACCTCTCATCCATAAGTCTCAAAGCTCTTCAGAAAGAAAATTGGAACCACAGCCTCCTTTCACAGATGAGGTTATCTTGCCAAAGATCAGGCATTGAACTTACGGCAGACTGACAGCTGATGTTCGAGCTGTTTGACTTCCAAGTAATTCAGAGCACACCAGGCTACACTGGCTTCTGTGAAACACCAGTTAGATACAGGTCACACGAAGGGAAGAGACTGACAACCATCCATCCAGGTTAGGCAGCTCGCCATAGAAGGGCTATAGTGTTACTATGACAGATAAACATCTTATTTCCTCCAGCTCTAACCCTCCTGCACAGAGAGTAGAAGTATGTGTCTACATATTAGTAAAACATGAGAGCACACTAGGTTGAGGAAAAGATGCATACTGGGAGCATCACTTATTTATCTCTCAGTATGTTTTAGCATCCCCTTGGCTGGTGAGTAGCAATAAAAAAGTAACATATATGCCATTCTTCCATGTCAAGCAGGAAGATATGTTGAGTAAAGTAAAGTGAGGGAGGCAATAAAATAGATGAAAAAGGATTGTTTCAGCCAAGTATCTAGTGCTTCAATAAGAACATGTTGCTTTTGCCTCCACTTGCTTATCAATGCTGAAGTTTCTTTCCAAAATGACTGAATACTGACACCTTTAATAGCCTTTGGTGGGAGTTATACTAAAACAAGTAAAATAAAATTAAATAAAAAAAGTTCTGACTCAGAAGTCTGCAAGTCTCATCAGAGGAAATGATTGCTTGTTGCTGCCTGGGTACAACTCTCAGTACACGGTCAGCCCACAGGAAGAAATAAAAGTGCAACATCACACAAACTAGAGGACAGAGAAAAAAAATCTGCCCATCAGGATTGGCAGGTCCCCAGGAAATCTGCCCACATTACCCCAAACAAGTCACTCAATTTGGTACTGAAAGCATGTTTCAATCAGCAAATTTCAGACTTGTGCCTGGCCAGTGCTCCCACATTACAATCTAAGTGTTCCACAGCTATTCTGCTCTCTACTTTCACTGAGCTCCAGAAATCAGACAACAATTCCTGAGGCTCTAGCAGGGAAAAAAGGCAAGGTGTTTCATTTGACAGCAACAACAGAACCACAACAAGCCATATAGCGTTTGTGCCTCGGACTCATTTTAAGGATGCTACAGGCACCAGCACAGATGCAGCTGCCACCACCTGCTCAAAGAACTTTACAGTTTGAACTTCAATATTAAACAAACCATACAAAGCCTTAACTATCAACCTACATTTTACATTTTTATGAACTCCATCCACCTGCATATTCTGACAGCACCAGAGAGGACTATGCACCTCTTATTTCAGTTGCTATCCTCAATTAGCCAGTCAGCTGTGTTTTACATCAAGAGAATTTTACTTTCTCTTCTAACCGGTGTTATTTTTGTACATATTCATATGAGAGGATTTATGCAGTCATTTCTGTCCCATGTATGTCCAAAAAAAGATCAGGATATAAAGTATGCTTCACAAGTTAGATCATCAATTAGAACTGAACATGGACATCCATTATGCTCGAAAACGGACTAACAGATCAGTCGAGAGGAAAATATTCCTAGTCTAGATTTAAAAGCTCCACAGCATTTCAGGCACCTAAATGAGCAACTATACAGCTTATATAAATGTTAATCAGGTATCAGATACAGAATTCAAAAACTGCGTCGTGCACTTAAAGCATGTTATATTTCAGTCTTGCATTCTTAGATAGTTACAACCTACACATTCCTTTACTAGACCAGAGCTAAGGTCCGGGGTAGGAAAAAAATAGTGGAAGAAACATGGAAGGAACACCCTACATGAAAAGATCTGCAAAATCTTGTCAGTCAAGTGAGGGACAACTTCACATTTTCCAAACAAGGGCCTTGAGCCCATGTCACCCTTCAGGCTTCAGCGCTATTGGGGCAGAGAGGGGAATTTAGTTTGTTCTTTCAGACCACATGGCAGTTTACAGCCAACCCATATACCAGCCATATCTAATTTAGCCAGGCTTTTTTCTGGGAACCTATAACCACAGATGGTTACTAAAACAGAAATAACTTCTCCCAAGTAAAACACATCCAAAGGCACACAGTACTAAGGGAAATAACACAGCATCTGACAGGTGTTTCTCCACAGAGCTTTCTCCTACTGTAACTCCAGATGTTATGATTTATTACCCTATCCCTGACTTTGCAGAAAAAAGCCTGTGGTTTGTAGCCTTGGCCCTTCGTGTGTGTCCGGCCTGCAAGCACAGAAGCTTCCTGTTGCACTGTCAGCTTCTTCTAGCTCAAGCAAGTCCCACTCTGTTCTAAAAGATTCAAAATTTAATCCTTATCTTTGTCTAGAAAGAAGCAGTCTAAACAAACAACCCAGTCCTTGCCTGAACTTTGAAGAAGTCGGACAACAGAGGATGATTTACCTCCTTAAACTTCTTATACAATCATGCAGCAAGTCATACATGAATGAATAAAGGAGATCTATAAGTAACATCCACAAAAGATAATACAAGCATTTTCCTAGCTTGCTACAACCATAATTCAGCTTCCTCTGTGCGGTTGTATACCTCTAGCAAGGCTGATTTGCAGCTGGAAAAGCAGAACTTGCTGCTTCTACTTGTGAGATAAAATATAATTCAAGTGATGCACTAGTACAGGTCCTTACCACTTAATACCTATATATCAATGTCTACAACCTAAACCAAAACATTCAGACTATCGTGTTTGTTTCATTCTGCTTCTCTCTGGAAGAACTGTACCTTCGCACATTGCTGGGTTTTTGTCTGAAAGACCACAAGAGGATTAAAACTAATTTAAGGTGAATAGATTCCTCAAGGTAGAAGTTCTTGTATTTGTGCAGCCAAGTGAAATTTGATGGCAAAATAAAACTTTTTTCAAATTTTTTGACCATGAGAAACAGAAGAATGTTAGCAGAAGATTAGTCTGAAGCAAATGAATCTGTGCCTTCATACTTATTTAATTGTCAGTTTAATATACTCAGATTTGCAGGAAAAATGAGCTGTATGCACAAAAACAGTGAAGCACAAGACATTTATACTAAAATGTTAATTTTCAAACCTAAATAGGATTTAAAGAATCAACACAGGAAAAAGGCTGAAAATAAAAGCCAACAATGGTTTCCAGGTTATGCTAGTTCTATAAATGCTGTGTCTTTACAGACTAGGTTTTCCCCTTCCTCACCCCAGATACCGATGAACAGGAGGAAAACACAGAAACAAAGCACCATAGTTCTTCCTTAAGGTGTCACTTTTGAATATATTCAAGACAGTCCCTTGAGAAATCCACCTACCCTGCACGGAGGCAGAGGGAGAAGAGTGTCAGGACTGTTGGGTGGATGCAAGCATCACATGTCTCTTTGCAAGAGGTGCAGCTTTCAGCCTCAGGTATCAGCAGTGTCAGACAGCTCTTCTCTCTGCTGGCTGGCTGTTTGCTCACATCTTTTCCACGGCTTCTGTGGGGGAACCTTCCACTTTGCTCGCCATTTTCTCCGCCCTTCCACATCTCCACTATCCCTCTTGACTTGCTTCCCACCATTTGTCCCTCTTACACCACTGCCACAGTTCACACATAATGCCCCTTTCACGTGGAGCACCCAAGACTTGCCCACTACTGCTCAATCCTTGACTAGAGATCGCATCTGTTTGAGAGCGTCCAGGGCACCGTACACAGCACAGGCTTCCTACACAGCGCCTCTGTCACATCAAGCAGGGCTGTGCAAGCCTCCTCAAACATTTGAATGCCTCTTAAAACATCTGAACGTGTTCCAAGCTCCATCCAAACCCCAGAAACACAATTATTTCAAAGAACGTCATTAGCAGCAATGCTTGGAAAAAAGTTCCCTCGCAAATTTCAGAATCAATCTGCAATTGTTCACTTCTGCTATGATAAATAAAGGTGCTGGTATCAGAACAATTGAAAAAAACTGAGAAATTAAAAAAGTAACACTCCAAACAAGCTGTAATATTTCTTCTTTTCCTTCCTGGCTCCTTCCCTGGCATAGCAATGCTATGATCCCTCTTCGAGCAGGAATACATACCTCACAAACCCAGCTATAAAAACACACTTCTGTAAGCAAAATAAGTATGTTCCAGAACTAAACCTTCAATACTCACCCAAAGTGTTTGTTGCAAAGTTCTTTTCAAGTCCATCTTCAGTTAACTCTCTGTTATTCACCATACACCCCGCGTTGTTGATCTGTAAAACAACTCCTTTAAACAAAAACAATCTACACAAATATCTGCAAGGAAAACCACACATATGAGCAGTCCATGTTAATTTGCTGTTTTCTGACACTGCAACAGAAAGCTACACACTGTGGCTTTTATCTGTTCAATAAAACACGCTTGCAAGCTATGTGCAGCCAGCATAGTCTCTGACACATTTCTTTCTCTGCCTTACCTTCCAGAAGGAGCTCGGGCTTTTCTTTCCGACTTCAAGAAAAAGATCTGCCCCTACACACCTTCCTGTGTGTTCACTGCCACTCCTCAAAAGTTATTTCCCCATTTTTATCAGACATTCCTCATCTGGCAAGCACCAAAGGAACTGCTCCAGGTGCCTCAGCTGTAGTACAACCCCACAAGCAAATTTTCACTGCGAAATAAAGGGGAAACTGTACCGAGCCCTTTGCTGACCATGATGAGTAACTGCTCTCTCTCTCCCTAGCTCTGTTTTAGTCTTCGGACTTTTTGCAAAAGTTTAGTCTTTCAGAAGGTCTAGCTTTAAGAGGGACAATGTTATTAGTAATGAAAGTCAAAGAGAAAATGTACGGTGTCTTTAAAGATGCAGCTATAAAATTACTGCTTTTCTCTTTTTTTGTAACACATCTGTGTGAACTGAGAAGGGACAAGAGCAAACAAATCATGGAGACTCCTGAAGAAAAAACATTTAGAGACAATTATGGGGAGAACTGTGGACCAAATTGTGAAGTCTACATGACCTGTCAGATAAATTCATAGGCTACACACTCCCAAGACAGACACACATAATTTAAGTACACACTTACCAACACATTTAATTCATGCTCATTTCGAAATTTTTCAGCAAACTTCCATATGTCCTTGGGATTAGATATATCCACAATATGCAAGAAGATATTCTAAAGGAAAAGAAACTAAGTCACAAAAAACAGGGAAAGTGAAGAGAGACCCTGTTTAGGCCTGTCTAGGTGAAAAGGTATTTAAGCAGTATGAAAAAAAATACTGTTTCCAGAACACAACTAATACAGGTTAACATGCACAATTGCAAAATTTAACTCTAGTCCTTAAAACATGCTTAGTCATTGCTTCAGCTGCTTCTGAGACACAGATTTTTAATGCCAAAGTTATTAAGAGAGAGTCCTACTTAGATAAATATGTGACAGACAGTCAGGCATAGCAGAGAACTAGAAAAATATTGCAAAGCTTGTGAATTTTCAGCTTAAACAATTTAGCAGCTTTCTCTTTGGCTGAACTTTCCATGGAAATGTTCAAGGTCACAGCATTAGAGAATAATCTAGGTTGGAAGAGACCTCTGGAGGCTGCTTGGCAAAAATGGAGATTCACCAGCCTGTCTGAGCTCCCTGCTCTGAGCCTCCAGCTTTTGATCACCCTCATGGTGAAAACATTTTTCCTACTATCTACTCAGAATTTTGTCCCTGTTCCAATCTGTGTCAGCTGCCTCTTGTCCTCCCACTGCAGACCTCCAAGAGAAGCATGGTAATGCCTTCCTTACACACTCCCATCATGTGGCTGCAGAATACAGCATGACCCATCTCAGCCTTCTCTTCTTAACACTGAGCAAAATCAGCCTTCTCAGAGTCACCTCGCACATCACATGTCCCATCTCCCTAGCCACTCTCTGCTGGACTCACTCCAGGACATGGATGACTTCCTCCTCCTGGGGACTCCAAAGCCAGGCACAGGACTCCTGCTGTAGTTTCACAAAAGCTTAATAGAGAGCAAGATGCACTTCCCTCAGCCTGCTGGCTAAACTCAGGTTCACATAGCCCAAGGTATGGTCAGCCCCAGGGCACTGCTCACAGAGGACACAGCTTGTCCCAGGTCCCTTTCTGCAATCTGCATTCCAGTCAGCCAGGCAAAGACTGCACTTCACTCTGTCACGCGGGCTGTTAAAAAGATGTCATCAGGTTTTGCCCCTCATGGGGGATGACTCTTGGGGGATGCCACTAAAAACCATTAACAAATCAGCTTTGTGTTGTTGATTGTTACTTTTGGAGCCAGACTGTTCCAGACAGTTTTCCACTCACCTTTTCATCTACCAGTTCAAACCACATCTCTTCAAACTGGCTACAAGGATATCATGGCAAACCATGTAAAAGTTAAGGAGAGCACTGCTCCCCTCTTGTCCACAGGCAGAGTCATCTCACCAAAGGGATCAGGGAGACAATCAGAAGGGTAAAAGAGAACTCATGGGTTGAGACAAAGCCAGATTAATAGAGAAAGCAAAAGACACACACAAAAGCCAAAAATCCCAAGCCAATGGCCATACCCCCCTGAGAACATCCAATCTTGTCTGATCTCAGAAACTAATCAGGGTTGGGCCTGGTTAGTACTTGGATGGGAAACTGCCTGGGAATACCAGGTGCTTCAGGCTTTTTACAAGGAATTAATTGACTGCTTCCCACAGACAGGCAGGTGTTCAGCCACCTCCAGGAGAGCAAGGCCCCATCACACATAATGGTTACCCAGGAAGCCACCACCCCGAACATCTCCCCGTTCCTTTTTCTTTCCCCCAGCTTCATATACTGAATGTGATGTCATATGGTCCGGAATATCCCTTTGGTCAGTTTGTCAACCTGTCCTGGCTGTGTCTCCTCACAACCTCCCATGCAACCCCAACTTCTTCTCCAGTGTGGCAGTACAAAAAGTAGAAAAGGCCTTGGCTCTATGTAAGCCCTGTTCAGCAACTGCAAAAGCACCTCTGTATTATCAACCCTGTGTTCAGCACAAATCCAAAACACAGCCCCATGCCAGCCATTGTGAAGAAAATTACGCCTACCCCAGCCAAAACCAGTACAACGAGCAAGGGGATACATCCACTCCAGCACTCTAGTCATGCCAACCACTTCTCTTTAATCCCAGTGAGATCACAGCTCTGCAGTCATGCATGGATTCTTGTGTTTCCTATGCTGTGTGTACTCATGAACAGGCATCTGAAACGGGCTCCTAGACATGCTGCCTTCTCATGAAAACTGTGAGAGCTTCCTCCATTTTGCTGTCCCCACGACACACACTCACTGTTCCCATGACTCTACTACTCTCCCATGTTTGGTCACTACAAACCAACGAAACCACTTTAAAGCCTCCTCACTAAGCTTAGCAAACCTGTTGGCAAAGACACTCTTGCTCCAATTTGTCATTGCTGCTCAGCTCATCTAACAAAGAAGGTCCAAGAGACCACAAAGGCCAAAGTGACAGCTTTGAACATTCAGGTGTTGACCTGCAAGGCATATATACTCCTACCCAAGCCCCTCCTTTCCACTGTACAGATTTAGGAGACCACTACTTGCCCTTGACTCTCTCTAAACACTCTTGATGAACTCCAGGTCACCCCTCACAATGGCACAGGAGCCCACGTGGTTGGGCAACAAGAGGTATTAGTCCAAGGTCCAGACCAGCCTCAGCAAACTCTCTGCAACACCTTACATCTGAGTCCCCAGCAAGTGACAAACCTCTCAAGTCACGAAGCCAAGACTGCAGATGGGTGCCTCCATCCCCCACAGGAAGGAGTCTTCAGCCATCATCACCCACAGCTTCCTCCCACTGTCAACAACTGTTCAGGATCATCTGTCTCCAACACCTCCCCTGACAGAGCTTGCTCTTCCTCATCTGTTACCATGGCACTACACCTATCCTATAAATGCACATCTGCAGGCAGAGAAGGACCTGCCTTCTGCTGCCAGCATTCACAAGCTTCCATTCCTCCCCATCTCAGGAGTCTCTATTCACCACTTATTCAAATGCAGCTTCCAGCCGTCCCTCCTTCCATGCAATGTGCTCTTCTACTCTCTGTAGAGACCCCGTCAATCTCCTGTTTCTATTCCCTAGGGCTCTGCAGCCTGCTCATCTCCTGCTGCTGCTTCACCTGGCAGCTCAGCACCTTGAGGAGAGCAGAACCCAGCAGATGAAGCCACCATCATGTGCTGCCCCAGGCTCAGGGAAAAGTACCAGTCACTCCCTGCAACCCAACATCTACCACATTATCCCTCTGGAGCTCTGTCTGGGCTAGTCCCCCGTGTGCCAGGCACAGCTGCTGCAGCCAGGGTGGGACAGAATGCTTTCAGGAGCATCACTGCACCCACTCCAGCTGTCTCAGAGTGCCGGGTGCCTTCTGCATCCCCCTCCATGCTAACTTCTGCATTAACTGCTACATCCTTGTCAGTCACTCCATGTCACAACACGCTTGCAATGTTTTGCAGTACTATTACCAGCAATGTGGATGCAATAGAACTAAGAAAAAAAACAAAGGCTTGATATAGAGCAAAGCTATCACTTTCTAAACCACTAAAGCTAGAAATAGTTCCTCCCCCCAAAACATTAAAAACCTTTTGCTGTTTGCTACAGACAATTCTTCTGCTTTTTGCAGATTTGTGTTCTACATAGTACAAGCACAGTGGCATTTATCAGCATACAAAGGCACATCAACTCCTACTCTCCTCCTAGATAGCACTTAGTCTCAAAGACACACCACAGATAGTCTTATGACGTATGCCAGGAAAAGGCAGTTTTAAAATAATTATGCAGAGGATGTGTTCTCTTGCAAAACAACAAATAATCATTAAACGGCCTCCTCTCTTTCCAAGTTGTTTCTTTAAATACTCATTATACAAGCAAATGAGATAAGTGAAGACACTGAAAAAATGATATGGCATTATTCCCTGCCTGTAATTCTGCTTCCCTGAAGATAAAAAGCACATGACTTTCTCTCTAGCCATTTGATTTCAGCTCCTTAGTTGAGTTCGGGTCAGAATTTTCTCATTGTAATAACGTGCTCTAGGATGACCCTGCTTGATCAAGAATATTGGACCAGATGACCCACTGTGGTCTCTTCTAACCATACCCACTCTGCGAACCATTTCTGACCAGAAACTTAACACTGCTCTACTGGTTCAAGCTGGATACCTCTTTAAAAGTTTTTTACTTTTAAAGCTAATACCATTATCTACTGGTACAGAAGAGGTAAAGCTTTTTGGGCAGATGTTCAATATTACAAGAGATTTCAGAGATTGAAAAAGATCTAAATCAACAGTTATCTGCTGAAGACTGTCACACTGACTCAGGAAAAGGATACTCAGGCCGGTTCCCTATAAAAGTCCTCGGTGGTAGCAAAGCCATTTTCAAAGTGAAACCTAATCTCCGTGACTAGATCTATTTTAACAGATTAGGAGAACTTTCCATTTCCAAGATCTAGGGGCAGGTGACTGCCAAATAACTCCATTTCAGGACTGCACTCCAGCATGCACTGCGGAAGACGGAAAAAATCTTCGGTGTATACTATAACAGAATCTCCATCTAAATTACCAGGAAGAGCAAGTTCAGTCTGGATACAGCTTGTCAAGCTGCAGATAAAGCATTTTATTATCTCTCTGGATTGCTTCTGAATGAGCACTTATAAAGAACGATGTTCTTGTGGACTCCTTATTAAAATGCTCTTCCCAGTGCAGTCACGTGTCCCACAGGGCCTCTTGTACAGCTCATCTAACACTTCACTGAGAGCTGCTCTCTGCACAAGTGCCCTGTCCCCAGGGTCACGAATAAGTTATGCAGTGCCCTCACACTCTCATGACTACAGAAACTACGGGTTTGCAGCCTACCAAAAAGTGAGAATGCAGTAATTATGCTGCCTGTAGAGGAAGAATACAATTTGCCGCAAGTTCTTTTCACCAAGTGACAGAAAACAAAACACGAAGGAACTTTCAGGGGTCAAACTCACCTCTCTTCCCAGGCTGTCTGACTGCAGTTAGAAAAGGAGGTAACACAGCTAATCATCAGTCTTACTACAGCCATGGGATAACACAGCTATAGACAGCTGGAAAGTATTTATTTCTACATAAGGACTGATCTAAGTCACCTCCATTAAAGAACTGAAGAGCAATGCTGGTTGTGTCACACTAGGGAGCTGAAATCAAAGAGCAGAAATTTAGTCAGTATGACATCTCTAACCATAAAAAAGTCTTCAGAATTTTTGATCCACATTAAGAACTATTACTGGAATCAAAATTCTGTGTACAAGAGCCAAGTCATTATCTAAAATGAAGATAAGTCTCCATCCTAGTGCTGTGGGTTAACCCTGGTACATAGTTCAGCCCCATATAACCCTATTTACTCACTCAGTCCACTCCCAGTGGGAATGGGGAGACAATCACAAGGACAAAACCAGTGAAACCTGAGGGCTAAGATAAAGACATTAATAAGTGAAGCAGAACTGGGTGTGCAAACAAACTAAAACAAGGAATTAATTCTCTACTTCCCACTGACAGGTAGGCATCTAGCAATCCCCAGGAAAGGAAGACTTCATCCCATGCAACAGTGATTTGGAAAGTGAAACACCATAACTGTGAATGTCCTGCTTTACTCCTTCTTCCTCCCAGCTTTTACTGCTGACCACAAAGTCATATGGTCTGGGGTGTCCCTTTGGTCAGCTGTCCCAGTGTGACTCCTCTCTCCTTGTGCACCCCAGCCTGCTCACTGGTGGGGCAGTATGAGAATGAGAAAAGGCTTTGATGCTGTGTGAGCACTGTTCAGCAATAACTAAAACGTGGGTTGTCAACACTGGCTTGGTCACAAATCCAAAGCATAGCACCAGTGGAATTGCTATAAAGAAAATTAACTCCATCCCAGCCAAAACCAGGGTACCAACATAGAAAGATAATGACTAGTGAACTTCTTCATAAGCACACCCTCCTGAGTAATCAGCAAAAGCAACAGTGACAGACAGTGGTGTACTGTAGAGTGATACAGAAACAAAAAGAATGTGTAACAGAGGGAAGGAGGGAAGGAAGAGGTATTATAAGAAAAGGAGATGAAAAAGCATGTACAGCACAGAATTAGGACCACACACAGGACTTCACAGAGCAGCCAACCTTAGCAAATCAAGAACATGTTACTCAGACACATAAAACCTTCAGCTCCAACGCTGTAGTCTCATAAATGCTGTTGCAAGTGTTGCAATGCATTAACTTTTAAAAGCCTCAGACACGTAGACAGGAATAGTAAGTAGGACATCAGAAAGTAAATCAACAACAAACATTAAATAAAACAGCATGCTGCTGATGATGTTACTAATCACAGAATACATCACCTAATGAAGTTAAATCACTTCAAACCATTTGAATTATAAACTACTTGATGTTTCCATATCTGTATGAAAACATTACTAAAAACACAACAGCAAGATGTCGGAAGAGCATTTCAAGGCCTCTGGGGCCTTTAATAATAACCCTTCTAAGAGTAAACAAAGGACTGAAAACAACTCACCTGATTGCCCGTTTCTGTCACTATTTCCTCTTTGGCAACTTCAGCCCGTTCCTTATTTCGACAAACCAGATGAACCGTGCCACCTGGTGGATTGTGACAGGAAAAGCATTTGATAATTAATTATTAACCGCATTTGGGGGAGACATCTGCATTTTAATTAGGTGAGATACTGGATATGAGCAAAAAAGCTGGAATATTTCTGCTTGGCTCTGGTTCCTGTGAAGGCAGGCAGGATCATCACACAAGGCTGCACGTATGGAAAAGGCCACTGTACTCCAAGTTATGCGTTCAAACCATTTCTGTCAAGTCTGTACATCACGTTTAGTGGGTGAAATACCAGAGCTACACTGGAAATTGAAGCTAAGGCATCTGTATCATAGATATTTTTTGATAAATGCCTTAGGAAGTTCAGCAAAGGGCTTGAACAACACAAGTGACTAGAATTGCTCTGTGAAAAGGAAATAGAAGTGCCAGATATCAGAATTCTCAGCAGTGGAGATATAAAAAGGAGTATGGCCTCAAACTGTAGCTTGGGAGGCTCAGGTCATCTATTAAGAAAAATAACTTTCAGTAGTTTTCTTCTAAATAGACCAGGCTGTCCCAAGAGGATGCATAATTTGCATCCTTGTGGGTATTAAGCAGTGAGACACAGCAATGACTGGTTTGATCTACTGTTGCCAACAGTCCTGCTTCAAGTGAGATGCTGGACAAGGTGACCTCTAGAGGTCTCTTCCAACCAACTTTTCCATGAAAGGAATACACAAGGCAAGGCTCTTCTCAGAGACCTGGATACTTAACACAACTTCATCACTTAGCCACATTAAGAAAGCCTTCCAAAACAAGACTAAAATACAGCTACGCAAACTTTTTTTTTTATTGCTTCATATTCTCTGATTGTTACAAGTCATGTGTTAATCTCAGCCATAGGAATACCTATACTTTTGCTTGTTTTTAAAGGTGTTTCAAGGATTGCTAGCAGTTCACCACTAGGAAGCTGAAGGAATTAGTAGAAACATAATTAATCCATAATAGAATAAATAGTTGTGCTGGGTCACACTTCTAGTGCCCAGAACCCAAACGCAAACCACCAAGTCTACCTTGGGATGATACAGTCCCACACTGCACAGCCCAGTCCAGGGTCTGATAATGAAATCTTTTGTCTGTAAGAGAGGTTTTTCCACCGAGCACCAGGACAAGGGGGAGGTTTTGGTGTGACCGATACACTAGGAAAGGAATTTAAATGTATTTTCCATAGAAAAGATTGAAATTATTTGAACTTAACACATGGGAATAGTCAGAGTAGTTGGGAGAAGACTGTATCAAACTGGAAGTGCAGTTCACAAGACATAGAGGAAATCCCAAACCTGCACCCCCATAAGACACCAATTCAGAGAAAAGCTACACTCTGACTACAAAAATTGTCAGAGAGATCATCATTAGTTAGAAAGATCCGAGTGCCTGAAGGTAGAGCCAACAGAGCTTGATTATTCTTCTGCTGAGTCTGAATTCCTCATTTTCTCGTTGTGGTGTACTTGAAAAGATTCAACTACAAGCCTGAGCCTCAACAGTTGACACTCAGTTTCAAAGTGAAATGTTCGAGGATGGGACCAGGAAGTCATTTTAACTTCATATGAACAGCAATGTCCATACAACATGACAGACAGGCAGTCTGAGCCCAAGGTTGTTCTGCTAAACATGGTGACCAAATCCCATACAGATCCAGCCAGCTTTCCAGTTTGCAAAACCTGGTAGAGATATCTATTTGTGAGCAAAACAGTCACCTGACAAAGCACTACTTACATAAAGTGATTATGTACAATAGCAGTAGTGGGAACCTGAAATCAATCACGTGCTGGCACTGATGTAGATCTTTAACCCAAAGACTCTTTGGTGCTAACAGTTCTGAATCAGTTTAATTTAACTGAGTCGCCACTTTCCTTCATAACACAGTTACAAAACCTAAGCACACAAAGAGAGCAAAGAGCCACAAGCTCCTCCCTTTCTCTATGTGCCAGAACTCCTGTCACTCTTGCACAACAGGAATTATTTTGTCAACTCTGTAAGGGATTAGGTTTGTCCTTCAGCAGCAGCTAGCTCCAGTTCATGCCATGTCCCAGTGTACAGAAAACATAAAAGAATAATTACATGTAATCAGTCAAAGGGCACAAACTCCAGGCTATCATCATTAAGATCCAGAACAGCTACACTGCTTTTTAAAATGCTCTCCCATCTCATTTTTGCAGAGACAATTGTTTTCTTTCATCATATGATACATTTGCAAATTCCTCAGTTCAAATTCAGCCCAGCTGCTACTTGTACCGAATTAGCCTTAAACAGACACTGATCCATCACCAACATCCTTAGATGCCACTATAACACAGACAGTTTTGGTAAACATGCACTTGACAAACAATCTGCAGATCTCCTCTGCTAATTTGGTTTCCTTATTCCAGGTTTCACTGCAATGATTGTGCTTAAACCTCTAACCCATACTAAGAGCCCTGTAAAATGACCCTGCATCCCAGGGATTTGTGTGTATGTGCTGGAAGGCCAAACCCGCTTCCTTCCATCTTCTCTGTAAGTCTCCCGGGAGCTCCACGGCAGCCTGGCTCACCTCTCCTCGCTATCTCCTTGGCTGTGGCCTTGCCAATGCCACTGTTTGCACCGGTGACCAGGAAGGATCTTCCAGCCACATCCACCTCCACATCAGCTGGGTTGAAGTGCCTGGAAGCAGACTCGTAGCCACCTCTGAAAAAACCAAGAGACAACTGTGAGAAACTAGAAGCGAGCCCTTCCAAAATAAACACGTGTGGGTTGAAAAGCACTTTCCTCTCACAGCTCAGCATACAGTAATTGCCCTGTTTACTCTCTGTACCCATGGGACAGGCCATGAACACCAGTGACACTGCAATCAGCAATGTATCATAGAATCACTAAGGTTGGAAAAAGGCCTTTAAGATCATCAAGTCCAACCATCAACCCAGCACCACCACCACGTTCACCCATGTCCTAAAGTGTATCCAGATGGTTTTTTGAACACTTCCGGGGATGGTGTCTGCATCACTCCCCTGGGCAGCCTGTTCCAGTGTTTTGCAATGAAAGCCACAACTCGCGGTGGCGTTTACCCGCCCCAAGGCACCCAACCCTGACCTCGACCCTCGGGGGCCGGCCCGGCCAGAGCCCCAGGGCGGGCCGGGCGGCCCTCACCAAGCGGGGTGGGAATCTGCCCGCCTTGGCGGGGGCGGGCATCCGTCCATAAAAATACCAGAAGCACACGGCCTCGCCGCGGGTAAGCGCCCGCAGACAGGCAGGATCGCCCCAGCTCGGGCGCTGCGCCCGCCCCGCGCCGCCTCCCGGGCGGCGCCGCCCGTACCTCGTGTACTCCCGCAGCCCCTTCACGAACCACACGGTGTTGCGGTACCAGGACATGGCGCTGCTGCTGCCGCCGGCCCCGCAGCGGAGCCGGCCCCGCCCCTGCCCTTACATAAGGCGGCCGGCCAGCCCTGCCGGGTTAGGTAAGGGCTGAGGGACGGCGCTGCTCGGCTCGGCCCGGCCTGGCGGCCACCACCACCGGCCGCGCTAAGGGAGGGTGCGAGGCAGCGCAGCGAGTGTGACAGAGGGGGCAGTGGTGCCAACTTCCTTCTTAGCAGCAGTTCGTGGGCTGGTTGTTCTTAACCCCTTCTGTTTTCTCCCCTACTTCATCAGCCATGAAGGACAGCTGCAGCCAGCCCCTACCTCGCTGCAGAGGGCTGGGCTTGGCGAAGATGGTGGCAGAGGAAGGATGGAGAATTTCCCAGGGCACCAGCTCGGGACAGATGCTGCTGCCAGCTAAGCCCGGACTGCAAACGGGGCATTGTGTTTTGGGAACGGGGAGAAGTGCTTCAGGACCTGTGCCTGCATCCTCTGCCCTAGAAAGCTAAGGGATGCTCCCAGAGATACATGAAAAATGATGTTGTGCCGTATGAAATAGCATTTTATGTAACAAATCTGTTAAATACCCAGCTCCTACTGGTGGAGTGAAGTGTTCCAGTAAGGAAGGGGTACACGAGTGGCTGTTGCAGTAAGGGGAGTGAAATTCAAAATGGTTTCGGTTTCTCTGGTATGTTCTTTGGACCTATGAAGCCCGAGAGAAGCCCTTGGAGCTGCACATCTGGACAGCTCATGTTAGCCATAAGGAAATTGTCGTTATAGGTGTAATTATACTTTTAAGTACACAAAAGGACTATGTGCTTAGTTCAATGTGCAAGTTGGATAAGTTACTGTATTTTATGGGGTATGGAGGGCCACATGCAGAGAGTCTCCTTTGAGAACCCTATGTAAGTTTTCAAGAGCTTAAGTTACCTGATTTCAATAGCACAGATAGGGGAGAAATGTATTATAGCCTGATACTTCCTTTTCTACATCTCTAAATCTCTTTGCTCTGGCAAAGGCCTTGTACTAAAGTCTTCTACTTTCTCAGCATGATGTGTGAGTATTAGGCTCATACAAAAGGCACTTCCTACCATGAAGTTACAACTTTTGAATTGGGCCCTGTCTGCTTGTACTGTATATTGCATGTGAAGTAAGAGTACTTAGAGTGCAAAGAGACACATTTTCACAGTGATATTTTCTTCCATGCAGAGGCTATCCAGCTACATGTTGTACCTTTGCATGAAATCTAAAAATCCTTTTTCTTAAAACAATTGAAAGACTCTATTAAAAAAAAAATGTAAACGCAATAAACCAGATTGTGCTTTATTCCGTTGTCATTCCTGTGTTTACCCTATTTCTTAGGAACTGAGATTATGGCTTAGTACATGCAAAATGAGATGACGGGTCTGATGTGTTTTGTTTCAGCCTGCATTCTCATAAATTGGAAAGTTTGCCCCCGCAGTCTGCCAACCTCTGAAAGTAAATGGGGTGCATGCAGATACACAGAATTCCTCACAGGCTAAACCATTTGGACTGTGACCAGCATGATGCTGGATGGTGCAGCCCTGAGGTGCTAACCAATGTGAGTATGCCTGGCAGAAGCTGTCCGTGAGTCAAACACAAAAATAGATTTTGGCAGGCAGAGAATGGGACCAGCTCATAATATTTTGGGGGTTAAGCAGTAATGGGCAATTACAGCGTATTACTCATTTTAAGATTACAGAAGATGTTTGAAGGTAGTGTTGGCTACCAGTATCATCCTGCTACATACACAATTTTCTCAGAGAATATTATATAAGTACTGCAACACCCCTACTGTGATGTTAGCTGTACCCTTCTAACAAATGGCATTTCAAGGAGATTTTGCAAATGCCCAGAAATTATGCCCTTGCCAGAGTGCACCAATCCCTGAGCACATTCAGCTGAGAGACTTCTGCTTAGAAACACTTGCTTTTTTTGTACAGAGGGGCTACGCTTGCACCCAGAAAGGAACTATCACAGCACTGTCTGTCTGAGTAGCTTCATAGGATCAATCCTTAAGGTTGGGAAAGACCTCCAAGATAACCAAGTCCAACCTTCACTTCAAAAGCAAGCTGTTGCACACCGTCCTAACACCACCTAGATGTTTGTGTTGTCATTTCATCCCCTGTGGTGTTTTGCTTTTGTACTGTTGTTCCAGAGGCAGGAGGCTATAGAGATTGTGTAAGTGCTCTCTGCTAACCCAGCCGTCATGGGGATGAAGGGTTGTGTGCAGGTGGAAGGCAAGATATGCTTTTGCCAAGAGCTGGGTGGTGCTAATGAAGGGCCTTCATCTCAGTATTCTCACAGGCAGAATTTCTGCCCACTTCAAAAGTTCTGACTGCGTATCTTGCCTTTCGTACTGAGTTCTAGGTTGATACATCTTGTTAGCTACATTGGAACTCATTCAGGAGCTTTGGAAATTTGGAAAGTTATAGCTTCTGATTTCTTTCTTGACTGCTAGTATCGTAGCAATTAACTCCAACAGGACACTGCTGTGAACATGAGGGTTTTTTTAGACAAAGAATTCTTCTCATGGATTGGCATCCTACATTTCAGACCCCTATCACAGTCAGGAACTGGTATATTTGTATCATATATAGCTGAAAGTGGGAGAGCCAGAGTCTCTTGAGCTCCTAATATTTCCCTCCTTTAAGCACAGAACAAAATGGCATCACCCAGGCTAATAAACACAACTCAGTGTTTATCCGTCATAAAATATACCCAAGTTAATTTTTACCCTTTATCTATGCTATCAAATACTCCATTGCATATTCCCAGGCCCTGATCCTCTTATTGCCCATACTAGGCAAATGATTATTGATGCCCAGGCTCCCAGTAGGTATTAACCAGATACTTCTGTCCAAAACAAGCTCAAATATCATTAGGGGAACAGTTTGCTCAAAGGGTAATTTATTCCCAAGCACTACAGATGAGGCTGCACCAGGGTTAACACTGCACAGCTTGGCTTGGCACTGGTGGTCCTGCATTCCGGTGCATGCATTTACCAGTGTACAAATAGCTCCCAAGCCTGTTATGCAGGCCCTCCATGACTGCAGGTAATCCTCCAAGCACATAAAGATTCTGGAGTGTTGTAGCTGTGAGCCTCCAGACATTAGGATTTTTCATGAAGCAATGAGTTGAGAATCTCAATTTTCTTAAAACACAAGAGCTGGTGAAAAATACCTCTCTAGCACTCAGCTAGACTAACATGAAAAACACACCTTAGACTTGATCCGTCTTTGTACCTGTCAAATAGCAAGGAGTTTTAAGCAAAATTTTAATTACTTCCAGCACAAAGAAAAGTTGAAAATACTGATTGCTGTTAAGGGCTGTGCATTTCAGCATGCTTCATATTTTCTTCCCAGGGGACAGATCTAAAAGTAGAGTACTCAAGAGCTGAAAAGCAATTATATATTATACAAGATGTTTAAAACAGCTTCAAGGCCATTTTGCCAATCTCTTTTATTATCCATTTTTTTTGGTGAGAGGCTAAAATCTCAGTCTTAAGGACAACTGGCTCCTTTGCTTGCTTCCTTCCAGAGATCTGGCAGGCTGTTGTAGATTCTCTCCTTTCCTTGCAGTTACTAATTTTCTAATTAAGTCTCTGTGCCTGCCCCCATTAAATCAATCAGAACTGATTCAGTCGCCACTGATTGCAGTGGGAACAGGCACAGGCTTTAAGGGCCAGGTTTGCAGGAAAGCTTAGCGTCTATAATTGGGGCCAGGTTTCCAAAGGAAGTGGCAACTGTGTGCAAGCCACTGCTGTTGGAGCAGCTCCCAACCCTGTTTTTACCACGCTGGCCTCAGCTCTGGATGCAGAACACTTGAAAACTCTGCTTTAGAAACTTGCACTGCCCCAGTCAGTGTAATAGCAATCAAGAGCTGTCGGCAGCCTGGGGAGAGGCAGTTGATACTTGTCCAGTTGTCTGGATGAAGCAGAGGGTTTGGTGAGTGGTTGAAGAGGGACATCAAGTCCCTTAGTTCTCAGGAACATGTCTGAAAGTGCTTGTGGTAGTAGCAGGGTGAGAGAAGCGAAAGCTGCTCATCCCGAGTGCAGGGAGGCATTGAAATTCTGGCCTGTGCTGTGTTTTTGTGAGCAGTAGGGTGTTTTCTTTGTTGTGTACCCAAGTAATCACCAAGTTTGCCAGCTGCTGTCATCAGCACTGTTGTTTCCAGTGAAGAGTCAGGCTTTCCCCAGATCAGATAGCCTTTTATTATTGAGTGACAAGTGTGGCAGTATGTCATCAGCTCTATCACTCATGGCTCAGGGGCCAGTAAAAGGAATCTCATGCTGTGCCTTATCAGAAGTATAGGTTTGCTTTATCAACTGCTGAGGGCCCTGGTCTCTGGGAGCTGGCAAGGAGAAGGGCTGCTGAGTGTCCTCCCAAAGTGAAAAGAATTGGCTAGGAGCAGCAGCTAAACCCGCTGCTAACCTAATTAGTATCCTATATATCAAATAATTTATGCAAGCTTAAGTGTATGTAATTGTTTTTAAAATAATAGGATGGCTTAGGATATTTAAAAATAATAAAATCAAAACATTATAGTTGATATGCATCCTAGAGAATACATTTTTTGTCAGAAAAAGATAATTTTGTGATTCCCATGACTGAAAAACTCTATGTCCTTACGATGCCTAAAGACATACTTGAATGCATACATGTTTGTTGCTAGGCTGTGGCAGTAATGCAGTTATCTATACTAACATTTTCTTATAGCCACCTATTTTTCTTCTTACTGCTCTTCTGCTGGATCTTACTGTTCTTACTAGCAGAACAGTAAGAATGCTCACAGGCTTATTAACTCAGGTGAGTCCTGCTACACTCCATTCTTTTGTCTGACTTTTTTTATTCTTCTGCAAATCTTACTGCTTATTAGCATTTTATTCCAGCCCAGTTGTTACCAAATTGCAGATGCTATGTAGTAGAATGTATCCTCCAAGAGGTATCTACAAGTAGAGAAACAAACACACGCCTGCTTACATGGTTGCTCTCTGTTTTGTTCAAATGCCAAAGGAATAGTCTGAAGTTTTGTGTCTTCAAGCAGTCCCTGTGCTGTTGTAACAGAACTGACAGACATATGTGAAACTTACCCATGCAAAGCTATGGAGCCAAACCTTCCCATGCAAATAAGCACCAGACCTGTTTAGTTAAAGTCTTATTTCACCTGTTGGCTAATGCAAAGCTGCATTAGCAATACGAAGAGCAAAAGTAAACAGTGATAATAAAAAGATGTCATCTACAGCAGCTTGTGAATTAGAGTGCGTAGTGGATTTTTCCCTCTACTGTTTGTATCTTGTGTACTCATTTCGTATTGGCACTGAAAGGCTGAATTTTTTTTCCAAAGGACTGAGAATCAAATCCGTAAGATATCATTGAAAGGGACCTTAAAGAGCATATAGTGCAAGCCCCCCTGGGGTGTGGGCAGGGACACATTTCACTGGACCGGGTTGTTCAGTATTCTTTGCAATTTGTCCTTAAACGCTTTCAGGGATGGGGCACCCACAACTTCTCTGGGCAACCTGTTCCAGTGCCTCACTACCATTACAGTAAAGAGTTTTTTCTTAATATCTAACCTAAACCTCCTCTCTTTCAGTTTGAAGCCATTCCTCGTTGTCCTGTCACTACATGTTCTTGTAAAAACTCCCTCTCCATCTTTTTTGTAGGCTCCCTTCCACATGCAGGTACCTAACTCACCTGGGCATCAAGAGTACCTTATAAAAAGAAAGCTTTCTTGTGTATTGATTTACAGGCCCACAGTTTGCATCTCTCACATTTGAGCTGCTGTACTGCAGCATGGGGAAGGGAATCATGGATTCTTCCTTCACTTGAGTATTACTAATCATACAGAAGAGTCAGTATGGCTGAGATTCAAATCTGTGGGCGAAATCAGTCTCTGATATAACTATTCATCTCAGTGAAATTGCAGCAGGGTTGATTATAATTAGCACGACTGGTAAATGTAAAGTACTTTAATTTTTAGACTGCAGTCACATAGGCTTGTGCACTTACACTCATTTTTATTCAAATGAGACATTTGGTAGAAATTCAGCGTTATGAACACATATACATGATTTCTCAGAATTTCATACAATTTGTTCAGAAATCTCGTAATATGACATTGTTCTTTTCAGCAGTTTGCTTGTACTATGCCATATCAGATGGTACTTGCCAGCCTTTTTTATTTTCCCTCAAGCACTATGTTTTCTAAAAACATTTTCTGTTTCCTCCTATGGCTAATACCTGTGGGACTTTCATCTATCCAGTAGTGAACAGGAACCTGAAGAAACCTGTGCCAAGAAGCAAGAGTTTCAAATTGCAGTCCTGATGTAACAATCCTTTCTATATTATATGTAGAACATACAGGGGTCCTCGTTGTGATGCAAAGTCCTATCGACTAGAATTTGGAGAAGATTAATTATCTGAGATAAGATTCAAGATAACTTACAGAAACTGGTCTAGTATAGAATGTTGTACAATATATATGAGTTATCACCAGTTTAATCTTTGTAGCCCTTTGCCTGTAAAGTCAAAGTATTTAGGATCTTTTGCACCAACTGTTCCTATTTCAGGATCTGGGACATTTGAAACAGCTCTTGGCATAAAGAAGCAGAAGCTATTCTAGGGCGTTTTTTTCTGCACAGTTACCTTGTAGTTTTAAAGTCTGATGTCTTGGGACCTCATAAAGCTCAGAGCAAGTGCTCTGTGAGAGAGATCATCTTCTCTGACAGCACAGGGTTCCAGTTTCCAGTCCTGAGATGAGGTCTGTGATATGTCTGATGGTCTTCTTTTCTCTCTTCTTTGGGCCAGCAGGTAGGAGCTGTCTGTGTTCAACATTTGGAGTGAAGGAATGAAACATTGCTTGTCTGCTGCTTCTAAAATAGCTGTGGAGAGCTACTGTCTAGAGCTTTGGAATCTTATGCCCATTGCTAAAGAAGGTGGAGTAGTGGGAGGACAAATACACTGTGGGCAATAAGCTGTAATAAGTGTAACTTACTCTATGTCTGCTGTCAGTGCACTTATATGTATGTGTATAGAGGCCGTGTGTGCATACAGAATTGTCTTTGGGTCTTCATATTATTAGGTTTCTGCAGTATTCACAGCTAGCAGTGAGGAGGCTATCTAATCCATTGAAATAATCTATATTTTTTCCTTTGAATACTGGAAATAGACCTTTCCTTCCCAAGAAGGGGGGATGATTTAACTGAAACAGAGCTGGTTTCCTGCATTGTAGTCAACATTCTGAATTCATAATAATTAGCTTAAGGGTGTATTTTGTTCAATTTTTCAGAAGACATTTATATTACTGTGGGGGAAAAAAAAAAAGAACATTTTCAATTTGTAATTTTACCCTGATAGCAAAATTAAAATTAAACATTTTAAGGTGTAGACTGTATTTTCAGCCACTTGACCTTTGGGGCTGTAATGACTTAATTCCCCCACAGCTGTTTGCTGAGGAGCCATGCCTACTTCAGCAGGGACTGAGCATATGTTGGGGACACCATCAGTTTGTGGCAGTTCAAAAAGTTGGTGCTTGCAAGTTAAGGAACTGTGGCCCGTGCCCATGTCCCTAGCTTACCCCTAAGTCAGATAAAGTGCCTTCAATTAAACTACTTTCATTTAGGTTTGAGTGCTTCGTTTAGCCACTGGGACAACTTGAGGGGAACTATGCAGCTGCTGGTGGGTCAGAAGAGTCACTGTGACTCAGGCGTATCTAATCACATGCCCCAAACCAGGTGTCCCTGCTCCACCCCTGCAAGATTCCCATCTGCTGATGGAGGCATTAGCAGTGAAAGTGCAGAAGGCATGCTTAAATCCCTCTGGGCACAGAATTGGTGGCTCTAACAGTTTTGGAGGTGTTGATATTTTCACTTGTATGTGCCTTAGTGTATTGATGTGTACAAGGTAAAGGTAAATAATATCAATGCAGAATTCTTCTCTCTTGGTCATAGCAAAGTATTTTGTTTACTTTGTATAACTTCAAAATATTTCACAAATGTCTTTTACCTCATTAATACCTCCTTTATCGTTTTGTGGTTTTGTCCACCAGCTACTGAACACTAGCACTTGGAAGCATTTTCCCAAGATATCAATGAATGCACTGGGTTCTCATATCTAAAGAATTAATCCTCCGTGTCAGACTGTAGAGAATTAGTCAGTCTTAGCTTCTTGTGAATGAGGCCTCAGGTTTACTGTTGTGTGGCTGAAATTTGGCAAATCATTTCACATCTGCTGAGCTGCTGTAACCATGCTCACAAAAGCACACAGCAAACACAAGGCAATGTCATTTACCTTACGTCTCTTCTCCTCTGGGCTGAACTAAAATCACCTCCTGTTTGCTCCGATAGGAGCACGTCATCCCTTGCTGTGAGGTCACTGGAATCAATTCAGACTTAAATCAGGAGTATTAGCCCTTAATTATTGGTGATTAAGAATGATTCTAGGAGCGTTTACAAGAACAGGGAAGTTTGTACTGGAGTCCTGTGGGTGGAGCTACTTTCTTGTTAAATTTCTTTTGCATTATCAACTGAGTATAATTTTCTGTTTTTATGCCTGTTCCAAGCTTCTGGGTAAAGTTCCTGTGTAATGATAAACAGCTGCTTTGTTGTATTTGAGTGATGGATGGAGTTATGCCCTCTGAAAGGCAATTTCTTAAGCACTTTAGGTTCTTAACAAATGAAAGATGCTCTCCACTGAAGGTAAAATCCCATAGATCAGTTCAGAACTGAACCCTGAAATCCAGGAGCCCAGGTGCTGAGACATTGAAGTGTTCGGGGTGGGAAAGAGGAATTCTAGCATTTCGCCATTGGCAGCAGTTACATTTCAGAAAAGTGAGGTACCATTAGAGAGGCAGTGGAGAGCATGTGGTGGAGCAGCTCTTCGGGAAACAGCCAGTGATTTCTCCCAAACCCGATCTGAGGCCCACAAATAAAAGGAAAGATTTCCATTATTCATAGCTCCCTACATACAACTGTGCATGGCCTAAGTCAGCCAGCAGTGTTAGTAATACCTAGTCCATGGATTTCTGAGCAGGAGCAGCCAGGCTGTGACCTCTCCTGAACTGATGCTGCAGAGCAGGGGAATGCTACACGATGCTGCCCTCATGTCAGATTATTTCACTTTATCCTACCTTCTTTCTAAGATTAGTTTTCTGGAAATAAACAATTCTTAAATCTGGGGCCTGAATTAGGATCCTTGTGCACCAAATGCAGGCTTAGTTATCTATACAATAGCCAGTGAGATAAATGTTCGTGTTTGAAGACAGGTGGTTCCCACAGATGTTACACTGCTTTCAGCCTCAGTCCCGGGAAGGATGGTTGAGCAGACCCTGTTCAGCTGTGGCATGTTGTTGACCTCTTTTACGTATCTCACCCTTTTACAGGCGTTATATAACCCTTTTGGGTTTCTCTAAAACACAGGTTTCAGCTGCCTGGGTTTTAGCAGACAAAACACACATCTTTTTCCTGTGCCTTGGGCTCATCTAGAGGCGAGTCTCTCCATTTTGACCACATTAACAAAAATGCATAAGAGCAAAAGCAGAAGGAGCACTTTTACACTTCATTCATCAACACATGAAAAAACAATCTACCAGGACCACTTCTGGGTTTGTTCCATTACATGTCACAAAAAAATTGTCTCTGTGCATGCTGGTGCATTTAAAGCTGCTGCTGACTGAAAAGCTGTTTGCATCACATCTGTCCATTAAGTACAGATTTCCGTATGTACAGCACCAAGGTGAACAAATCAAATGTGCACTCACACCGTAACCAGAGAACTGCTGTAGTGAACACATTCACCTGAAATCTTCACGTCCCTGCCCATGTCTTATTGTTGTGTTTTATATCCAAAATACCAAGGTAACGTCGTCAGTTTTTCTATGAACTTGATCACAATGGTTTGACAGTCATCTTTGTGTTATTGTGGTACTGACAAATTACTGCTATAGAAAAAGTGTGTCCCTGGACTGGGGAATGCTGAGCCCTCGTCAAAGCACCGATCTGACACTCAGTAGCTCAGTTCCTTGTTCTGCCAAAGGCTTGCAAATCAGCCTTGGCTCTGTTTCGATGTATTGGATATATATGGATGTATTCATACTGTCTGGTTTAGCAACAAAGTTAGATACAGATGTTTCCTAGTCCAAGTTCAGAAGAGACCCGAGGGCCATATTCAGGCTGCCTTTCATACATGCTCGTATTGCTATCATAGCTACTTACTGGCCAGCCTGACAGTGGCCTGAATAGCTCTCTAGTGAGCATCTCAGTTACTGTCAGAGTCCGTGCCCCGTGCAAAGAGGCCTGAATACAGCCCTTTGTCTCAGGTCCCTCATCTATAATGCAGGGACAATAACAAACCTCAGCAAGACTATGGGGAGATGTTCAGATCCCAGTGAAGAGGACAACATGGCTACTTTTATAGGCAAAGATGTGATGTGCTATATACAACATAAGGGGGACCTGGTTTTAGAGGAGTTTGCCATCTGCGAGAGCCTGCTCCTGATAAAACATCCAGAGTTAAAAAAGGGATGTAAAAGTTAGCAGGAGTACACCCTGGCACCTGCAGCAGCATTTTTACACAGACTATGCTATATTCCAGCATAGCTATTTCCAGATGGCACTGTATTTTATAATTTCATCTTGAAGTTGACTGCTATCACATATATATCGTACAACAAAGATGTACACAAGGGTGAATTATTGCCTGTTCTTTGTTGTACACACTTTCCCAAACATCTGGGGATTTATTTATGTAGCATTTAGTCTTCCTCAGAAGAGAATCCTTGCCTGGAAAAACAGTATATGCAGCAGCTACAAAAGATAAGGAGAAACAGAACAGTATGGCTAACAATGAGAACACCAACAGCAAAAATGTACAGGGTTTTGTCACAGTAATCCTGAGGCTGATGAAAAGGCGGGATGAAATTTGGCAGATACACAGAAAAAACCCAGTAGTTCCCAAGAATGAACCAGAGAAAGAGGAAAAGGCTGAGGGTTAGATGGATGTAGTACTTGTGAGCATTCTGCCTCCAGGGATACTCGTCGTCATCATCATCATCAATCACAACAGACTTGGAAAGCAGCTGCCTCATCCTGGTTGAGTCGTACAGCAGAAGAGTCACCTGGAGGCATTGGGGGAGAAAAGGGAATGAGTAAAGCGGCTGCAGAGAGTCTGAACACCTTCTGGCTATGGCCAGTCTTTGGGCCAAATAAAATTGGGTGTGGGAAAATCATGTAAGAGAAAGCTAAGGAGCCACAAATGAGGCAGGTACTGCTGGACAATAATGCATTTTTTCCTTACAGTTTATTCACCAGTGGGGCCATACATTGGAAAAAATTTGCTGGTGGAAAGGCATGAGAACAGATTGTGTAGGGAGATGGCAGCAGCTCCCACGCTGGAGACTTTTAAGAACTGATTAGAGTAACTGCTAAATGACTTAAGTGGTGTAGTTCTGCCTTGTAGTGGGTACATTTGTCTCTTCTAACTCTATTTTTCCATGGTTATAAAGTTGAATCAGCTTATATCAAATTATGAAGCATATAGACTATGACTTATACCTCAAAGAAATTGCTTTAGATGCTTGCAGTGTACTGTTGTCAAATTTTCTTCAATTAAGTGTCATTTTCTCAGATAGCTCCATTCCTGCCTTCAGTCAAAACTAGCAGAGAAATAGATGGAATACCATGATGCCAGGTGGTTAGGAAGGTCTGTTATACAAGGAAATGCGGTAAGACTCATCAGTGGTGCTTGGATTTCTCACTTAGTCTTGGCAATACAAAGAACACAGGTAGATTCACTGGGCTTCTCAGTCATGTTCTCTTTCTCAGAGTTATATTCCAGGCTCATTTTTCTGCTTGAAATGAAAGAGGAGAGCACCCCTCACTTTGCACTCTTCTTTCTCCAGAACGCTGGCCAAAGAAAACCTGCTTGGGAATGTTTTGCCTGGTTCAGATTTTAGTCCATGGGCCCCATTTTCAATAGGAAAAGGTCAGCAAGAGAATCCAGAGTTTTATCTTACTCTTCCCTGTAAAACTCTTTGTTTATATATAAATGATTTAATATTTATTCACAAAACCAACTGGTTTTCTAGCCCAGATTTTAGTACCAGTTTTTGAGAAGCACAGTTTGAAGTCCCAGCACCAACATCGGCAAAAAAATGGTGTTTCCACGGATATCTCACATCCAGCTGAGCACTAAACTGACAGGCTTGCTCAAACCATCTTCTTCTCAAATTAACATTTATTTTTCACAGACTCATGAGGCACAGGAGGGATAAACCTACCTGGCCAGTGGGTCTGAGGTTTCTGCATGGGGGTACCTGTGGCTGGACCTGAAGCCTGCTGCAGCCCATTTAGCTTTCAGCTCAGCACACAGGCAGCTGTCTGTGCTCACTCACGTTCCATCAAGCTCAGCAATGGGAATGGCGTTAAATGGCAGATGAGTATTGGGTTTGAGGCAGTCAGAAAAACCTCCCAGGTAGATTTATGAATCTCAGCTGCAACTAAGTAGTTCATGGAAAGTGCATTTAATTCTTATGGATATTGCCTTGCCAAGCTGTGATTGAAGAAATTGCTGGCAGTCACTCACGTTGTTACGAGCTGCTGAATATACATTTATGGAGCAGCATGGCATGAATCCAACAGGCCTCTCTGGGTGCTCTAGAATGGTTCAGTTGCCTCGGTGAACAGTAACCATTGCTTTTTAAAAGACTGGAGGTGGTAAAGAAATAGATGAGGAGCCTACAGACTGCACAGGTCTGGGCCAGAATGACTTGCCATTAGATGATGTCCATCACAGGACAGCATCCATTTAGACTTCATCCTGCACCCATTCTCTGACCTTTTAACTTTCAGAGCTCAAGTGAGTGCACTGCTGACCTGATGAAGTCAGGTCAGTCCAGTGAACATAACAGAGGGCAGAGTTCAGATGGGTGAGAGACTTGAATATGGCTACAGACCAAGTGCTGAGATGACACGTGAGTGAAGCTAATCAAGTTCTGACCAAATGCATTGCCAAACTGCAAAATAAGCAGTCCTACTGTCAGCTGAAGTAAAACTCAAACCATTATTTGATGTCAGCATGGATATTAACTGATCCATTTGCCACCTTATTTATAGTGGGGAAAACTGACTTTAAACCAGAAATAGCTAAGAACCAGTCAACATTATTTATGAAAGCTTCAATCCACTAGCCTCAAAATTTCCTTTCAGTTCTGTTCTAATCTTTTCTAAACTATTATTAAATGAACCTTTGGTTATACAGATAAGTCCACTGGTGTGATCAAATGACTAGGCACTTGCCAGTGGAACTCACAACACAGCAAGTTCCTTGTAACAAGATTGAGCACTTTCTTTTTTCTTCCGTTTTCTTATTTACTGACCAAAGGTCCTCAGAGGACATGATTCATATGCCAATGATGTACTGTGGTTTGCTTGGGTTACCACTGTGAAAGAGTGCAGTGGATGCAGAGACCTGCGGAGGACTATTCTTTCCACTTTCTTTCGGTCATGGCAAAGAAAAGAGGCTGGAAATGTTGTGGCAAGGCTCTTCATGCTCCCTAGCAGCCAGTTAACGCCGTCTGCAAAGGGACTGCCGGAACAGGGTGATCTTTTAGAGTCAATGTAGAGTTATAGCTTTATAGTGACCAGGGTTTATTACAAGCATGAGGGTGTGTCTACTTGTCAAGCTGCCAGACTCTGCCTCAGCAAAGATATAAGTGAGCACAGTCCACTAGAAGACAGGTAGTTGTGGTTAGAAAATGCTTCATCTAAATTAATAAGCCCTGCTGTGTTGCAGGGATGTATTTACTCTGGAAGGAAGTGATCCTGCTGCAGTCATTTACTTCTGGCCAGGTCAGAGTGGGAGTAAATTGAACTTGTGAAGGACTATGTACAAACACAAATAGTTTTGTAGTATTCCCAAAGCAAGGAGAATAACTTAACTTTTTGTCCTGTCTGTGTGAAAATAATGGAGAAAGATTTGGCATGCTTGGAGAATTGCTTGTGGAAAAAGGACCCCATTTACCACAAGTATCCATGTTAAGTAGTCATTTCCCTCAGCAGGGACGGTAGCACAGATGCTGTGATGCAGGAGAAAGTCACACCACA
Source organism: Oreocharis arfaki (assembly GCA_013398015.1). NCBI lineage: Eukaryota > Metazoa > Chordata > Aves > Passeriformes > Paramythiidae > Oreocharis > Oreocharis arfaki. Next base: position 228,938 of record VZRR01006742.1, on the reverse strand, counting down.
ACGTGTGGGACAATGCTGAGCTCATGAGCATCTCACTTGACTGATGGTTGCTTTTGGTGCTGGAACAAGCACAGTCCAATCCCACTAGCTCTCCAGCACTGGGTGCATGTGGCTGTCTGGAGCGATCATTATGTCTTAACTAGCAAGGCGAAGTCAAGTCACACAAAGGATTTTTCACACACAGAAGGCACATTACCTTTAAGCTGCCAATCACGCCACCCACCAACAGATATAAGGGAATCAGTGGCTGAACTGGACAATCTTCCAAAAACTTCATTCCTGAATGGCAAAGATGAATGTTTGTTATCTCAAGTGATCAGATATTGCAACAAGCTGTACAGTGAAAACTGTAGATGCTGTAAGTGAAGTGTAGTGCTTACACCCAAGACTTGTATCCAGTGTCTGTTGAAGTAGGGGCTGAATTGCAAGGGGTTTGCACCTCCTACTATCGGAGTGAGGGCCATGAACAAGCAAAAGGCAGGAGAAAGAAGAGAGAGAGCAAAAGCAAAAATAACATCACTGTTTTCTGGCATTACTGATTGGAGCCATGTATAGAGGTCGTTAGCTTCAGCCACAGCTCTTTGTTAAATGAACCATTGACTGAGCTGGTCAGGAAATTTTCATCAGCAGTAGAAAATTCACTGAAAATCAAAACTATGAAAAGAAGGAATTCTGATAAGCTTCCCCCAGGATTTTCTTGCTCATTAGTTCCTACGAGTGTGGCATGTTCCTGAGTCAGATGCCTGGAATCTTGGGAGCCAATACCCGTGGGAGCACCTGGAACCATTTTTGTTTTCCAGGCAGCTGATAGGGAACTATAGAAACTCAAGTTTCCAAGCTGTTTGGGTTGCTGGAGGGCAAAAGAAATGGTTGTTATGGAGCTGGGAATCCTGGCAACCCTCATCTGCTGCAAGAAAGGGAAAGCTGGGTAAGTTTTAGAGAAGGGACTGTATGGCTGTGTGAGGATGCTGCTGGCAGTAGAGATGGAAGCTTGTGATGCAGGTCTGTGGCAGTGAAACTCATCTGTCCAAATATAGATGTCTGCAATGCAGGCATCCATATGTGAACCACTTTTCTAGACTCTGTAGTCAATAGGGAGAAATAGGCACTTGTAAAATTCAATTAATTTATCCTAAGATAGGCATTTGAAATGGGTGGGGTGAGTTGGTCCCTGAAAGTGCTTCTGTCTCTCCATGGCCATACAAGGAATCTAGACAGCCAGCTGTAGATACCTGTAAGTTAGCTGGGATGATCCCCCACACAAGGCTCTTACCCAATGGCATCTTCAGAAATTTTAAACAGCTCATTACACTGTAATTTTACTGGTATTTATCCCATACTTCAGAGCTTTGACTGATCAGTTGCAGAGGGTAGAAAGGATTTCCTATTTTCTTCTTGCTGTATAAATAGTTTTCAAGGAGATATTCTGACTTTTCTTTGAATAATTGGGGTTACCTAGTTGCAGGATCCTGAAAGGAATGTGCTGGCCTTAGCACTAAACATCTCTCAGGTGGAAAATCTTGCCTCGATTTTCAGAACTACACTGAATAGGAGGAACTAGGAAAGAAGTACCAGTGAGTTTTGGTTTGGTGTTTTTTTATTGATTTGGGGGTTTTTGGGTGTTGTTTTGTTTTTCCGTTTCTATAGCTGTAATCCTCTTCAGCTCATCAATTTGCCCACCGAATCCACTGCTATTGCTGGTCCAGAACATTGCTGATGTCCTGAACCTCTCCTGCACTCTTTGCATAGCATAACACAGGTGTTCTGGGTTGTGGTTGCTTGCTGCAGGTCTGACTTCGGTCACGGGACACAGGGCAGGGTTTTGTGATGCGCAGTTTTGTGATCCTCTGTGTGTAAGGGGATCTGTGGAGTCTAGTGCACTCTTCTATACTAAGTATTTATTACCAACCTCTATAGAAATGAAAAAGGCTGCACCTAAATGGATTTGGACTCTCTCCCCTTTTGTTCCTATTACAAAGCTGTACATTTTTGTCCATTTTGCCACTATGTAATGCTGAGACCTGCTCAGACTCCCAGCTTTACAGGGGTGGGCAGCAGGGAAATTGTCACAAATTACAACATGTTCATCAGAAAGCTGCTGCCAGGGTTTCCAGAGTCCTTGGCCATCTAATAGGCTGCCACAAAAGCAGCTGGCCAGGGATCACTGGGAATATATTTCAGTTTAGGAACCCAGGCAATTTCTGTTTCCAATGTGTTAACTGAGATTTCATTTTGAGGGAAAAAAAAAATCAAGAAAAAATGCCTTTCTTTTTTTTTTTCTTATGGAGCTACAATTCTCTTTCCCAGACAAGTTTATTATGGAGTCCTTTCATATATGTAAGATGACATCAGTCAGTCTTGGGAAGTATTTGGATGACAGACAGTGGCACTCTGTACGTTTTGGGAGAATACTGCAGACAGATATGACAGCAGAAGAGTAAGTCAAAGCGGGTGATACAGTAGTAACTTTAAAAATACTCCCCAAGGTGTGAATAGGAAATATGGACCCACAGTTGACAGATGAGCACTGGTATTTGTTACAGTGAAATCAGTGAATGTGCCAATCAGTTCTCACACAGTGTGTGTTTGATTTATCTGGGAACACCAGAACTAGTAGGAAAGCATCAATGCTAGCTCTCCTTTCCCATAAGCAACAAATATGTTCTCCTTTGACTGCTAGAGATGGGATATATGGACAATGAGAGATCAAAGCTCTGCTTGTACTGCCGTGCTCCCTTCAATCCCGAGCCATCTGTGGTTCAGAGTGAAAAGCAATTGATCCTGACCACAACACAGACCAGCACGGGAGTCCAAGTGAATGAACCAGAGGTCTTTGCAAGATCATACACAGCCTGCACAGTGTCCAAAGGGAAAAAAGGAGATGGGAGGCTTGGGAAAGCAGAGGTACTTGCACATTTTACCTCCTGGCTACCACAGAACAACACTGCAGTGTGATCCAAGACACAGAGTCCAGCAAGTGGAAAGAGCACTTGTGAGCAAACAGGCCATGAGCTTCTCTATGGGTGCCATTTGGGGCAGTGCTCTGGCATGGCGCACAATGGATCGCTACCAAGCAAGTGTCCTTGTGACTCACTGCCCTCCATGAGATGAGGGGCCAGGACAAAAGAAAATCGATACAGCATTGGCCTCTTTTTAGCTGCTTTACTCTTCTCAGCTGAAAATGGCTGAAGTGCACCCCATAGGAAAGGAGGGCCTCTGTATAGCAAGGCTGGTCTGGTGTTTGCTGCCCACTCCATGACTTTTTTTCTAATGGGAGGTGGAGGACACAACATGCCAGGCCATTCTCAGGTGTTCCTTGTGGATGGCTGCAGCTGTCAAGCCCTGACTGTGGGCCTTACTCTTATATCTAGGTGCTGCAGAGAATTTATCTCAGAGTAATTGCTTTTGGGCACCATTTTATCGGAAAGCTTATCAGCAAATCAGAGGACTGGCTGAAGGGCTGAAATGCAAGGAAAGATTGTGTTAAACAACAACTGCTAAAGCACAAGACTGGCTCCTACATAAAGGCAAGGAATATGAGAATAGGCTTCAGACAACTCTCGGGAGCATCTGAGATTTGAGGAATTATTTGGTGTAGTAATGACTGGGTTAAATTTGAACTGGGGGCAATTTAGACTTCTTATTGAGAAAACCATGTCATCAGCTTTCAAATGTGATTGAGCTACCCTTGGGGAATTCTGTATATAAAGGTACTCTGGACAACATACAAGAATGTGTTATTGAGAGTAATCCTTCACTGTCCCGGAAACTAAAAAAAAAAAGAATTAAAATAAATCTCTATATCTTTGGACTGTTTAGTGAAAAAATGGATAATCTCTGCCAGTAGAAGTGAAAAATCTGCTAAACAATCTATGGCTTAAATGATGTCACAAGTCTGCAGCTTGGAAAATATGCTGAGTACTTTTCATGTTTCTTGAATTATACTGTGATTTACAGCATTATTGAATTTAAAGAGTGTATAATGCTAGCGTGTAATTATTACCAGGGCTGCCTGTTATTCATCTCTGAGTTTTAACAAGTATTGTGTCTCACAGTTTTCCTCTGCAGGAAGCAAGAGCCAAAATGACTGGAGGCACATCAGCAAGTTTTTTTCTGAGTTTGTGGTAACAGAATATTATCAGAAAATCATAGGGTTTTGCTTGGTTAATAAATATCTGCATTTTCCTTGACATTTCATTTTGCTAAAAATGCCTTTGCTGATATGGAGCTGCAGGAAACCAATATCCTCTGACAACACTATATTACAGTGGCATTATCTCTTGATTTCAGTAAGTTGTGGGGGAAAAAAGGGCTCTGTATCTGATGGAGGAGATATCCAGAGTTCCAGGCTAGTATCTCACCCTATACTTTCAACTTTTCACTGATCTTAAAGGTATTATGAAATATTCCTGGGAAATGATATTTTTAAGTGGTCAGATTCCAGCCCTGGATTCATTTCCAGGAGGCAGGATGTCAATATGCATGGAAGCCATGCCACATTTTGAATTATACCTTCCCATCCCTATTTCAGTGTTCAGGCATATTCAGCCTGGGGAAAAAAGCTAAAGCTAGAATCTTCTTAAGGGATAAATAGCAATCTTAAGTCATGGATAAGTATAAGAGCCGAAGTGTTGAGATGTAACAGTTCAGTCCATTTCCCTACTTCCTAATTGCTCCTTAATCCCTCGTTAGAACCCCCTAATTCCTAGTTAGGACATCCTAATTGGAATCCTACCATAGCCATCAGTGGTGCTTTGAAGGCCCCTGATAAAGGGAACAGCACCAACCTTTAGCTGAACACTTATGATGTGGGTTTGGATAACTATCCATGCCAACGGGCCAGGTGTCCCAACTGCCTTACAAGTCCCCTCATGTCAAGGCACACACCCAAGAGAGGGTATGGGCCTTTCACTCTCAGGAACATCCATTTCCCTTAACAGCCTGCAAGGACAACACGCGGCGCTCAGCCTGGCTGTGGATGCACACAGTCCAAGGCTAGGTGGGATGCATCTTGTCCACAGCATCTGCGTGTAGAGTTCATTTGGACCATCTTTCATGAATAATGGGGCAGAAAGTGAACAGCTTCTCAAAGACAAGGGATCTTGAGGACTTCGAATTCAAAGTGATCTGGATATGCTGGAAAAAGGCATTCAAAACCTACGAGATGAAAACCAGTAGAGCTGAACTCTGCATGTAGGGGAGGAAATAAAATGTAAATTTTCAATATAAATAAAAAATGAAATATGTCTGATAGGGAGCAGCACTGCCAAAACCCATCTGGGCTTACAATGCACCATAAGCTAAATCGGAGGAATTGGGTTGGTGCAAAGAGACCATGTTTCATTTTGAGGTGTGTTTACAGAAATCCTGCATGTTAAACAGAGGAGCTAATTACTCTGCACTGCTCATTCCTCAGGTCTCAGCTGGAGGCCTGTGTTACATCTTTTTTTTTTTTTTTTTATAATGGAAAATACTTACATTGGCCAGAGGCCAAAGGAGGGAGGCAAAAATGGAAAGAAAAAAAAAAAGCTACAGAAACAGTGACCTGTGAGGTCAGGATGAAAGAATTAGGTTTTTAAGACCTCTGGGGAAAAAAAAGAGAAGATGGAGCAGGGTTATAATAGCAGCCTTCAAGCAGTTCAAAGGATCTCTTGAGCAGGACAGTGACCAATCTGTTTTGTGACCACAGTGGGCAGCACAGGCTGTAATGTTTAATTTGCCATAGGGAAGATTAAGGTTGGATATGGGGAAAAATATTTTGTCTTTGAGAGCAATAAAATGTTGAAATAGCCTCCTTGGGAAGCCATGGAATTTCCTTGAGCAAGGGCAAGTCAGATATCTGTCAGGGATGCCGTGAGCATGCAAGCCTGTCTGAAAGCGGAGGTGGACTGGTGTCTCTACTGATGTTTCTCAAGTGGGGTTCACAACCCATATGGAGGATTTGAAAGGCCCAAAGGGAGCAACAAAGTGTTAAAGAAAAAAAAAAATCCATGTTAATGGAAAGGGAAAGGTGATGCTCAAGAAAAGAGGGGCCTTATGCAGTTTAGAAATGCATAAAATTCTGCAGCTCAAAGGATTTTCCTTTCTTAAATATTTGATCTTGAAATGCGACTCACAAATCCAGCCTTTGAGGGGTTATACAGAGACAGATCAGCCAAAAAACAGGTCTGACTTTCAAAAAGGTGGAGAAATAGCAGCCTACAGCATCTCTTTTTCCCTTCCAGCACTTCTACAATTTTTTGCAATGTAGTTAATACAGAGGGATCCTGATTAATGAAATCTTCTCATGTGTCAGATTCTGAGCTTTCTCCCACAGACAAAGCTGAATTTTGAGGTAAAACACACCGGAGGGGCTTTTAAGATAAACAGGGTCAGAATTTAAGTACTCCTTCCCTGATATGGAGTGTGGGCTGGGATTCTCTCTGAAGCTTAAGTGCCAAGACAGAGGTTTAACAGTTGGAAACTCTGAATTTTACAGCTCCTTTCTTCCACCAGATGCATTAGCCTGCCACACAGTGCCAGGAAATTTCTGTTTCCAAATTGATTCGGTAGTCAACTTACCTATAAAAGTCATGGACAGTGGTAAGGCGAGGAAAGCGAGGAGCCCAAATATAAAGCATGCTGTGAAGGAGGAAAGAAAGACAGTGTTATTTGGGCTAGTTTAAGTTTAGAGACCAGCATTTCTATTCAGTTCTTTACAGATTCTCTGTATCCAAACAACTGTGTAGGAAGAAATGCAGTGCACGTGATGGGGTGGGAATATCACCTCTGTGGTGCAGCATTTGTGGTGATGGGACCAGCACGTGTTTTATCACTTCCAGGGTGCAGTGAGAGACACAAACTGCTTTTGCAGCCACTACTTGCAGCTTGTCTTATTGCAAGGGCAAGGAGTCAGTCACTGATGCCTTATCCTGCATCCTCTTCAGAGGCACTGCCAGGCGACTGTGCAGTAACAAGTAATTTTGCATCATCTAATCCATGGCAACTGATGAGCCATGTCTGTTTGCTAAGCAAATAGCAGTTTTAATGCCATCCACTTAGTTTTCACTGATAGCTAAATAAACTGTCTTTATTACAGATGTGAATAGTTCCTGGCTGGTCTAACTCCCTGACCCAGCTTAGCGCATGAGCGCAAAGGCGGCAGTGCTGCTGCAAGGAATGGGATTTATCTTTGGGATAGATCAGCTTAAGCTGCATGGAAGAATGCTCTTAGGGGATGCACATAGACTGTCCCTGCAGGTGAGTGGACCTGAGGTGCTTGCTTACTCCCTAGAGAGCTGCTCGTGTATCTGAGCCCTGGTATTTTCCCAGCACAGCCTGGTGCTGCAGAGGATGAATGCTTACCTTCACAGAAGGTGAGGGACACTAGCGTCAACAACAGTGTGAGCAGCCTGTCTTACAAGAGCTGTCACCTCTGTGCCTGGTCATGAGCACTTGGCAATGTTAAAGTGAAACTCTGCCCTGCCAAATGAGAGTAAAACATGATGAGGACATCCTGTGGCAAGTGTCCCTGCAGAGCCCTTCCAGAAATGGCTCAGGCTGCAAGTGGGTGCCTAAGGATGCCAAAGGGCAGGTGGGCATAGATTGCAGAGGGGCTGAGAAGAGCATGGATAAAAAAAGGAGTAGGACATCTCCTTGGAGGCTTGTGAAAAACATCTTGGAGCAAGTATTCAGAGCTGGTTTGGGACCAGCCCTTTCCCCGGGCAAACTGTGTCACACAGTTCCCCATGCCAGAGAACTGCAACCTCTGCAAGGCGCATGGTGTCCTCCCGGCTGTGCAGGAGCAGGGACACTGCCAGCACCCTGCAGACAGTGCCACTCTGGGAAATTCTGCAGCACTGCCAAAATATCACCCTCAGGCTGCCTTAGAGAAAAAGGGCAGCATCATTGCCTCCACTTTACAGAAGGATAAGCAGAGAGAGGACATAGGAGCACCATCAAAATTCAGAGCAGATCCACCAGGCTTTCTGACTCGCAGACACTTTTTATGGGAACACACCATCCCCCACATACTGCTCGTGTTTTCTCCGCAGGGAACCAGGATCTTACACTTCAGCACTTGAGAGACATCTTTCTCAGAAGTAGCATGTTTGTTATCTCTATGAACTGGGAGAGACTGAGGGTATTTTGAGCTGAAGAAATTACTTCTGTTCCTTTGTGCAGCCCCCTCTTACTTTCCCTGTCGGCCAGTCCCTCTCTCTCTCTCTCTGTCGTTTTTGCTCAGACTCCTATCTCTTGAATGCTGCACAGTACAGAAATTCTTCCCCTGCTTGAATAGTGTCGTACACTTCACTAAGCTTTCAACCACTGACAGCCTCTCATCAGAACAACTCAGCCTAGAGCCTCCCTTTTCACCACGTCACATTTTGTGCTAGCTCCTCTTGCTGTTATGTTATCTAGACTATTCTTTCATATTAAGAAGCGACGGTATTGTAGCTGAGTTGGGCTCCCAACATCATTTGTGGGCGATTAGTGCCCGCAGACTGGGCAGCTCACTTATCTGCTGCCCAAAGGGGTGCATTTCAGGTCTGCAGGCATTACACCGACTGCCTGGTTGCCACAAGTGCTGTCATTGCAGCGCTGCCCTCGGAGCGACGTCACCACTCTGCCTGTGGTTTCGTTGCTGCCTCCTGTCCCTGCCGCTGCTGCACGGGAAATGCTCAGGGAGGAGGAGGAGGAGGAGGCATCATGTCATTTGTTAGCTGTGCAGCGCGTGTTCTGCCTGACCCCGGGGAGGGACGCTGCGGTAAGCTCTGGAAAAGGCTCAGGGGGCTCATGTATATGTGAGGCTGCACATCTGGCACACAGGTGTCCGTGTTTGCTTGTGTCTGACATCTACCCAACAGCCCGATTTTGGAGGGGAGAAATGGAAGGTAGAGACCACTCAGAGCTCGAGAGAAAAAGATAATGGTTCATTAATTCCGCTCCCAAAGCAATCGCTGGGAATGTATTTACTCATTATCTCCCCATTCAGCTACAGCCTCTTAGGTCTCGAATTGGAGGGGCAGATGCATAGTCTGGGAAGGCTTCCAGATCCATGTTTTAAAAAGTGAGACTCTTTAACATTGCCTACACAACTGGCAGGGCTCTGCAGCCACTCTCAGTGTCGCTAGGAGCACTAAAGACTGATTTTCACTAAATATGTGGGGGTTTCACAGAAATAAATGCTGCTCAGCTGAGATACACGCATTCTCTGCCTGGGTTTGTCTGGGCTGTGCTGCCCCATTCTGGTCCGAAGACAAATTGCTTCAGAAAATGGTATTTGCCGCAGGGTAGCATAGCTCAGCAGAGACGATGCTGCTGTGTAGGCAGGTCCACATGTGGGGCTTGTGGTATTTTTATGTTGGCGATATCGCCTCACAAGCGCTCAGGAGAAGCCCCTGGCCCCATTCCTGGAACAAGTAGCAAAAAAGGGCTGGCAGCCTCTGAAAACACAACACAGTGAGGGAAGTGTTTCCAGACATGGTTCAAAAGGATATCTGCTCCGTCAAGCTGGTGCCAAGGCATCAGGCAGGAGAACTCACTGCTGTGCACCAGCAGGGCAGCGCCTGCTGGGGCACTGGCGAAGTCCTGCTGTGGGAATTCTGACGTGCTGGGAAATGGATGAAGGGGAGAGCTTGTGTCTGGGATCACAACAGAGGAAGAAGAGAACAAGTGGCTGAATATCTTGCACAGTCCTTGAAATCTGTGATCACAAAAATCAGATCAGTGGGTGCAGGTTTTGTGCCTCCTGCCCAGCAGTACAGTCATCTGATATAAATCTGCTGTTTAGCTGAGTTCCTCTTGCCAGCGTCTCCCCACAGAAGTAAACACACTTGAGATCACTGTTGACATTTTGGCTATGTGTCATGGTCACTCTTCTGTCTGATGCCTGAGCCTTTGCACCTTCCACAGCCATGCCCCTGCACTGCAGCTCTCCTCCCAGTCCTCTGCCTCTCCCTTGTTGTCTGTCTCCACTAATGTGCCTGGCCTCAGGGCACACAGCCTGATGTCCTCTGGCATTTGCTTGGGATCTGGATGCAGTATTGGAAGTGACACCAATTCACCTGTGGGTTCCTCAGACTTTATTTTGCTGCCACGAGTTTTCCAAGTGCTTGGAAGTTTCAGATCAGCTCAGGCTGTCCCTATTTACTTTGAAGAGAGAGAAAAGTTTCTTTCTTTTAAGGTAAGAGTCTTCACAGGATTTTCAGAAGTGATTTATGAATATGAATCTCAACCTACCTACTCGTCTTAGTAGTGTGCTAATACAGCTATAGTGCAGGCTGCTCAGTAGAGTGACAAGCTCTCTGATAATAAATACAGTAACAAATGAAGTGTTGGTTACATTACCGTCACTCCCAAGTGCTATTTGTTCTGTAGCCTGTCAGGTTCTGGATAAAAAAAAGAATTTTTTTTTTAAATTAGGTGCTACCAGCTTCTAAACAAATTCTGCAGTTACCCCAGGATTTATCTGCATGAACAAGCTGACGAGAACTCTGTGTGTAAACTCACAGTATGCCCTTTGGACACCTTGTGGGAGTGCTGCTCTGAAGGGGGCTGACTCCCAGCAGTCTGGGTGTTAGGAAATCCGGGTCAAATTCAGTTGGCAGGGCCCCTGGCCTGCTGATGGCCTGAGGCAGATGCAGATGGCAGTGCAGTAGCTTAGCAAGCAGTGTCACAGTGTGCTGCATTGCAGCACGGGTGGTGTAACAGGCTGGAGTGCAGATGGGGAGCAGGTATTTTCATCCATGTTTTATTCCTTCACGGTATCTGCAGGCGTCCCCTGCAGTACTGATAGGCACTGGGAGAAAAGAAAGAATGCAGCCTGTGAGGGTGTCAGGGTGGCAAAGAAAGTCTCGATGGAACTTTCCGAGAGAGCAGCCCCACTAAGGTCATGTGTTTTACAGAGCAGGGATGAGTCTGCTCGTGGCCTTGGTAGCTGTGGATACTGGCTGTCCTTCTGTGCTTTCCAGTCATAGGAAAGTGTCACTGTCTCAGATGGGATATGCAGGAAAGACTTGAACAAAGTAACATGAAGGAAAGGAATTAAATCTGTTCAGCTTGGCCAGCCATCACCAAATGAGAGAAAATAACAGCAAGGTTTGAGCACTCAAAACCAGACCTGTGAGTGATCCAAAGGGTAGAGACATGAGATGAACTTGAGCAAAACCAAAGAGTGGTCTGTTCATGAGGCTACATGCCATAGCAAGGAAATATATTGATGGAATGGTCTCTGGGGACAAATGGCAGGAATCCCATCCCTGGGGTGATTTAACACCTTGACCAAACTGGATACTCAGAAGATGGAGAATCCAGGGTAAGGAACTGCCATTCCCATGGAGGTCTCTAGTTCCAGTGCAAAGCCACCACATGAGGCAGTGGAAGTGTGAGAAAACTGACCAAATCCAAGCTCAGGGCCACGAGCTGTTTTCTGTGTTCCATCACTCATTGCTTAGGCAAGGTTGAATTATTGTGAAATAGAACTTTGGTACCCAGATATCAGCATCACATCACCTAAAATTTAAGTCCTAGGTGTAGGTGCTTTGGGGGTTGAGCAATATTGCAGAGGGTCTTTGTCTGGATTTTATATTATGCTTCTGGATACTAAATGACATTTATGCCATGGGCTAGATTTTGGATTTGGCCCCTTGTGAAGAACTTCCAGAAGTACTTACAAAACAATATTTAGTAATTACATATAGAGCTATTCAGTTTGCTTTGCAGTAGACCCAGGGTAGTGAATTAGCTTTTTTTATTTTTGTCAGTTTATTGAAGACTGGACTTAAATTGCTACACCAAGAATGAAAAGATGCTCCACAGGTGGGTTGGCTCTTGGGAGTTATTCAAATACCAGGAGACCATAGATACAAGTGTGGGTTTGTGCTGAAAAGCTCTTTGAAAAATATACACAGGGTGATGAGAAAAAGTGAAATTAAGCATCACTGCACTTCATGAGGGCTTGCATTTTAATGAAGAGGAAAAATGAATTTTCGATGCGGTAGCTGATCCATAGCTGAAGCTGAGCTGATTTTGAACTTGCGCAAGATGAAAACCCGAAGATACTTTTCTGGAATGGTATTTCTGAGTTGCCTTACTCATGGGTAACTTTTCAGGTACCCAAGAAGGTGCTTCTGGTGTAGAAGAGCATAGGTGAGATCAGAACTAATCCCAGTCTTCCAAAAAAAATTCAGAAGGATTAAATCTTTTCCCTGTCATCATTGAAGTTCCAGTGGTAATTTAATATGAGGGAATGGTGACATTTTGCTTATAACCACTAGGAACAAAACTCAGAGGAAATACCACTTTTTAAATTGTGATATTCACCAATGGGTCTAGATCCCCCCTGCATGTCCTTTCTGCAGGATGTGAGGGGTCCCATAGGGACCAGCTGAGTTGCAATTCCACTCCCAGGCACTTGTCAGGGTGTAATGAGGGTGCCATATGCTCTGCACCCTTTGTTTTCCATCACTCCCCAGCCCTTCTTTCCCCTGGGGCAATGATGAGCATGAAAAAGTGGGCCAGAAAATGTCTTCTCCTTCCCTACCTGTGCCAGGTTTCTGCAGGGAGGCCTGGATTGAGCTTCCTGTCCCTCTGGCCTGATTTTCTCTGCCAGGTTGTAAGGCAGCAAGGAGTTGAGGAGTTTAATCATTAATAAAAGGTCGTTCTGAACTTTGAGAGCTTTCGAGCAAAGCAAAGATCAGGAATATAGAAGACTGCAAGGTAACACCCTAGACTGGCAAATGCAGCAATTAGTGTGGGTAAAGTATCAATTACGATGCGTGGTCAAGGGGTTTGCTGTTTCTTGTATCTGAGTGGAATTAGAAATTCCTACTGCCTAGAAGTGAAAGCGAAAGGCACTTGCAACTCAGAGTGAAAATGAGATGCAGTCAGCGGGAGTAAGCTGCTTTAAAACCCATGGATTTTAACCTCCTGATGAGGACACTGCTTCCCTGATTTCCCAAAACCCCACCTCTGAAGTGTATTTCTCCTGTGCCTCTGTGGAACTTGCACAGCCTCAGCCCAGGTCAACTTTCTGCTGCGTTGCTCCTCGGAGAGCAAGAACCAGCCTGTTCAACCAGCTGTCAGCTCTTTACAGCCCTCTGTCCTCCCCCCTGGGTGGGAAGAACCAGTTGCTTTAAAACCAGAGAGAGCCCAGGCTGTCATGCAAAAGAACCTTTGCACAGAGAACTGGTGCTTCCAACCCACAGCAAGGGGCTTTTAATGGGGGATACCCGTGCCTGCAGTGGCCCTTGTGCCAGGCAGCAGGCAAGCAGAGGGAAGAATACCCTGTCCCAGATCTCACTGGGTGAAAGGGGGGATATTCCTGACTATATTCTGTCCCCAGACTTGTGTCCCTGTGTCACTACACAGGCTGGCAGCAGTTTTGCTTGGCAGGAATTGCTCCTAGGAGAATTTGTTCCCAGTCCGGCTGTGCTGCTCTTTACCAGGTGATTTTGCCTGTGGATGCTTCTGCTGCACTATGTGTATGGTAACATTTCAAAGAGGAGGCAAACACATTATCTTGCTTAGGCTGTGTGTTGCAGCCCGTGTTTAGGTACATGGTGGTGTTCATATTTGTTTGAAATTTTCTGCTGGTTGCTCTGCTTCAAATACTGCAGCAGGCAGCTGCTGTTCGGGTAGAGTTACTGTTGCACACTCCATCAGCACTCTAAATTGTCTAGGAAAGGAAACCTCAATGGAAGATTCAGGTGGGACTCGGCACCATCGTGATTCCTTTATATACTCGGCTTAGCAACAGGGCTGCTCAAATACATAAGGTGATTGCTACCAGAACTGCCTTACCATTGCTGGCAATTTTGGATATGCACCGGTGGCAGGCTTTCTCCAGGCCGGCTGCCATTGTGGTGAGCCTTTTCGGGGTGTCTGTGGAGACAGAGAAATTCATATGGCTATGAGAAGTGTCTTTACCTTCCTAAGTATCTTGCCTCAGAGTACTCACACACACTGGCAGGGTTTCACTACCCTCAAAAACTCCAAGCATGCACAAACCCAGCCAGCAGCTAGCAGCGTGGCATAGCCAGAGGCAGGTATGCCTTCCAGCAGCTCCAGGCTTGCCTGCCGGTGAGGATGCTCAAGCTCTGAGGTCACAGGGAGGCTGGGGGGAGAAGTATTAATACCATCTTCCTGAAAAAACTATCTATGAAAGGTTCTATCTTGACTTTGATTGGGGTTGGGGCAGAACAAAGTGTATTTATTTAACTATTAGGAGAAAACCCAGTGAAACAGGTGGGGTTCGCTACACAAACCTCAGCAAGAATTAACTAGTGAGCAAAAATGGATTAAATAAGAAAAGGAGGAGAGAGGAGGAAAACAGTTTTAAGATCAAGGAGGATTCCGAAGAAGAATATAGAATAAGAACTGCAAACCACAGGGAGCCCAGAACAACATGCCTTTGACAGAAGAGTGGCTGGATTAGAAAGTAGCTCCTTGCAAAGAAGAATTTTTACGAGGTGGGGTGAGGGATGAGCAAGCGGCTAGGCATCCAAGGTCGGGCCTCAGACAGCACCAATTTAAGTTAAGTAGCACCCAGCAGCAATGGGAGTGTGGAAAGCTCATACACACACACACACACACACACACACGCATAGAGGCTCCAAGCCTGAGCTTCTGGCCAGGGTCACCACAAGTCTGCCACCACCAGCAGCTGTGTGACAGAAGAAGGTGTGTGTGGAGGAGGCCAGGATAAGGGGAGCTGCATTCCTGCACATTCCACAAAATAGCCTCTGGAATTCCTAATGGTTAAAGAGCAGTATTTTAAGCTTAGCCTCATTGTGTTCTAAGTTGACATGGAATCCACCCTAGGGCTTTCTGGTGCAATGCTGTGTCCAGCTTGGCCCAGAGCCTTCTAGGGACTACAGGGTCCCAGGCATGTGTTGAAGGTAAAGACAGACTTGTTCAACCAGCTGGTACGTGGCCACACCCGTCTCCAAAGTCTGTCCAAGCCCTACTAGTCATGGCTGAGCAGAGGTGGCTGTCTCCAAGTCCAGACAGGGCCCTCTGCTGCTGTGGGAAAGGGGATGGGGTTTGCTCCTTGCACAATGGCATTGCAGATTCTATTTCCTGGCAGTAATAGAGGCAGGTGTGGTTTTACCTGTGGGTGAGTGACCAAGAAAAAGTCAGGGACTGAGGCATTCACAGATATCCCACCAGGTCAGTAACCCTTGCAGTTAGCAGCCAGCCACCAACATATACATCCAGGTTTCTAGTGTGCCTCACTCATCAGATGTCTCATGAAATTAACTCTCCTTTTGCAGCCCTCATCTTCATATCCCAGAGGACATCTCTGTCAGTACCAAACGATGGACTGGAATGGAAATTACATATAAGTGTCTGACCTCTGGCGAGTGCATGTGTCTCATACCAGCCACCAAACCTTCTTCAGCAGAGCAAATATTGTGCCTTTGGGCTGCAACTACTGATGAGACTTTTAAGGAAAAAAAAAAAAGCACTCCTGCATGCTCAGGGAAAACAGAAAGGAGGGAAGGAAACTGGTAGTTTTCACAACCAAATGACACATTAACTTTAAAACTTTATGCCAGTTTATTCCTAGAAAGTTCACAAACAGGCATTCATTTTGAATATGGCAATGGCTGCTGACAAAGATGTTCTAAATTATGCAGAGATCAGGAATATTAGTTTTTATGTAAATGTTTATGACTAAAATTACTTTTATACCAGTAATTCTTACAGAAACAACATTAATCAATCCAATGTCATATTAAAAATCTGTTGAATATCAAATTATCTTAAGCAGAATTTATTGTGGCTGGGAATGCTGTATTTCCACAAACAGAGGGTAAAACAGACGTTTTGTCTTTATTTACTGCTCTTTTACACTAAAATAAAAAAGACAAACTGAAGGAGGACTCGGTATCTGGAAGAGTGTCACCACCTAGTGACGGAGCCCAGAAGCGACCGTGCATCGGAGCTCCGTGTGTGCAGTTCTAACAGGTGAGATAAAGAAAGCAATTTCATGATGGCTGCGCTCCAAGCGTGTTCACACAGGAACACAACACACATAACTACCAGGTAATGGTTTCAGTCCTTCCTCAGGCGTTGGCTTGGACTTCTCCAGGACTGACAGATCCCTCAGAGAAGTCATTATATTTGCCAGATTAAGAGGTGTTGCCGTTTCCCCCAGACCTTTGGTAATTCTGCAGAAGCTGCTGTGGGTGTTAAGGATGAATTATCTTCTTTTGTGCCAATGCATGAGGGTGCTAAAGTGCAATGCAGCAGCCAGGCAGCTGCAGAATAGTTTTGTTTCCCTGCTGAAACAGGGAAATTGTCACTGAAACTCACAGGAAACTGAAATTGGTGCAGAATGAAGAGTGGTGGCATACAAGGGCAGGAAGGCGTCCTGCCCCACTGTGCCTGCTCCCAGTTTGATAGTGAGTTGGGCGAGTCATATGCAAAATATAAAACTCAGCCACAACTAGGAAAAAAGTTAAAGACCAAAGCCAGCTTCTGGACCTCCTCCCATCAGTCCTTCGCTGAGTTTGTTTCCCCTGTGTAAAGGGACCTGCCCTTGGGTTAGAAGGGCCAGCAAGCAGTGGGGACAAGCCTCTGAGCCCCTTGCAGGAGGCTGGAGCCTCTCCATACAGCTGCTTTTCAGAGTGGCAGGTTGCAGCTGAGCCACAGTAGAGCCACAGCCCCCCTGTGCCTCTTCCAGGCTGTCCAATACTCCTCACTGAGTGCCCTCACTGCTGGTGGTTGGTGGCCAGGTTTGCCCACCCGAAACACAGCTGTGTCCCACATTGCTGCCTCCTGATGTAACTCAGTTCCTTGTCCCTTACAAGCAGCAGTGATAAGTCTCTGTACCACAGACCATCCAGCCTGTTTCCTTTGTTATTTCAGCAAGTTTTAAACTATTTTTCTGGTCATTATTCTCATCCTAAATGTTTAGGTAATAGGAGTCAAGAGAAGGTGAGCACTGACTGACTGGTGCATGCCTGACCTACAGCAAAGCCAAAAGACAGCCTCAGGCTGACCCCACCGTGTGTCAGTCCAAACAAGAGCCATGTCCACACTTGTGCTATGGTGTTCAGGCTTTTCAAACTGAGCTCTTCTCTCTCCCAGCTGCAGGTGCCCCACTCTGTGCTGGTGGACACAGCAGGCAGAATTGCTGGGGCTTCCTAAGATCCCAGTTCCCACCTGATGGCTTCTGACTGCCGGGGTCCTCCTGCTGGGATACAGGAGGTGTACATGGGCCAGCAAACCCCTCTGGAGCAACGGCTCTTCGCTAAGGACTGCTAGAGGGAATGGTTTCTTTTTATTTTTCTGAAATATTCAGAGCAAAGTCCTCTTCCAGATCCGGCTCCTAACAAACCACAAAGCCCCACACTGGCTTTTATGCCAGCACATTGTCCACTTCCCAGCAAACCCCTCTTACCTGAGAGTGCTGTGGGTGCCAAATCCGTTCACCTGCACGTGTGGGAGATGGGGCAGAGGAACGGCAAAATCCAGCCTTCAGTGGAAGCCAGCTGGGAGAGCCCTCTCCGGTGGGACCCCAGAGCTCTGCTCGGCTCCCTGGGACTCTGCCCGTGGGCGGTGAGGCACGGAGCGGGGGGGGGCTTGGTGGCTTTTATTCCTCCTGGCCTCCCGCTGTCACAGCTCTCGACGGCAGCACCGTGGGGGCTGTGGGATGCGGGAGCGCTTGCCGGCGGAGCCCATCCTCGTTAGTTTCCCCACTCCCACGGCTGGCTGGAGCCACAGCCCACCCTGTGCCGTTTCAGGGTGACAGCAGGGGGAAGCAAAGGACCCCACACAACTGTGACTGTACAGGAGGAAAAAGAAAAACCACCAACAAATTTATTTCACTAAGTCTTTTATTTTAGAGAAAAAATATTATTTATTCAGAAAACAGTAGAGAGTGGTAAGTACTTGGTTCATTCTTCATTCAATTCCCCCCTCCCCATAAATGCAGCTGATAGAGCTCTTTGGAAACTGCCACATATATCACCTTAGCTGTTGGCTCTCTTATATGTCTTGTGTCACCCTGGCAGGGTTCTATTTGTTAGGTGGTTACTTGCTAGGTTGCCTTCCCATCAGCAGGTGACTGTCTGGCATCTCAGGTGTAATTACAGGTATGGGTAATCTGCTGGAAAGCCCTTGTTTCTGTATAAGAAAAAGTGGGTTTGAGGGAAAGCACCTCTGTGGGAGGAGTGACAGCATTAATAAAGATTGATGTGTACTTTGAGTCCGTCCAGAATGGCCCGGCAAGAAAGAAAAGGTTGCCTGCTGCATTAGTCATTGGCAGGGAGCTGCCAAAGTGCCTGCTACAGCTCAGAAGGAACAATTCTGCCTTCAGCTGCCAGGCTTGCACAGTTCATCACCAATATAACTCCCACTGCTACGTGTTTTGCATTAAGAAAATGGGTCCACACTGGGTCAGCCAAGGTAAGGAAAATGATGGTGTTTGCTGGGTAACTTTGCATGCTGCTGGGTCAGCACGTGCACAAAAGCACCCACAGGCTGGTTCTTATACTCTCTGTGCTTTTCCCTGCAGAAAGGTCCAATATGCTGGAAAAAGCCCTCACCTCATGGTGGTGTGGCTGACTGATTGCCATAGCCTTGCAGGGTGAAAATTTTGGTGGAGGAAGTTTGGCAGTGAAGCAGAAGGTGAGACTGTGGCCTTCATCCAGAGCTCTGAGCAGGGGTTTATTTGAGCACTTAGGCAAGGAAGCCATGCACTCTGTGTAGGCAGTAAAGGGAGCAGAGAGACTCTTCTGGAAGACTGGTTCTCTCAACTGGTGCTGGAAGAGGCACAGGAGGAAGAAACTGAGGCACACCATCCAAGTGGCCAAACTGGGCAGCTTGGCTTTCTGTGCTCCTGGTTCTTCTTTCCTTCAGTGCAATAAAGCTTCTTGTTCCATCAGAGAAAGCTGCTCTTCCAGAGGTTATTCCTAGGCCAGCACCTGGCATGAGATATCAGCAAGGATTTCAGTCATGTCCAATATCACTGCCTGCTTTTGGGGTGCTTTTTTTCACCCTCCACGAAGTGCTGAGGCAAGTGTGGGCGGCCTGTGCCTGCTGAGGTGATGCCACAGGGTCACACATCCTAATCCAGGGCTTTCCAGCTTGTGTGCTGTTCTCCTTGTGACTGCTGAGCTCCTGGGCTGAGCTGAGCCAAGGGACTCTGTAATGCTGCCACTGAAGGCACAAGCCAGAGCATGCTCTCCTCAAACATGGCCCCCTCTCAGACCAGGAGGGGCTTTTACATCCCCACATAATATACATTTGGAGTTTTTTCACCAGGTGCCTTTTTGGAAGTGGTTGCACCTCACCATGAGTTTTCCTGGGTATTTAATGGTTAGCATGGAGAGGGAAAGGGCCACGTAGGGATGCTCTCTCCTTTCCAGCTTGTATTCATGTTCAGTTTCTTTTCACCCTACATATAGGGTGGGCACTTTTGCCAAAGGGCCTTCTCCTAACTTGATGACTCAGAAGTCAAAATCAACATAGAAATAATCCTCCATCTCCTACACAATTTTTTCTTTTCAAATTGGAATAGTCTGACTGTTTTTGTAAATGCTGGATGCAATCACGAATGTTGTATTTTCTTGTATAAATTATCCATGTGTATTGAGATATAAACAGCCAGTTTATATTTCAGTGTACATTTCTTTCACTGTTCAAGGCAAAAAACGTGTACTTATCTGCTGAGAAATACTCTGCTTGTGCAGTGGAAACCAGCCATCAATTCCAACTTACCAGCATTTTAATGATCGCCCGTGAGAATCTTGGAAATTATAACATTCAATCATCATAAGAAGGTCATAGAAAAAAATAACAGGGACCAAGAGTTCCTGTGGCAAGCACAGCCAGTGTTGACGGTGACACTTAGCAGTACCATTAAACTGCTTGATTATGGTGTTTTTGAAGGAAAATTTTAAGGCAGCCTTAGGAAGATGGTGGAACTAGAAGTGCTATCAATGCAGTGAGTCACTGAGTGCCCAGCCCGAAGTCCTCTGGGCTCTGAGAGCCAGGAGGTGACCATCTCCATCCCCTGGGATGATCTGGAAGCTGCAGAGCTTGGTGCAGAGCAGAAGCTGTGAAATGCTTCAGCCTGCTGACACACAGAGGATCAGACCAGGCACCTTCCTCTCACGTGCATCACTGAGAAAATGTTTTGCGTGGCTGTCGCTATAAATTACAGCGCCAGGTGAAGCCTGCTGCTGTGGATGTTTCAGTTCCTTGGCTTTTTCCCAAAAGACTGTCTTGAGGAAGAGATGTTTATGTGCCAGTCTCCATGGCAGTTTAGTTGGCAATGCCCAGGTGGTAAGGGAGAAAATGAGAAAATATCAGACTGTCTGCTTCTCATTTGCCCTTACTCAGGATAATTTATCACAATGTAATTGAGGCCTAAGGAACAGAGAGACAAAACACAAAGTGTGCTGGATAACCTCCAGGGAAAGTAACTTTAATAAAGTCTAGTAAGGGATAACTGCTTGTGTTGCAGCTTTCACTCAGTCAGGTTATTCAGAGGGTCTCTTTTTCTGCTTTAAATATGCATCACACAAGCAGAATAGGACGAGACTTGCCTTGTTTTTGGAGGAAAGGTTACAAGACACAAAAGTAGCAGCTGTGGCTTGGGATACCTGTGAGCAGCTCCAGATGCCAAGGGATAATCCTGAGAAAGTAACAAGAGATGTTCCCTGGATCCATAGACACTGTCCATCCAAGGCAGGGTAATGGGCTAGCTGTCCTCACCTCATTTGCTTGTATCACTGAGTCTTTCCTTACTCTATCAAATTCAATCAAAATTGGCAAATAGATTTGCAAGTTATTAGAGGGAGCAACCAGACAGCAGAACCCAGGGCAACAAATGCATGTGGTGTGTTTCTGTAGAAAGCCAGGCTAAACCAAAACTCCAGTGCTTGAAAACTTACTAATAAAGTCACTTCCTTAGGAATGTTTGCTGGTTTCCTATAGAGGAAAAAAAAATAAAGCTTTATTTCATTTTTATTGAATGATATTCATCAGAGATGGTCTCCCTCTGGTAGTTCAGGAGGTGAACCAGTGTGTTGTTCTGTGTGAAGAAAATTTTCCTTTAAATAATAAATACATTTCTTTGAAAGTTCCAGTCCTCTGTTCCCCTGCTTACCCACCAATTACCCAAATTAATGTGAGCAAAATTTACCCACAAGCCCAGAATATTAACTGGGAAATTCCAGTACTCTTGGAACTTGCAATAAGAGAAAGTGGAATTACTAAAAATATAAAAGCCAAAACCCCTATTGAGGTCCGTGTATTCTTTGTTTATGCCACTACAGACTGTGCTAGACAAATGTGTAGAGTTTGCAAAACCCTTTGGGAATCCCTGAAAAATGAAGTGGGGGGAAAAAAAGACTAGCTCCTCACACAAGGGCATAATAAAGCTACTGAACATTTCTCTCTTAATTGTGTTTCATGCTAGAGTATAAGGGAAAGTTACCACAGCTGAATAAAATGCTGAACTCTCCGAGCAGCAAAATACCTCCTTTAATATAACAGCAGGAATATAAACCTCTCACTTACAAGATATAGTTGACAAAAAAGGCTTATAACTCACAGAGATTTTACACGGAATGAAAAAAATAAAAAGCCTGTAAAGTTACCATTCCTGAAATATGATAATCTAAATCAGCAGTTTAATTTGCACTTCTGCATATCAGAGTTAATATTCCCATTGCATTCAGACATAATAAAAAGTGCTGTTCTATTGACAACAGAAGATAACATTGTGCATTTTAATTTTTTAACTTCATTTTCTCACTCGTGAAATATGCCTTTTGCCACCTGTCAGTGCGTTTGTCCTCCTCAGCTGGAGGATAGCAAGCCATATTTTATGCAGTATCTGTCCAACAGAACTGAAAATTCTAGCCCTCCAAAAGGGAGGAGCACAACCCCTACTTGTGGTCTTAACTCATGGGAAACTGAACTGTGTGTTTGCTGTAGAGTGATTATGGGGAATGATAACGAGTAAAAGCAGGATTGCAACAGAACAGTCGAGTGACCACAAATGAGCTAGGATGGAGTTCAGTGCGGTATGGGCATGTGTGGAGAGAGGAGTCTTCATTGCAGTTATCTGAATATGGGATTTCTGGGGAAAAAAATGACAACAACAACAACAACAACAACAACAACAAAGAAAAAACCAACAAAACAACAAAACAAAACACCAAAGCAAGAAAAGCTTGCTGTGCAGCTGAACTGAGAAGCAGGATTTTGTTCACTCTCATGGATGGATCAGCTGAGAGTCAAATGGGGGTGTCTGCCCAGGAACTCCCATTAGGGTCTGCCAAGAGGGATGGTCTGATCTAGTTCCCTAAGTGCATCCCACCTGGCCTACACAGAAGGATGTAGGTCTTGTCCCATATCTGCTAGCCCTGGATAGGTGGGTAATTGAGGGCACCTCAAACAGCTCTGGAAGTCTATATTTATCTGCTCCTGCACTGGCTCCATCTGCATTGTGATATGGGGCTGGACACCTGCAGTGTGTGTAAATGCCCATATTGCCAACAGCCTCATTTAGTTATGTGCAGTATGGATCCTAAAGTCATCCCTGTGATCCGTGCAGGCAGGAGTGACGGGAGTTGGTTAAGTTTGTGTTTCTTTCTTCTGTAGGGCTGTGATGGGGGTGGGAGGTGGGGTGTGCTGTCCCTAAAACAAGGGAGAAACAACCTTCCCCTCTATGCATCTGGACATGAGTATATTTAGGTAATGCATTAAAATCTCTACTTTGAAAGATAAAATCTTGCTTTATGCAGTGCCTCCAAGTCCCATAAACTAGAAATTACCCCACTGATTCCTGATCATCATTACCTGCCCACAAGGCCTGGTCTCAGGCTGCAGCTGAGAGGTCCAAGGTGAGAGTTTGTGCTGATGGGATGCTTGTGAGAAGGATCTTTTGGTGGCAGCCAAGTCCATGACTTCTCACAGCCGTGTGTTGCCATGCACAGCACATCTCATGGCTGAGCAAGAAGGCATCTAGAGCAGGCCCTAAGCACTTTGTGAAGAAGTCACCTTATTCAACAGCAGCATCTCCCTCCAGGCCAGTTTCTGCTTGAGCAAGAGCCAAAGGGGATTCCCTGGGGACACCAAGACCTCCCTCTGCAAAGGAGAGCTTTGTGGGAGCAGTTCTCCAGGCAGTTGGTACAGTATAACAAATCCAATGGCATATCACACCCAATGTCATGGGGTCCCTTGGGGTCTGTTCAAAGACTCTTCATATCCTGGGCTTCAGGTTCCACAGGATTCAATTTTAGATCTCGCTGCAGTGGATGAAGGCAGGATTAGGAGCCATCTCAGCTTGGGGCTATAGTAAATACAGCCTCCAGCTGATACCTGAGCGAGCAGACTCGTCCAAATGAGCCATTTTTGGTGAAATTCCAGGTCCATCGTTGCTTCTCCTGATGAAATTATGTCTCAGGGGTGTGCTGGCATTTAGGCTCAGTTTTAGGTTTCCCCATGCAAAGGGGGTTGTGAGTGAGAGGCGAGGCTGTTTGGGCTGCAGACATCTCACCAGATGGCACTGTGCTCACAGGCTCAGGACAGAACCGGGGAGGACAAGTGTCCAAGCAGGAGGTGTGGAGGTGTTCATGTGGTGTGTAGATACACAGCAAGTGCCCAGACCTGACTGGGAGGCTACAGCTCCCGGTCCACAACCTTAGCATTCCCCAACTCCACTTAAAAGTGGGGACAATGTTGAAACTAAGTCATGTTCCCTTGCACGTTGGGTGGGCTCTGAGTACCTCCAGCACAACCCTTGGGGGAAGCAGGGAAGCAACGTGTCCTGTGCATTGAGCACACCAGATGGCAACACCATTCACAAGGTGTCTTTTGTTCTCATGCTATCTCCTTGGGGCAGCACTTCCCTAAGTCCTCTTCGACTGAAACGAGCTGTAAGACTCACAGAGGTAGCATGAGGAGCAGTGGATTAGTGCTGCCAGAGCAGAGCCTGTACAGAGCTCTCCTCACAGCTGTGTCCCATGGGGCTGCTCTCTGTTCTCTTCAGAGTCTCTTTGGTTCAAATCCTGCCTCTGTGTAACAGGTACCTGTCTGACTTCACAGAAAAAAAAGTTATGTTAGTTTTTTGGTGGTTTATTTTTTTAACCTTACCATTCTGTGTGTTCCCCTTTGAGGGGTTAAGAGCCAAAGCACTGCTTTGGAAGACTTCCACAAAGACAGTCCCTTCTGGTGAGGTAATTTTAGTGATCTCTTCCCTCACTTCACTGATTACTTCAGGTTGCTTACAGCCTAAGATTTAGTACTTAATTTCCAGGAAATTTGCCCATGCTTTACCTGACCTGGCAAATCTACTGTTCAAGAACATCAGATCCACGTGAATTATAATAAATATTGAGCTTTTCCTTAATGTGCCTACAGCTTTGCGGCTCAGTCTTGCATGAGCACATGTTGGTCATTAGGTAGCCATGAAGGCACTTTTTATCTGTTTTTTTTAATCTGATTTTATCTGTTTTGAGCTGTGAAATGGAGGTGATGATGCACATTTTTCCTTCTATTGAATTTCTGTTTTGGCTAAATTCTCCAGCATGAGTACTGTCCTGTTTTGTACAAGCAACATGAAGCCTGAGTGCCAAGGCTGGTGGGATGCCCATGGATTAATTTAATGAATAATAATAATAAAAACATATGGTGAGTCATTTAAATTGACACCGATGACTTTAATGCAATTAGCATTAGGAAAATGCCAATATTTGTATTTGCTAAAAATGTTAGCATATTTTGCTAAAAATGATAGCAACAGAAGAAAGAAAGAAAAAAAAAGAAAGAAAGAAAAAGAGAAAGAAAAAGAGAAAGAGAAAGAGAAAGAGAAAGAGAAAGAGAAAGAGAAAGAGAAAGAGAAAGAGAAAGAGAAAGAGAAAGAGAAAGAGAAAGAGAAAGAGAAAGAGAAAGAGAAAGAGAAAGAGAAAGAGAAAGAGAAAGAGAAAGAGAAAGAGAAAGAGAAAGAGAAAGAGAAAGAGAAAGAGAAAGAGAAAGAGAAAGAGAAAGAGAAAGAGAAAGAGAAAGAGAAAGAGAAAGAGAAAGAGAAAGAGAAAGAGAAAGAGAAAGAGAAAGAGAAAGAGAAAGAGAAAGAGAAAGAAAAAGAGAAGTTATTTAAAAAGAGGTATGGTGAATCTGATTTTTCAGCTCAATCTATAGTGTTCAGCTACTTTAGGGTACTAAAACAAAGGCTAAGGGCATAGACTTAATCTATGTAAATATACCAAGGATAAAGAATTACTTATGCAAAATAAATTTTTTTTTAAATTACATCAAGTGAGTATAAATTAGCCATTAAGTAGAATCTGATTTCTAAACCAGCAGAGCAGCAAGGGTAAGAAACAGCATCTCATTACCTATAGAAAATAGGCTGAGAGGGTTACCAGATGCACAAGCTCTTTATTTGATCTGAAACAAAGTGGTCTGAAACTTCAGATCATCAACAGTTGCTCTAAGTTTAAATTCATTAAATTAACCAACAGAAGGTCTTACTTTGGGGCTTGTTTTTCGGTTTGTTTTTGTTGTTTGGTTGTTTGGGGGGTGTTTCTGGCATTGATGTGTTTGGGGTAGGTTTGCTTAGATGATTTCTCGTTACTCCTGGAGCTCCACAGTGTGGAGAGGGTTGTGTGCAGGGGTCAGAACGCTGCCATGGAAAGGACTCTCTGCATCATATTACTGCTTCTGTAAGGTGATGATGTGATGGAGCAACTGTGAAAAAAGGACACTGAACTTGAGAACTCAAGAGGGTTTTTTTGCAAAACCTGAGTCTTAGAGAATGGAGTTGTAACCAAAACTTGGCTTGATTCATCACTGGAAGGTGCCCGAAGTTCCTTCCACAAAACATATGGCATATATGGCATACACAGAGCTTTGCCTAAAGTCAATGAAGATATTTTGGGATTCTGTAACTCCCGCCATCTCATTTTCTCTCTAAAAATACCTACTTCCCAAATGCAAAGGTACCTGAGCACTTGCAGCAACAGCAGATGGTCCCTCCTGTGCACAGTAAATATTCCAGGAACACAGATGCTCCCTTGAACTATTTGCCTGCACATGGGCAGAAATCAAAGCCTTTGGACAGGTGAGGAAATCTTTCCAGACAGCTCCATAGGTTGGTCAGAAAGCAATTGCTGCTATTTTTAGTGATGGATGAAGGACCACTGAGGCAGAGCAGTCACCCATCCCACTTGGAGGTCACTGCCCATTGGTACATACTGGAAGTGGCAGTGTCACCAAAGAGCTCCTCCCTGCACAGAGCCCTCCCTGGGACAGCAGCAAATGAAGACAAATTTAACTGTTGCCATCTAATTCTCTAGGTATGACATGCAATCGTGTCCACTGCTACTGGGCTCCTGCCTGGGAATCAGATCCAAATTTCAGACACTGAAATGCCACTGTTGGGATGTCTCAGCTGACATTAAGGACAGTGGAGAGCTGCTCTGTACAAAGCCAGTGGGGCCTGTTGTGGGATTCAAGAGGTGAAAAGGGTCCTAGAAATGCTCTATACACAGAATCCATCCAAATATCCAAGTTCCAGTTATGCTCTCTTCACAAGAAAAGGTGTTGAGAGCTTCCCACTCCTCATCCTTGAACGGAAAAGCATAGGATTTTTTTACTGATGTGCCAGAGAGCAAAGTTTTATCCATCTAGTCCTTCCCAGGAAGGATGTTACTGGTAGCAGTGATGTTGAAAGCACTTTGGAGTGAAATTCCTCTCCAATTTATTACCAGGAAATTTGTGGAATCTGAGCAAAGGATGAGGAGCTGAAAGCTGAAACACCCTCTTTGACCTCTTTGGTAGCAGAATTTACTTTGTGAGGAGGAAAGAAGAAAACCAGAAGAGAAAGAAATAATATATCCTGCTACTGCCACTTCACAAATTCATGGCAGGTGCTCAAATGTCAAAAACTTATACCCGAAGTTTTCGTTCACCATTTCACTGCTGCATGCAGTGTTTAGCATGCTGTTGGCTGCTCTTGCATCACCAAAACCTCTTGTCTAGAAAAACAATGTTTTGCTAAAAATTCAGGAAGTATTTGACTAAACAATATTCTTTCCATCATCAGTCTTGCCCGGCTATAGCGTCAAACAAGGAGCTATAGTGGGAACGTGAAAACAATCTGGAAAGAAGAAACAGCTCCTGGAAGAAGGGATGAAGCAAACTGAGAGAAGAAGGAAAATCCTTTCCACTACCATTTACAAAGAAGAAAATATCTCACCTGGGAAGAAGACTGAGAGGCTGTCCCAGAGAGCAAGACTTTCTTAATGAACAGAATTGTGTCTATCTGAACTATTCCCATGTAACAAAAGTGTTTTCTGAAGTTCAGACAAGGAAGTATTTTAGTAGAAGCTGCTTCTCACTGAAGTACTGGGACATTTGAAAAAGTCTTGAAACAGAAAAAGCTGGAACAGATTCCAAGGGTTGTCTCCTAGCAATCATGATGGTTTTTAATCTTGGTTTCTCCTACAGTCCTCTTGAAACATCTCGTTCTTCCTGCCTGTCCTCAGTTGCTGGCTGGATGGTTGATTTTATCATCAAAGAATCTGGGTTACTGAAGTGAATTTGGCTCAAGGTCTCACAAAGAGGTCACTGTGACTCAGTGAAACATTCTACAGCCAGATGGAAACTGAACACTCCTGTCTAAATTTTAAGACAATTTCAACAGAAAAATAGAGACATCTTCTGTCAGTAAAGTGCCTCTTTCACATCCTGCAGGATCAGGGGCTGAATTGCACTAAATGTATTTAAAATATACATAATTAAAATATTGCATACTTTCACAGAGAAGGTATTGAAATAACCAAAATTTCAAAAACCAGAAACATAAACCCAGGTTAAAATATCTACTCTAAAGACAGACCTGATTTTTCTAATCCACTCATCTACCACTTCTTCCCAATGACTTTAGTGGAACCAACCCATGTAAAAGTCAGGCTACTCTCCTAGAGCAAGCTTTCAGGTAGATTCAGGATCACAGGTTTTCTTTCGAAAACCATCTGCTCTTGGCTGTATCTGTGCTCAGCTTTAGCTCAGTCACTTGTTTCGGTTCAGCTAACACAAGATACAGTAGCACTTGCCTTGGCTGCCAGATTTAGTCACACAACCATAACCACACAACCTGAGAATGTGTCTAACTCTTAGTGTATGTGCTGTTTGTGTCTTCCAGACAGTGTTCCTAAGTAGGGGAGCTAGTGAGGGTAATAAAACACACAGATGGGTTTTATTATGCTTCAGAAGCAACCATCATGAATATGGAGCAAAGTACTCGTTTTGGCTCATAGCCTGCCAGGAGCCCAGTGACTCCTTCCAGCTCCACCCGGCATTACTGGACTTTAAATCAATGGTTCCAAACTTTGTGAAATTTGGTCACTGTAGGTGAACAATGGATCCCAGTCACCAGTGGGTATCAGAGACCCAGCTGCCATTAGGACTGCGCTTCTCTAAGTGTTGCGTGAACTCTCTTCTAGAGTTTTCAAAATGCTGTTTTCCAGCAGCATGACACAATTCTTTGGGGCTTTATTTCTTCTGATGGTAAGAGATGGTGGTAGAGAAAAATAACAAGAGTCTTAACAAGTAAAGACATCATTTTTTTCAAATTCATTTTACATCTGTTCACATAAGGCCTCTCTCTAGTCAGAGAGCAGATTGTTAGCCATTAGTTCTGCACTCTTAGATTGGTCTGCAGAAAATTATTATGATAGCAACCAAAAGAGTGTTTGCAGACTTGTGGAACAAAATGATATGATTTAGTCATTTTCTGTGAGATAATAATGACGTTTTAATTGAAAAATGTACTCTGATATAATTACCCTACATCTTTATAAGCCTGCCTCAGGAGCACAGTAAAAGAACAAATGGCAGTACTTTTACTGTACCATGTGAGAAAAAGCTCTCAAGGTCTTATCTGTATCATTTCGTGCATGTTCAGGAGACGTAAGCCCCATAAAAACAAAATGATTTCCTGATTTTCTCTGATCTAAAGGAAACTTTGGCCACATGAATTAGAAGCAGACTCCAAGGTGGGACTCAATCATGCACCTCAATCATACACCTCAGCTTCCACCTGCAGCTCCCAAAGGACATAGGCCACCTCTGTGTTATCTTTTAACAGACCAGTTGCAGAGGGGCTCTGTGTTAAAAATGGCGCTGGACGCTTCTGTTTAGGCACCTGGGTTGCTTCCTCCATATCAGAGACAAATTCATTTTCTTAAGAAATTTTCCAGCTGAACCCTGAAAGGGCAGGAGGGAAGAAGAAATGACTCTCCCTACCTTGGGTTGCTGCTCCTCTGCCATGTTTTCATGAGCAAGTCCCTTTTTGCAAAGAAACCAAGCTGAAATTGCTGCAAAGGGCAGTTTTTTATCTATAACACAACCTATTCCCTCTGTGGAGCTGGAGGCACTGTGCAAAAAGTCGTAATAAATCTTATGAAACAGGATAAATAAGTAAGCCCCTAGAATCCTAGCTGTAGAATTATGAGATAGAATAGTGAACGGAAAATTAGATTTTTGTTTTCTCTTCATTGTTCAAGTTTCCTGTGATTTTGGAAGCTGTAAATATTTTGTGGGAGTCTGTGAAGGGGCAGGAGACTGCCAAGGGTCAGAGAGATGAGAGTACCTCGAGCGCCAGGGGGAAAAGGGCAGAGGTGTCCGTCCCTCAGATGGGAACCTGTTGATGTGGGATGTGGGGAGAAGTGCAGTGCAAAAGGCTGCTCCTGGCACAGCTCCTCACCCCTCTTCAAACCAGCAGCACCTGGAATCATGGTGGGAAATTACTTGGAGAAATCCTGGGATAAGGATTTCTGGAAAGATCAGCTCCTCTGGGAGAAAGACAGGGCCCTTCTGGAGGAGGACAGCATTTTATGGGAAGAAAAAGAAACTCTGTGGGCAGATAAAACAGTTCTCCTGGGGAAGATAAGGAGGCCCTCCAGGAGTATGAAACAGCCTTAAGGATTATAAAATGTTGATCTGGGTGGAGACCTTTGGTCCTGAGAGAGGATATCTCCACAGGGAAAAAGCATGAATTTTTCTGCTAGGCTCAGAAATACGTGGAAAGCCATGCATACTGAAGTGGAAACTTTATTTAAGTAGTGCTGAATTTCAACCAGTTCTCTAAAATAACATCTGTCATCCTCGGTGTAAATCAGAGGAGGGGTTTTAGTGTGATTTTCTTTAAAGCCATTGCACTCACATTTTCAGGACATTATTCATTCTTTTGAGGTTCTGCAGCTTAAGGAATGGGGTACACCGCTGGTTTCCTGGCCCATCAACAGGACATGTGTAGGTGGGTAAAGCCACAAGAAGGTGGGGACTTGTTGGCTGAGATAATCTTCTGGAGCTCAGAACAGCTCATCTAACTCAGTGTGGTATACATCAACTAAATAAGACACTGATAAATGGTAGCAGTCAGGTCCCCAGTATTTAAATATTTCCCCACCAGAGGGTCACAGTTAACACTTGAGTCTCAATGAGGCAATTTGTGCTGTTCCACCAGGTTTGGTGGAACATTTAATCACCCTCTGCTCTTGGGAGCATGGTGGAAACATTTACCCTCTTGGGTGAGCCTCCCTCATCTGGTATCTGTCTGAGAGAAGTTTTGGCATCAGCCTTGCTGGCATGGACAAAGGGCAGGGAAGAAGTGGGAAGGATGACAGAAATCAGCAGTATGTGGGAAAACATGCAAGCTGGAGGGAAAGTTGGCAGCAAGTTCCTCAGCAAGAGAGAAATAAATGTATCAGTTTGTGTATATTTGTGTGTGTATTGGTTTTGCTTGGCCCGATTTCTGGTAGCGGGGGGCCCCAGAGGTGGCTCCTGTGAGAACCTCCCGGAAGTTCCCACCATGTCCAGCAGGGCCAATATCTGATGGCTCTGAAAGATGGACATGCTTCTGGCCAGAACTGGGCCTATGAGAGAGGCTGGTAATGCCTCTGTGATGGCATATTTAAGAAGAAAATCAAAACAAAGTCACAAGATTTTGGATTCTAGTCAGAGAAGAGGAGGAGGTGAGAACATGTGAGGGAAAACAACATGGAGACACCAAGGTCAGTGGAGAAGGATGGGGAGGAGGTGTTCCAAGTGCCAGAGCCGAGATTACTCTGTAGGCCAAGGTGCAGACCATGGTGAAGCAGGTTGCCCCCTGCAGCCCATGGGTCCACAGGGGATGCAGAGATCCACCCACAGGCCATGCAGGAGGTGCCTGTGCCAGAGCAGGT
>VZRR01006742.1:153002-197541 GCA_013398015.1 Oreocharis arfaki | reverse complement strand
CTGTGTGCCCGTGGGAGGGGCTCACGCTGCAGCAGGTGTGGTTTGGCTGCTGCTTGGGAGAGTGGAACCACATCGGGAAGTTCACGGAGAACTGTCTCCCATGGGAGGGACCCCACGGCCTAACAGGGAAGAGCTCCTATCCCGGAGCAGGGGAAGAAAATCTTGGTGATGGATTGACCAAACCTCCCTGCCCTGCCTCCCTGTGCTGTCGGTGGGAAGGAGGGAGGGCCTGGTGGGGGAAGGCGTTTTTAGGGCTTATTGTACTTCTCATTATCCTCCTCTGATTCTGTTAGCAATAAATTCACTTCGTGTAACTTTAAGTTAAGCCTGTTTCACCCTTGAAGCATTTTCTCCCTGTCCTCATGTCAACTAATGAAGCCTTTGTTAATTTTTTTTCCCTTTCTCCTCTGCCCGGCTGTGGCACGGGACGGTGAGCGAGTGACTCTCGTGGGTGCCTGGCGTCGGGCCAGCATCAAACCACGACAGTGTGTGTGAGAGCAGGAGAGGGTGCACACAGGGACTGGGATTATTATTCATCTGCTGAGCTCATATTGCCAGTGCAGATACAGGTTCCTCTGACAGAAAATCCTCAACAACTGTAACGCAACACATGGTCAGTATTTAGCCATATTTCATAGAATCATAGAATAGTTTGGGCTGGAAGGAACCTTTAAAGTTCACCTAGTCCAACTCCTCTGCAATGAGCAGGGACATCTCCATGTAGACCAGGTTGGTCAGAGCCCTACCCAACCTGACCTTGAATATTTCCAGGGCTGGGCCAGCTAGCACCCGTCTGGGCAACCTGTTCCACTGGCCCACCACCGTGATTTTATGTGATGTGAGTACAGAACCAGAGCCTTCTGCCAAGCTTTGGCACAGCAACTGCAGGTTTTATTTCCTCTTCAGAAACCAAACTCAGATGTTTTGTGTTTTCAAAGACTGAGCTGTAGAGGCTGTTCTAGGGACAAATCTCCATTTGACCGTCTTTACATCCAGGAAGAACTTGGGGGACAAAAGCAACAGTGAAAAGTACCAGGTATTGAATTTTTCTTTGGAATGGTAGCATTAGTAGCTCATTCTCCTTCTATACAGGATTTTAGCTCTGAATAGACTCAAGGACACAATGTAAGAAGCCTTTACAATAGCTGTTAAAGAATCTGATACTTCTGTGACTGTCAGGCATTCTTAGGCTGTCAGTCAAGGCTGTCACTCAAGTTCAGTCCTTTGTGATCTACTGAAGGATAAGGCTGCCTGTCCTGTTTAATTTTGCTCAAGTTAAATTATGCACTATGTCTTTCCTGTCAAATCCATGAATATTTATTGTTTAATGAATAACCAGACCATAAAAAAAAAAGCCAGCTGATTCAGCTAGGGTAGGAATGTTTTGCAACCTTGGTTATTATTATTCTATTATTGCCATGTAAGGCAGAGATGAAAATGACCTATTAGACCATTCAGTGCAACTTCCTACAAATTCAGGACTCTTACGTGTTAGAGCTTTATTATTAGGTGCTATAGAGAAAAAGAACCTTTCAGAAAATAACAGTATTCACAAAGCGCTTGTCACTTAATAAATTTTAATGTCAAAAAGCCAAGAATTTATCTCAGTTATTCAAATCCACGTGTCAAATTAACATCCATTTAAACTAAAATTAGGTATGCTCTCTGTGTCGAAAAGCTTGAAGCACATGAAATGCTCCTAGGAGAGCTGCAAGTCGCTGCTGTCACAGCAGAGCAGAGCGGTGTTTCTCTGGCGCTGTCGGTGACAATACCACTGGTGTGAAGTTTGAGGCATTACACAGTGCAGCACAGAGGAGCCAGAAGTTCAGCCAGAGGAAAGCATATACCCATATGGGTTTAGACTGCTGCTAGCTTCCCCAAAAGCATTCCATCCACCTGGTAGCTCCAGAGTGGCTTTTGCTCGGGTGGCATAGCTGGAGAGAGACCACATGCGAAAGGCTTTCCAGGGCTGGGTATTTGAAGTGGGAAGTTACAGGGCACCTGCTCTGTGTCCAGCAGCTCTGGGCTGTGGATGAATTTCAGTCATGAAGGAGATCTCTGCTAACTCTCTGGAGTGGTACAGTAATGAGGAGAACAAATAAATAACTCCCATATGAAAAAAAGAAAGAAGCACAGTTACATTTATCACCTCTGCAACATGCACGGGGAGGCTGCCAAGATGTGATATTCAGAGTGAAAATTACACCTCTCTTGGAAGAGCAAGCCTGCTGATCTGGCACAGGTTGGCTGGAGGGACCAGGAAAGAATTGTACATGTCTGAAGAACTGAAGATGATTGAAGGAGGAACTCACCTAGAGTGGAAGGATCTAAAGAAGCTGCCAAGCCCACCTGTGCCTCAAAAGCAGCTGTACCTGTAGTGCTCTGTGCAAACTCTCTAAGCTGTTTTTCTTATTTAATGCCCAGCACTGGTGTTGCACAACCATCTCTTTACCTCTAGGATTTTATTTACATTATTGTAATGTCGTTTTTTCTTTCAAAGTTTCTGCTCAAGCAATTCACAGGAGGATATTTTCTGCTCAAAGCCACAATGAAGGTGGAAATTACAGACTGCGGCTTTGTTCCTCTAAAACCACAGAACATCCCAAAGCCTGAAGTGTCTTATGGAGGGATGACAACTGCCACACAAAGCAATAAAGAGATTGAGTCAGTAGTGACAAATCAGCTTAAATATTTGAATGAGAGAAAGAAATAGCTCCTGAGCTCACCTGCACAATTTTGAAATGCAGCAGTGTCATCAGAAAGCATTCCTGACACAGCTGTGGAGCTAACTCGTGGGAGAGACAGAACATGCAAAATGGCAAAAAGTCATTTAAGTCAACTGACACATCTAGATATGTCACAAACTAGAATGGTAAGAGTGACAGAAGAAAATTAAATTTATTCAGTATACGTATGTTTAGCTGTAATTATCAACTCTATGTGTCAGCCATTGCACAGGAGGAATGTAAAAACCCTGTAAGGCTTTCCTGTGAATCATGGGAAACTGGAGGTATGGAGACAATCAAGCCATATATAGAAATTCTGCTGCTGTTCTTCCAGTAAATCTGACTGAGTTGTTGAAAAGTCAGTGCAGAGAGTTTCCACAGAAATTAAAGGAAAAGATAGAATACTGTGACTGAAAATACTGAATGGGAAAAAATAACCCCACTTCAATCCTTCAGAAATTAACATCTAATGTGGGTTAAAGAAGAGAAGAACCATGAAGAAACCATTTTTAAAACAATTCCATAATGCTGCAAAGTTCTCTATTTCTCTCCTTCCTCTCTCTGTTTCTCCCCTCTTTTCTATTTTTTAAAATATTTTGTTGATTGATTGATTGAACTAAGGGCATGATCTGCAGAGAGAGA
Source organism: Oreocharis arfaki (assembly GCA_013398015.1). NCBI lineage: Eukaryota > Metazoa > Chordata > Aves > Passeriformes > Paramythiidae > Oreocharis > Oreocharis arfaki. The sequence continues at coordinate 194,173 of VZRR01006742.1, read as the reverse complement.
GGGAGTTCCAGATGACGTCTGGGGATCTCTTGGGAAGGTTTTTGTCCTGATCCACTGATTCACTCAGTCTGTGCAGTCCCTCAGAGGATCCAAAATCCCATACAAATCCACTAAATGTTCTGAAGTCCCATATAAATCCATATTCCCAATTAAAACTGAGATTCTGCTATTGCTGGTTCGCAGGGGGTATGAGAAGCAAGCAAGGGGAGCACTCAGAGGAAGTGGTGAATTTGAGCACAGGCACACATCCCCTTCATGACGTGGGCTTTTGTCAAAATAAAAGACAATACAGATTTGCATCCAGGATTTTCAAAAACCACCGTGGCAGCCCTGGAGTTGTAAAGATAAGCACAGGTTGTACCATGGTTCTTCAGATTTGTACTACATGACGCAGAACCACCAAGCAAGCAACCAGTTTCCCTGGGGTGCAAATTGCCCTCTTCTTCTCTGTGACTGTTGGGTGTGCACTGCTGTGTGTGTGTAGGTGTGTACACAGGCACATACCAAGAGGGAAAAAGTGCCCAGGAACCAGCCAGTGTGTGCAGTGTGGGCAAAACACTGTCAGCTCCCTGCACTGCCCCTCTTATTAGAAGTGTTACGTTAATGGCTAAGGGCAGGAGCTGTGCAGCTTTGGATTTACCAAATCTCAGCTTTGAGGCTGTGGAAACAGGTAACCTCAGCATGGGTCTGTGACAACAAACCTTCCTTGCCATCACCACCTTCATCAGCATCCTGTGCCTCACCAGACTTCTCAAGAACACGTGAAAAAATCAGTTAAGAACGGTATTTTTTTGGTGTGAATGGCAACACAACTGTTCACCCTCCACATTTTTAACTTGAGTTACAGCATCATGACTTTGTTGTCCTGCAGCACAACTTTCTGAGTGTTCTGGCATGGGAGCTTTCCAAGAAGAATTACTGTTATTATTCTTCATCTTCATGTGCACATTACCTTTCCAGACCTCTGCTAAGCTAGCCCGAGAACACCTAAATGGAAATTGGGTTGAAAAGCTGTTATTTGGCTGCTCTACCTGACAGTAAATTTTCAGTTCATGTATGGATTTTCTTTCCTGTTCCTCAAGATTGGTGGTTTGACTGTTGTACTGCAGAAGGGAAGAAAAAAGTGTGAACCAAGGTAAAGTCTCCTTGGGAGCACAGCGAGCACCTCTTTTGTGAGCATCCTCTCTCTGCTGACTTAAAATCAGAAAACCCAGCTCTCACTGCATACTCCATTGCAATTTCAAGCTGCAGCCCAAAACCACCAAATCCTGAAGAATTTCTGCTGAAGAAAAAGCTATACATCCCCCCAGTTGCTTCATACCTGTCATATATGCACCAAATGTGTGTATGAACCTACATAACCTACATTGACCTTACACCGTACCAAAATACACTATATTGTCTTCTCTGTGGCACTCAGATTTGCATCTGTGCAATTAACAGCGATGTTTAATTTAAAAAGCCAGCCAAGCAGCAGCCTGATGGATAGTCTTTAGTACTGTGAAATCGAGAGATGAAGAAGTGATCTGTGACCTGAGCTTTTGCACTGCTCACTCAGGAGCAGCACTTCCCTGAGAGCAGATGCAACCGAGGGCTGATGGAGGTGGAACTGATTAACAGGGCAGACACCACCTGAAGCATCCACCCTTTCCAAGGATGGGGAGAGGAAATTTGTATTAACTGATCTTCCTTCTAATGAAGGCATAAACAACAGAGCCTGCAAGGATGCCCCCACAGGGAACCATCAGCCCTGCTCCAGCCTGCTGCAAAGCAGCAGCAGCAGCAGCAGTGCAGCAGGGTGCTTTCCACATACATGGTGCTTATATGGTACACTTATACAGAATCACAGGTTGGAAGAGACCTCTAAGATCATTGAGTCCAACCGTTAACCTAAAACTGTCGTTTTCACCACTAACCCCTGTCCCCAGGCATTGTATTCTGATATGGCACATGGATATAGTAATGGTGTTTTCTGTTCTGAGGCCTCACAGAGTGCCACACATTGGTGCACGTACCCGGCTATTCTCCCAAGAGCTGCGCAGAGGAAGCTGTTGCCATTTCAAGGAACAGAACACAAAGAGGGGCTGAGAGGTTAAGGCTGAAAAATGATTTTGTGGCAGATCTCCATCTATGGCACCAGCCTGCCAACAGCACTTACAACACTCACAGACAGTAGCTTTCAAAAAGTGTGGTGATGACTGGATACCCTAATCCACACCACTGTCTCTTATGGTTCCTGGCATACATATCTCTGTGGCAGATTAAAATGTGATGCTTTTTACTTTCGACCCACTCTTTTGCAGATATTTTTCAACTGTGAGCTTACGTTAAATCGCATGTAAGTATGTTCCATCTCCTTAGTCTCATGTTTAGACCATTAGTTATGGTATATCCTTATTTTCTATTTTAACAGGCCACTTACTACTGCTGATTCAAAATCTGAATTTTCACAGGACTGAATCAGTTTTTCAACACCTGAAGTTTTCTTTTGCCAGTCCAAGGGTAACAGCTGACTCCAGGACTCTCCGGAGTCATGGTCCATGGCTTTCCTGGAGAGTCCTCCTGAGAGCCCTGCTTTCCAGAACATGGCTTTCTTGATCCTGAGTGAGTAAAGACACTTACCTTCTGCAGCCCCAGCTGTGGAGAAGACCACAGAGTTCATGTAAATCCTTGGCTGGGGGTATTTGGGGCTGGCAAGGAGCAGCTTGTGGCACTCTGTCTCAGGTCTCCACACCTAACTGGCCCTACAGAGCATGTGAGGAATTTGCTATCCTCCTTCTGGGTTGTCCTCCATGTGATCTTAATTGTCATTTCAAGATCTCAGCGCTTGCATTGAATCCTGTGCTGGAGCAGCCCAGCCCTGCTCAGCCCCAAGCCTTCTTCCTCCACTTGGGATTTCCTGGTTCATGGCAGCCTACCAGGAGGTGAGCAGCAGATTATGGTATGACCTACAGCTAGACACTTTGAGGCATAGAGAAAATATGCCAGAATAAAGGAGGCAGAGGGGCTGGCTGGAAAGAGAGGACACTGCCCAGGAAACCCAAGTGGGTGGCAGCTGTGGCCAGCACTACCCTCCTCATGATGCGCCGGTTTCCCACTGAACAGCAAATAATGGAGACAAGTACAGGTAAAGTTTCATTGCTAAAATGATTTGTGTTTTGGGTAGAGATGCTGGACTCTTCAGTTTAATGCTGGCATGTGAAATTATCAGTTTGCAGCCTCAAGCACAGAGACAATAACTGCTGCTGCACACATTGTCAGTGCTGTGTATTTTTAGACTCTTGTAGGCGTTTGTAGTCGTTTCGAAGTGCCTTGATGATTTTTTCACATGTTTTCCCAGCAGGAATGAAGATGGTTTCCTGAGCTAGCCGGATATAATGACCAGTGTGGAAAAAGAAAAAAAGGCCAAGTGACGCTGCTTTTATTTCAGGTCCAGAGCAATTCTGAGGCTGCACAGACATTCCTTTTTGCTTTCCATGTTAAGGACTTTGTGATGGCAGCCAGAAATATTTTTCATGAGTCTGCCCATTTTGCCATGCCCCCACCCAGGGATATGCTGCTCAGGGGCTGCAGGATGATTTCACTCACAGGTGCTTAGGGTAGTGCTGGATTTCTCCCTTGAGCTCCCTGAAGACCTCCTGTCCTTAGGACAATGACAACTGCACCCAGTTGCTTTAATTTCATTATAAAAGAAAACCTCTGAATATTAGATTTTAGTGGGTTCACAGTTCCTATGAGATCAGTGCTGAGTTTTTCAAGAAATAATGTCATTTTTCCACAAGAGTCTGGAAGGGCTGGGCTGAGCCCTGAAGGTAGCTGGGGCCGAGGAGCCACAGGAGAGTTGGAGGGCAGCACTTGGCTCCTTGCAAGGATTGCAAGGATGCAAAGTGGGGCCAGGAGGGTAGGGGGAAAGCCCCAGCCAGGGCAAAGGGGGAGTCTTGGGTGGGCAGAGCAGGAGTGGTCAATCCAACCAGACAAGGAACATAAAATGTGAGACAGGTCCTGTACAGCTCAGCCTGAAATAAAAGCGAGTGGAGATACAAATGAAAAAGGTCTGTAGGGTTCTGAGAGGCACAGATGAAGCTACCAGTCTCCTCTACTACAAAATTCAGGAGGCATCAAAAGAAACTAGATGTGTTTTCATGAATAGTATTCCCTGTTTTAAGTGGTCAGCATTCCCTAATTTCCAGAAATTTAGTTTTAAATGATAACCCTTTCCAAGTCTTCAGAGGTTTGGAGTATGTGGCCGTAAACAGAATGTACCAGAGGCAACCTTAATTCTCCTTTAACCAAGGTCTTCAGCAGGGTTTTGTGCTGAGTGCCAGTCAGCTAGCCATTTCCAAGGGACTAGAAGTATTTTAGTACCTGCAAATCCATCAAAGAGGTCCTGCATGATTTTTAGGTCACTGTTCTGTGAAAATCCTCCCATGCTGCAGAGTGTTTTCTGCAAGGGACACCAACTCCACAACCAGCTCCAAGGCATGTCCACAAAAAGAAAAGCCAATGCAAAGCAGGTGAAGAAGGGAACATCCTTGCAGCCTCATGCTCCTGTTGTGCCCTGCCATGTCCCTGCTCCAAAGGGCTCTTTCTGACCTTTCCACACCACACCCAGGGCTGGCATGAAGCACGGCTGCACAAGGACAGTAAACACAAGAAATACAAGAAACTCTTGGCAGCAGCCTGCTGGGGCCTCCAGGGCCTTCCTGGGCAGCCTGAGTATGCAGCAGTCCCAGTTTCTCACTGCTACACTGCTAGACAAGTTTTTATTAGAGTCTTGTAGGAGCTTAGGGTTTATGACTGCCTCAGAAAAAGCATTCCCACTCTTAGCAATACCAAATGAAATTCATGGGCTCATATGGAAGAAACAGACACTGACACCAGTAAATTCTCATCATTTGGTTTATTATATGTTCTAAACCACCTACTTGGTGCCAGTATATCTTATGTTAGATGCCATCAGTAATTCTGTCCTCCTTATTTATCAATTAATGTTTATAATGAAAATGTACCCAGCCAGCTTAACTCACTGAGCAACTCTGCTATGGTTGTCATCACAGCCTCTAAATGTCCAGCACTGCAACTGCAATCGGTGGTAGAGATCATCCATGGTATGGCTTTCCTCTCATTCCCCAGAAGAAAACATCAGTGAGAGACAAAATCACCCTCTTGTTGCTTTTAAACCTCGGCCACAGCCTACAAAGAGCTGGAGAAAAGGATGTCCCTTATTAAGCTGTAATCAGCATTGTCTTTTCTTTTTTTTAACCAAGTTTGACAAAACACCTGGAGAATCATGGCTAAGCTCCAGGATCACCAAGCTTTCAGGAAGCAGTGTCTCTGCTGGAAGAGAGTGTGCTAGAACGACCTGAGACCACCAAGTCTGTATCACTGAGCTGACTCTGCAAAGGGTTAACCTGGGTGATGTGGCAGAGTGCACTCACAGCAGGTTTGCGGATGACAAACAGGCAGAGGTGGCTGATAGGCCAGAGGGTTGTGCTGCCATCCAGAGAGACCACAACAGGCCGGGGAAATGGGCTGGAAGGTACGCCACGAAGTTCAACAAGGAGTGCGCTTGCTGAAGAACAGTCTGAGGCACCAGTCCGTGCTGAGGGCTATCCACCTGGGAAACAGTTTGCCAAAAAGCACCTGGGGGTCCAGGTGGACACCAAGTTGATCATATGCCAACAATGTGCACTTAGGGCAAAGAAAGTGAATGGCATCCTGGGCTGCATTGGGAGACGAGAAGTGTTGCCAACAAACTGAAGGGGGTGATCCTTCTTATCTGCTCAGCTCTGATGAGGCACTCCTGGAGTGCTGGGTCCAGTCCTGGCCTCCCCAGTACAAGAGAGACTCCAACAAAGGGCCATGAAGATGATGAAGGTAGTGGTGCATCTCTCCTGTGAGGAAATGCTCAGAGAGCTGTGACTGTTCAGAAGAGAAGGCTCAGAGGGATCTCATTGATGTGTATAAATGCCTGAAGGGAGGGTGCAAAGAGGGCACAGCCAGGCTCTTTCCATTGCTGGCCAGTATGAGGACCAGAGACCATGGGCACAAACTGAAACAGGAATTTCCCCCTGAACATCAGGAAACTGCCACTGGGGAGGGTCACCAAGCACTGACATAGGTTGCCAGTTTTCAAATGCGGTCTGGAAATGGTCCCGGGCAATTGGGTCTAGGTGGCCCTGCTTGAGCACGGGAGGTTGGCCCGGATGACATCCAGAGGTCCCTCTCACAACCTCAGCCATTCTGTGACTCCGAACCTAGTTGCTCCCACCACTGTGTACTCTTAGCACATTGCTCTTTCACATTAAAACTTTCTTAATGATGAAGTGACATGGAGAAAAGGGGACCTCTTTCCAATTCTCAGCTTCTGGAGGCAGGGAGAAGCAGCGCATTCCCGTACGGCGACAGGAAATGGGTATTCCCAACGTGGTGCCACGTGATCCTTGGTACAGGACCAATGATGGTGGGAACAGCATATCTGATGTGGGCAGAAAGACAGGATGTCCACATGGGCTTTTGTGGCTGAAATGCCTTCCCCAGCTTTCTGAGGCCATGGGAAATTCTGATTCCTGGCTCTCCCTGTAGTCAAACCAGTCTTTCCGAGTGGGAAAGCCATCTCCCAGCTCCGTGGTAATTGCTTCTGTGGTAAATACAGTTGGGGCTGCATAACACTAAAAAAGATAGCTTTTCTGCAATTAATTGTTTTCACAAGGAACTGGAATTCAGCCAAATGCTAATGAAGCCAGAGGGAAATGGGAGCTGGGCCATTCCTGAAGCAATGAAAAAGCTTTACTAGCAGTTTAGGAGCTGTATCATCTTTTTCACAAAACCTGGCAGATGCATCTTTCAGTAGCCCTTTGCAGTCACTTTTCACGCTTTGGTTTTCCATTCCTTCTGCAAGCAGTATCGCTTAAGTCCTGCACTAGCATTTTAATACTAAGATTAGAGACTGCCATACAGTGGGAAAGTCCAAATTAGAACCTGAAAACACTAATAAAGCAAATTAAAAATGGGGTTTTTGCAAAATTTCTGAACTTGTTTAGTGTGGAAAATAGGATGGGAAGAAAGGCAAAATGGAAAGAAACCCATGCAAGGACTGCCTAATAGTTTTTAAGCCCAGGCAGAAAAGGAGATGTAGGTACACAGGGGCATGAAGGGCTCTAAGTTGTGCTGTCATGACTGGTCACAGGATAAATAAATGAGAGGGTCTAATGGGTTTGACACTACAACCACTTGCAAGAGCAGCAATAAACCAAGACTGTGAGAACTGCTTGATCACATGGAGCTACCAAGGAATGGATAGCAGGGCGAGTGGTAGACAAGAGTCTTGGAGTCTAGTGGCTCGCTCTGTGCCCCAGCATCTGTCTGAACAACTCACCAGATCAAATAAAATAAATTTTTTTTTGAAAAGCCATTTCTGTCTCTGGCTTTTTTGGTTCTTGTGTGTTAAAAGTTCTTTTTTGCTGAAGGCAGTGCATGCATTGCAAAAACGCCGTGGCTGTTCACAGCACCAGATGTATGTGTGTACAGCACAGTAAATTAAACAGGGAGCATGTTAATGCTGGTGTAGGTGCTGTCATCCTCATCACACCCACTGCCATTCCTAAACATGTAATTTAATTGGTAAAGAGGTAAGCAGAAGGAGAGCACGCAGAGGAAGTGGTGTCATCAGCGAGATGGGTAAACATGATGCACAAATACACTCACCTTGGCATAATCCTAAATCTGCTCATTTCATGCCCCTTCAGGTCTCTTGTTACAGGGGTTTCCAACAGATTTCTTCTCTGACTTACTCATACAAGATGCTGAAAATGATGGAAGAGCTGATGAGAATGGGGAGGATGAAGAAAATGGGAAAACGGTCATACATATCTGAATCAGAGACCAATAACCTGTCTGCTGGCAAGTTATGTTTTTGTTCATTTGTTATTATGAAGCTAGAAGTTAGTGGTTTTTAATTCAATTTTTATTTTATTGGTGGTTTTGGATTTTTTTTTACAAACAAGTCAGGCAATCAGGAGAACAAAGCAAGATGGCGATGAAGAGGAAGCTGAAATGCAAAACATCCTTGTTCCTGCTGGGGTCAGACACTGCTCAGGTCATTTCACCTGTGTCTTAGCTCAGCTCTGTGCAAGATGTAATCAAAGCTTTCCTCGTGGAAGTGGCTTGATGTTTTATTGCTGTAAAGCAACTTTATCTCAGGGCTTACATTTAATAACTGCACAGGGAGTTATTTAACAACATTAACAACAGCAATGACAGCATTATCAAATCAGCGGTGTGCTTTTCCTTAGAATTCAACACTTTTCAAAGCAGCAAGATAGTGAGACGGCTCTGGGCTCAGCCTGGTTTCCCGCCCACTCATGTCCTGCCCTCTCTGGCCTTAGATCCTGGACCAAACTCTCCAAGTAAAGTTGCTTTTCTTGTTACTTTAAAGACATCTTGAGGGCAAGCCTATTTTTCTGCTTGTATTTGTCCAACCTGCTCATTATTTAATCAAGAGGACATTTTCCTACAGCTTAGTGTGTTCAGAAGGGAGAACTTTCTGCCAAATTCCAATTCCCTCTCTTCTACTTTAGCTTCTGAAGTTGTTGGCCAAACCATTAATAACTGGTTAATGGATTCCTTGGGGAAAGGAGTCCTGATCTGACATCTCTTCTGGTGCAGAGGTGCTGTGTGAAACCTATCTTGGACTTGCAGGTTTTGGGGTTCTCCTGGCTCCAGCTGTAGGCTGTGGTGGGTGCTGTTCAGACATTGGCATCCCTCTGAATGACTGAGGCTTTTCACTCTCTGGGGTCCTCCAGCGAAGTGCCCTGGTGGCCCAAAAATCCAGGTACCCTCTCTCTGTAAAAGTAACCTTCATGTCCTAGTTTCTCTCAGCCCTGCACTTGAGTCACAGCAACCCCTTGCAATGCTACAGGCTGGGGGAAGAGAGGCTGGAACGTGGCCCAGCAGCAAAGGACCAGGGGCTGCTGGTACAGCAGCTGAACATGAGCCAGAGTGTGCCCAGGTGGCCAAGAAGGCCGATGGCAGCCTGGCCTGTACCAGCACTAGTGTGGCCAGCAGGACCAGGGCAGTGATTGACCCCTGTACTGGGCACTGGTGAGGCCACACCTCAAATCCTGTGTCCAGTTCTGGGCCCCTCACTAGGAGAAAGACATTGAGCTGCTGGAGAGAGTCCAGACAAGAACTTACACCTCACCTCACACACACTGACTTTCTCAGCCCACCTGTCCCACCTGTGGGTACCTGCACCAGCAGAAGCAGGTGAGTACAGGCATCTTCCACCCAAACCACCCTTCCAGCAGCTTCTTGTGAGCCACTGGTTTAAACTTTCTCTCTGTAATATGGCCTTACCCAGAGTAGTGTTGGCCAGGTCCCCTTTACAGCCCAAATTTGCCTCCCCTATGGACATGAAGAAAGCAGCACGCTACCGAAAAGCCTTGCCTACCTCTTGTTCATCCCTAAGATGATGATACACTTAAAAAGCTCCATGGTCTGTTAAGAGAATGGTCAGACAAAAGCTTCTGAGCAAGTTAGTTGTGGCACAAATATATTGGCAGATATATGGGGTTTTTAAATCCTCCTGCCATAGCGAGAGGATAAAATTCCCAACACAAATGGCAATTCTGCAACAAGATTCTGACATAATTACTGTAATTATATTGTCTCTGCACTCTCTTATAAATCAGTGACAGTACATATTTAATGAGCTCTTTCCCGTTCAGCAGGTTGCTCCCAGCCGCTCAGATTTGCAACTGCAATGCAGAGGTATCTTAAAATAAAATTAACCCTTGGAAGGGAGGCCCTGTTCTGCGAGGATGCAGGCAAGTCTCTTGGAGCAGGGCCTGGCACTGCACACCCTTCCCTGCACCACTGGAGCACAAGGGCAGGCTTCAGAGCAACGTCTCATTTGCCTTGGTGAGTAAAATCTTGCCAGTGTTGCTGGGTGTGGTGGACATCGGCACTGTCAGAATGTAACCTGCTGGCAACCTGCTCGCAGGGTACAAGTGGCTCAGCCCACAGGGGCTGATGTTGCAGAGCCTGATGTGGTGCCCTGGAGGAAAGCCATGGGTTGCTGCGACTTCCCCTAAGGTAAGAATCTGCTTAAAACAGAGCCCCACCAAACAAGCAGTCTTGCATCCTCAGCTCCCTGGGGAGTTTAGGCTCACACCACAAGGTGCAGGTTTGTCCTGAGGATGCAGGCGCCTTGCTTTGACTTCTTGCAGTGCAGCTTTTCTTCTGGAATCTCAGCTTGTCAAAGGAAAAAGAAAGCAATTTCAGCACACACATCTGTGCAGCCCAGGATTAACTTAAGCATCAAATAATAACAAGTACCAATTTGGAGTTCAAGGCAAACATATACTAGCCTGAAATCTATTCCTGGGCTATATAATGTTGTCAGACCAAAATTTTAGACATTAATTAAACTATCCCCTTACATTTTTCCCCTTGCTGGTAACCAGCAGTGAATGTACTGGATCTTCAGATGCTTTGCAGATTAAGGGGTTTCTGTGGCTTGGGCTGGACCTGCAGTGACATCTCGTGGTCCCCCACGAGGTGAGGTGCTGGCTGCTAAATGGCACAGCCCCACAACCCAAACCTCACCCCCATGCCCCCGGACCACAGCACTGCTCGGCGCTGCCCAGCACAAACCTCCCTGGGGACACACCGCCACCTGGGGTGGCTGAATGCCCCAGGGGGAAAACAACACACCTTCCCCCACCACATCCCTTCACCTTCACCTGCAGCACCAGGGGAGACTTCAGAAATCATCCTTTTAAGCATGAAGGTAAACCAATCATGAAAATCAGATCATTGCACAGAGAGCCTGTGGGTGGGCTGTACTTGCCTGCAAAGCCTTGGTGCTTTTAACTCGAGACAAGGAGAGGAGTTAATCTGTCTCCTCCTGTGCTTATGTCTGTCTGAGACTCACATGTGAGCAGGATGTTTTGCGCTTCACCACTTCTTTTGTTGTGACTCTCAAACAAATTCCCACTGAAAACCAACAAGCTTGCTGTTGGCACCTTAGTAGAGGAAATTAAATCCGACATTTCAGTGTTATCTGATTCACATCCCTGCACACCATTGTATAATTTCACCACCTACTCATTATTTTTCTTCACACACAAGTGCATTAAGAGAAAATACAATCCTTGAACAAATACTTAGTCAGAGAAAGGTTGTAATCAGCTTGGATAGAAATCAAACAGCTTATTTGCTTGAAAAAAGGGAGAAAGGAGGAGGAAGTGAAATGGAATAATTTCTTTCCTGTGAACTTAGGGCACCAAAATATGGTATGGCAAAACTATAACATGAGAAGAAAAATAGTTGAAAAACTTCCCAGGCAACAGTACTCCTGAGCTATTGCACTAAAAATAACATGAAAGTCAAAGACCTGATTCGTTAGATGTCTTCTGTGCTCATTAAAAAAGAATTTAAAAGTTACAACAAAAGATTCACATATTTTTTCCAGAGCAAAATTTACAGGATGTCCCCTGTAAATCATCAGATATATCAACACTTACTGTCAGATAGGCAGCAACTGAGTCATGCTGGGAGAACATGCAGATACCTAAGATCAAAACTGGGATTTGAAAAGTTGCTCCACACCGTCTAATCCATCAAAATAACCAGTCCTAGGACAGAGGACAAGTGTGGCACACTGCTGAGCACTGGGGCACTGAGCTTAGGGAGTCCACGAGTCCATCCTCTCTGGCACCTTCCTCCAACTCTTTTACTGGAGGGGCAGCACAGGCAGCAGTCCCAGGCCAGCACCTCACTCTGCTGGGGGCTGAGGCAGGCAGGCCCAGTGGAGACAAGGAAAGTTCATAATTAGGCTGTGCAGAAATGCAAATGCTGAGCTCCACCTCACACACCCCTCCAGTGAGACAGCTCAAGATTAACAAGAGCACATGATCACAGGTGTCAGGACTATCACTTATATTTCTTTTTCTTGACTATGTATATAGTCTATAACTATTCCAACTTCCTCACAGATATTTTTCCCTTGCGGGTGTTGATTGACAAGAAGTTTAACATGACCCAGCCATGTGTGCTCACAGCTCAGGAAGCCAGTTGTATCCTGGGCTGCATCCAACACAGTGTGGCCAGCAGGGTGAGGGACGGGATTCTGCCCCTCTGCTCTGCTTTGTGAGACCCCACCTGGAGTGCTGCATCCTGCTCTGGGGTCCCCAGCACAGGAAGGACATGGACCTGCTGGAACAACTACAGAAGGAGGGCCATAAAGCTGCTCAGAGGGCTGGGAAACCTCTCCCATGAAGACAGGCTGAGAGAGTTGGGGCTGTTCAGCCTGGAGGTGAGAAGGCTCCAAGGAGACCTTAGAGCACCTTCCAGTACCTAAGGGGGGCTACGAGAGAGCTGGAGAGGGACTTTCGACAAGGGCATGTAGTGATTAGACAAGGAGGAATGGCTTTAAACTGACAGAGGGTAGGTTTACATTAAATATTAGGAAGAAATTCTTTACTCTGAGGGTGGTGTGGCACTGGCACAGGTTGCCCAGAGAAGTTGTGGATGCCCCATCCCCGGCAGTGTTCAAGACCAGGCTGGATGGAGCTCTGAGCAACCCAGTCTAGGGGAAGGTGTCCCTGACCACGGCAGGGGGGTTGGACTAGATGAATTCTAAGGATTCTTTCAACTCAAACCATTCTATGATTCTATGATTTATGCAAGTTTCACAGCAGTTTAAAGTCTAAGACAGTATGTAAATATAATTAGCAAACCTTAATATATTTTCCAGTTAATTTCAAGTTACGAAATAAGTCAATCTTTCTTCTGGTTCTTCAGCACTTCTTGAGAGCAGTATAGTGTGGTCAGCCCTCTACTCCAATAATTTTCCAGCTCATATTACTTTCACAGGATAAGAGAAAGCCCATCTGGGGAGGTCAGGAGCTGGCGTAGGGCAGCTGCCTGCCCCAAGGCAGGATTCATGTCTGGCTAACACATTATCACCAAATATGTGCCTGATTGCCATGTGCATCTGAAGAGCCCCCCTCTGCAACCTCTACCAGTGCTCCACAATCTTTCCTGTTACACAGTTCTTCCCTAGTGACTAATCTAAATATTCTTTGGTTCAATAAGCCTATTATTTTCTTGTTCTAGTCACCATGAACATAAAAGACATTGAAAAGATGAAAGGAATAAATTGTTCTCTTTGTGTCTTGAGACTTGTATTTCCTTTTGGTATTCTGTAGGCAAACCTACTCAAACTCCTTCGATCTTATATTTCTCATTCTCATATACTTATATTCTCATGTTTTCTAGATTTCTGTTAAATCTCATCACTCTTCTGAGAACTGTCTCTGTTTTTTCCTAACAAGCATGACAAAACTAGACCTGATATTTCAGCTGATGCCTCTCCAGAGCAGAATGAGGTATTTTACGTCATATGGATGATACAGTCTTTATACGTCTCTGTTTCTCTTCATTTTGCAGTACTGTGTTGTTAGACTGGGTCAAAAAATGAATGCCAAACAACCAGCTGACCTTTTCCAGCTGCATTGACCTTTAGTTCCTCTCTGCTCCGTTTGCAAATTTTGCTGGTTCTGTCCAATTTCCTGAGATGATTTTGAATCCTGTTTCCACCCTTTAACATGCTTGCAACCTCCCCTGTCTCAACATAATACAACACCGTCTCTTTTTCCCTCCTATATATCTTGCCTGAAACAGATCACAAAGCAGTTACAACACCTCATGCATATGTATCCTGCAATCCAGCAATCTGTTTATGCTCTGTTTATTCTGAACCCTTCAAGAAAAAAATAAAAACAAAGACACAAAAAAAAACCCCAACATATTTTTACTGTAAGGACTGGTGAGAAAACACAGAGCAGTAAAACTTCAGACCCTCTTTCTCACAGGGATGTGCATCCATGGCATGTTTGAAAAGTGTGTGTGCTGTCAAAGCAATCTCTACCTGTACAGAGTTTTAAAACTGATTTGTAATTATACTTAAGACAGTGCTGAGAAAATAGGAAGACCCGTCCAATGCTTTAAGCACAATTCTTTTCCTCTCTGACTTGTTTTTCATTTTTACATTAGGAGAAGCAGGATTTGAATCTGTGTTGGAAACAGCTCTATATTTCAGTCAATGAAAAGAAGTAGTTATTTCATTTTGTTTAGCACAGTATTTCGTCTTCTTTCTATATTAGACTATAAAACTCTACTTATATCAGAGTCCCATATCTGGACAACACGGCACTCTGGGGCTGGATCCAGTGCACCAAAGCTGTTGATTCCTACTGTCCTGGCTCTAAAAAGTGTTAAGGGGTGAATCTGACATCCACAGGGATGAAATTACCGCAAGCTTTGGTAAAGGTGTTAAAGCAAAAAACCGGTTGTCCAGCACTTTGATTTCTCACTGAAGTAAAGAGGGGAACTAAAACAAATGCAAAACATAAATACAAATTTAAATAACAAATTTTCTTAGTTCAAGTCCTGTCATTTATTTATATGATGGCAAATAGAAGCCCACTTTAAGGCCATTTTTCCACCTATATAATTTAAACTTTTAGCTCCATTTTAAGCAACCAGCAAGCTGGGGTTAAGTTATGCAATAAACTCACTCTGTGCAGCTATGCTGGAGTCACACCAGTGCTAGTTCTGCTCAGTCACAACAAGGTAAATACCACCTTTGCTCACACTGGCAGAAATTCTTCACTCTGTCAGAGGAAAGAGACAAACAACTGCCCAGCTCTTAGGAGCTTCCCTGGTTCCTGCAAGGTATCTTGGATAACTGGGACCAAGAACTGTTCTGCCTTTATGGACTTCAATAGGAATTGGTAAAGGTTCCTGGTGACTTAAAGGAGTTTGTCCCAAACAGGAATATCTGTAAACATAATGATAACTCACAGAAGACCTTCTGTGCAAGAAAGAGGGGGAAAGGGCTCATATGGAGCAAAAGAGAAAATCTAGGAGAGCAGTAGAAATGTGCATCAAAAGGGTGCAATACCTCAAAGCAAGTGAAAATCTTTGAAAAAGACCTTTCAGAGAGTTATGGCAGGTGAAACAACAAAGCTTTTTTGGTCCCAGGAGATGCCATGAATCCTAAATACAAAGTGTTCTCACAGTGACATAGCTAGTTAGGATTCTGTGTAAAAATCCAGCTTCAGACCAAAGAGATCCTTATCCCATTGCTAATTTCATTTAGACACAAATTAATATTTGACAGCTCTGAAAATACTTTTACTTCATGTGGTCTTGAAGTAATAAAGTTTAAAAGAGTGATAAGTACAAAATTTGGTTCCTAGCAAAGAGTCACAGAGAAGGAAACTCTTTCAGACTCTGAAAATTACAATTTTACATTATTTCACTAAATGCTGTGTGCAAACAAGCCAGTTCATTAGAGTGCCACAGATTATTTCCATAAATAGAAATAACTGGTGACCTGAAAAAAATCCATAATCCGTACAACCCAACACTGAGCTGAGTTGCAAATGTCTTTTGAGCTGGAGGAATACTTCACTTACAACACTGAAGCTGTTGATGAAATGTCAGTCCCTCCCCTCAGTGGTGAGAAGGGAGATTTCCCCCTGTACTAAGAGTCCAGTGCCTCAGATGTACTGTTCTTCATCTGCTCCGTTTATGAGCAATGACCACTTGCCCCTTTCCTCCTCAATAAAACCATTGCATCTCCGCAGCCTGTCTGATGCCAAGGAAGAGAGGGACACTTGGCTAGCCTGATCCCAAGGAGATGGTTTGGAAGAATCCCTCCTCCTATCGTCCATTCCAATGTGAACACTGATTTGAGAAGGAGTGAGTGGCTTCATGCGGCCTTGAGCTTGTGCTTCATAACTTTCTGTGTCTGGCTTCTTGTAACTAAGAAGAGAAAGAGAAAAGATGTTAACAGCAAGAGGTCAATGTGTAGAAGCATCTGGCACTAGAACAAATCAGAAATTTCTGATAACCTCAATGTATTTAAAGTGTTTATATAGAAAAAATAAATTTCTAGATGAATTAACATGTGCTTAAATTAAGTTTCCTATCTTATAGCTCACAAACAATTAATTTAAAATACATGGAGTGATGGTCTCAAAAATCAGTTACAAAATAATAATTTTAATTACTACTTGAATTTTGAGCCTGCCAATTGTCTCAAGCCCAGACAAGCACAGAAGGATAAGGAGGATGATGGAGAAATGCAGAACACTGCTCAAGATGTCTCTAATCTGAGTTTTCAGTCATTCAAGACCACATACCATTGATTGAGCACTCTTCTGTTGCATTTAGAGATATGGTTTAGTGGTGGACTTGGTGGTGCCAGGTTAATGGTTGGACTCAACGATCTTAAAGGTCTTTTCCAAACTGCATGATTCTATGATTCCATGCACTTCAGGCATAGTGTTAATGGCTAAGAGTACTTGTCACACGACATTAAGACATTTCAATAGTAAAAGAGAGGGACTCTCAAAGTGAGGTTCTTTAAGAAAAAATATGAGTTTGCTGAATTACGAGAAGGTTCATAGAAGACAATTGCAGGTGAATGGACTCAGTGACGCAAAAATCACTTTCTGATTCAATGTATACTAAGTCAAATCCCAGCAATGGCAGGGATGCGTGGTCTTCTTCACAAATATATGTATTATTGTGTTCTTCGGAACCTGAAGTTCTATTCACCTGATCTGAAGCTTCAATAAAGATTATTGTCCTAAAGAGTATACTGTAATACAGCTTCCATAAGTCTGAAGCCAAATATTTTTAGGGGGTTCTCAATATCTACCCACAATGGTGTGTGACACTTAATGCAATCAGCACAAGGTCAAAAGAAATGAAGAATTAAGGAATCCCTTTACAGAAATTTCTCATCCTTTGGATAACTATACACAGAAACCCTTTAGGATGAAAACCCTGTAGTGGTAGGGCTGATTCTGCAAACAGACATGTGTATGTATGTAGTTTTTTTTTTTTATTGTGGTCTCATTGAGCATTTGCAGGATTAGAAACATGATGCAGAAACAGATTTCCTCTATTAGTTTATACTATACTGTACTGTACTATACTGTAACATACAGAAGACCCCAGCTACAGTAAAAATATGTGAAGGTTTGGACCAATTACAGGCACCATAAAAAATCTTATTCTCGAAAGGTGGTTGCTCTCTATGCTGCTAAGAACAGGTTCACTGTAACTGCCAAAAAGCATGCCCAAAAAATGTAGCAGTAAAATGAATAGAACTTGAAAAATCTTGTTACAGTTCAGAAATTGGTTTGTTTCCAAAAGAATAAAGAAAGATGCCTTATCTGTATCAATGTGCAAAAGAATAAATACACTGCTTCCCTGTTTCTCTCTGGTTAATTTAAATAGACAAAAATAAAATCCAAACAGGTACAAATATTTTTTTTTTAAATCTGCTGTTACATCATGTACATTTATCTTTCAAACTAATTGTTAATTTGATATTCACAGCAAAACCTCCTGATCATTACTTTACTTGGTCACACTTTTAGCTGCTAATTAAAGAATACTTCACACTGTCTTAGGCAAGGTGAGTTCATAATAGTGACACCTGTCTCTTTTGGAGCCAAGGATTAGACAGATAACACGAAGCTAAAGGATTTTCAGGTACTTTTAGTTGTAGAAAGCCCGAAGTAGTGTCTCACTTGAGGCCCAGCCTCAGTACTGTCACAGTTGCCCAGCTGATAAACCCAAGACAACTTGCCATTTCAGCTGCAGGGAAGACAGCAGGACAGACACAGAAGAAGCTGCCATTGCAGCTGATCCCATCCAAGGCTGAAGCACGAGGCCAACAGGCATGAACACACCTAGCAAAAAAAATATATGGACGTGAGCCAGAGCTGCTCATCCCAGCACAGGCATTTCCATCCCTGCATATCACAGAACAGATCAGCAGTTCTACAACACAGCTTATTGAGACCTCCATAAACACAAATAGATCAATATATGTATTTACTCACTTATTACTAAACATGTCCCTTCCATTGCAAGGGATGACCTTTGCACCAATACAGGTACAAGACTGCAGCCACAGGGTGAAACTGTTTGTCCCTTCCAGATATTCTGCACACAGGAAACACAGCAAAGGCGACAGAAAGAAGAGGCAACAGCATGGGAAAAGGAGGGAGAAATTACTCATAAACAAAACAAGGAATACTTGGAAGTAATTTTTAAGTAGGAATTTGGAACATGAGAAAATGCCTGACAGAGGCATAGAGAATACAAGCAGTAGGAGACAAAATGTGTGATTCGGGGTGAATAAAAGAGGGAGCACCCAAAAGTAGGATGGTACACCTGATTAGAGATGGGTTTGAATATACAGAAACTAATCCCCAAGTACTGTTATATGAAGTAAGAGCATAGTTTTAATTTCGTCCGGAAGTATTTATTCCTAAGGGGCAAGCAAAGAGATAAAAAAATATGAAAAAAAAAAAAGTATCTATTTTGCCCTCCTCCGATCAAGTTTTAAATAATCTAGAAACATGTCTTTGGCTCCTTGAGCAGGGAATCAATCCTACAAGAGGCACCACAGAGATCAGCTGCGCTGCTCTCTTTGACAAGCTGAGCTCTGGCAGTCACATACCTGCTGCTATGGGTATTCCAAGCATATTATAAATTAAGGCAAGAATCAGATTTATTCGTATCCTTTGAACTGTCCTCTTCGATAAGTGAATACTGGCAACTACATCCAGCAAATCATTCTGCAAGACAGAAGAGCACTGAAAGTTTTCCACATGCAGTCTTTAGAATACAAAACCAGAAAGAAAAGTACCAGTTCTAAAAGAGGACAGGTCAAAACTGAAGTGCTCACTCGGATAAGAACAACATCCGCAGCTTCAATGGCAACATCGGTGCCCGTTCCAATCGCAATTCCAACATCAGCCCTGGCTAGTGCAGGGGAATCGTTGACTCCATCGCCAACCATTGCAACCTTCTTCTTTCCATTTTGGAGTTCCTGGACCTTTGCAACCTTGTGAGAAGGAAGAACTTCCGCAAAGACTTTTTTGATCCCAACCTACGTACAAAGGAAGACACCCAGTTGGTGACATGCTTCATGTTGAAAGGAAGAGCCCTTTGCTGTTCTAGGCGAAGGGCAAACAGGAGGATCAACCAAACTGATTCTGGTGAAGGCAACACTTGCAAGCTACACAGAAAACTGAAGAGCAACGTGCCTTTGGCATAAGAACAGGGTTGATTACAGCCCCCTCCTACTGCAGAGATACTGGCAAACCAAACTCTGCCCTTAGCATCATGCCCTGCATGGCTCCTGGAGCTCCACTGCCCCAGCAATAAAGGTTCAATGGTTAAAAGAGGCAGTTGTCACCTGATCATGCTGCATGATGCACCAATAAATGTTTCAGTAAAATCAAAGAATCTCAGGATAGATTAAGTTAGAAAAGACCTCTAGATCATCGAATCCAACTGTTAACTCAGGACTGACAAGTCCATCACTAAACCATGGTGCCACATCTGCGTGTCTTTTAAACACCTTCAGGGGGGGTGACTCCACCACTTCCCTTGGTCCTGCTGGTCACACTATTGCTGATACAGGCCAGGATGCCATTGGCCTTTTTGGCCACCTGGGCACACTCTGACTCATGTTCAGCTGCTGTTGACCAGCACCCCCAGGTCCTTTCCTGCTGAGCAACTTTCCAGACACTCTGCCCCCAGCCTGTAGCGCTGCAGGGGTTGTTGTGACGCAAGGGCAGGACCTGGCACTTCACCTTTTTGAACCTCACACAAATGGCCTCGGCCCATCAATCCAGCCTGTCCAGATCCCTCTGCAGAGGCTTCAAGCAGATAATGCAACACAGGAACCATGTATGATCAAGCAGTTACAGCAGGGGAAACACAGAGACAACAAGTGTGTGCAAGTCTCAGGGAGATTATAAAAATAAAGCAGATGCCTGGCTAAATGCTTCTACCCATCCACATCTCAACTAATGTGGAGTTGCTACCAATGAATCTGATGTCGTAGTTGAAAAAGAGATGAGTGTATTAAACAGTGCTGGGATAATGCCCTTTGTCTGGCTGCCTCACCAGGCAGAAGTAGTTTTTCACCATGTAAGACAGAAGCTCTCTTTTAACCCTTTAAAAAGTAGTATTTTATAACATTTTTAGAACTGCTGTCCATTTCTTTCCTTTGGAAAGTAAGTATGCTCCAAAAATTCAATTAAAATGTAGGTTGACACAGACTAAGCTTGTTTAAAACATTCATCTGAGTTCCTGGAACCATAAATTCAAGCTTGTTTCTGCAAGACTTTTTTCCCTTGACAAAGAAAGTCGGGTGGGAAAGCACTTTACCATAACTGAACACAAAAGGAAGAGTGTGAAACCCAATAGGAGGAGGATTAAAGGATCACATGGAGAAACAAAACAGACCTCACAGCACAGAAGAACGTGCATACCACAGTGCTGGCTGAGTCAGCTGTGTGGTGGGATACCTGAGGAAAGCAAAGTGGCACATGGTAAGATTAGAAGTAGACCAATGCAAAGGGAAAGAGGGAAATGAAGATTAAGAGGGTGGAAACAGCAAGGTAGAGTTAGAATTTGACTTTTCTTTTATAGTTTGAGATTGGGGAAATCTCATATAAACCCAACATCCTTTAGACTGCTATGCTTCTTAACAATAATTTATATTGTTCTGTTGCCCTTCAAAATAATGACAAATCCACACTTCCGTAACTGTGGCTAGGACTGGACCTTCAAGGAACTTTCCTTCATCACTAACCAAACAGGTCCTTTCCCCTTCAGCAAAGGGAAACAGGAGGCTTCAGTTCAGCAACCAACTAACTGCTGCAAGAAACTCCATTCCTCTGGAGAAGTACTGACTGCATGTCTTCAGTGGAATCTTAATGCAGCCACTGGCCTCTACAATGCCATAGGACTTGACCTATTTTTCAGTCCAGCTCAAGAAAAATTAGTCTTCATTTAATGTATCCAGGGAAGCTGCAGTTCCAGGGAAACTGAAGTTTCTGCTTCAAATCCACCAGGGCAAACCAGAGTTTTCGAATCTCATCATGTAGCTTTTTGGAACACAGAGAAGCAGATACCTGAGTAGCAATGGCTTTTGCAGTTTTCCTGTTGTCCCCTGTTATCAGCACCACGTCTATTCCCATGCTTTGCAGTGTGTGCACAGCAAGGGCCGCCTCCTGCTTGACAGTGTCTGCAATTGCGATCATTCCACACAACACACCTGCACAAATAAAAACATCCTCTGTCAGAGAGGGCTGTGGGAGGCAAAGTGGCTGCAGGAGAACGGGGCTCCCCCTCCATCACAGTGTGGCAGCGTGAAATAACATTCTGGGCAATTTTGACACTCATGTCTGCAGCTTTCTCACTTATGGTCTCTTCTTTTTATCATTTGCCTGCTTCAGATCAAACAATGAGCACCTTTGATATTTAGGGATCAGGAAGATGGGGAGAAGAGGAGTGTAGCTTTTAAACATGCCTGGCTCCTATGTTTTATGGTATGGACAAATATGACAGTGGGCCAGGTAAAGTGTTGGTATTTGTGCCAGGGTCAGATGCTGAAGCCACTCCTCCAAGAGGAAGCATATAGAGCCTGGTTTTATGTCCCCTAGTCTTTCAGGGTTGGATCTCTACTAGAATTAATTACTTTAATTGAGAAGTCTTGCATCTGCCTTCCAGTACATTGACTCAAAGGTGCATCCACACTTCCTTCACAAGCAAATGCTTTTCAAAATTGTTCTCTAGGAGCACCAAGAATGTTTGTTCAGTAAATGAATCATAGGCCTCATTTCATGATCACAGGTGCACTGGCAATCTATCACCATTGGAATCATTTCTCATATCAAGGTATTGTCTGGGATCTCTTTCTGCATAGCACAGAACAGAACCCCACTGGAAAAACTCATTTAGTCTATCTGTTATACTTGACTGATCTAATGAATCACCACGTTTATTCATTACAAGTTCCAAAACCAGTGATGTGATCACAGTAGGTCCGTGATCCTTAACTGATGTAAATTAAGAATTGGACATGGCACTGTATTGGCACTGCTTTTTTGAACAATGATCCTTGACAACAGGGATTTCAGAAATTAATTCTTAAATTAAAAACTACACAACAAAATCTTGTAAGCACTGTTCTGTGGTAAAAGCTTCTGTTAAGAGCACCTTGATATTTCACAGTTCACAAGCAGTTCTGCACTAAAAGATCAGTAGTTTCTTAACACAAAGCCAGTGATCAACTGCTCCAGATTGTTTTCATCCGTTCCACAGAAGGATTCACTCATATTTATTAAGACACTCTAAGGAAGAGCAGTTACCATCTATAGCCACTAGTATGGCAGTCTGTCCCTTCGTTTCATGGTTTGTCATTGCATCATTTACATCATTTGTAATGTTCAAGCCATTGCGTCGCATCCACTCACGATTTCCAATCAACACCGAGTATGTCTGAGAAGCTGATGGACCTTTGTGCACAGAGAAAAAGAAAAATGAGCATCTCAAAAGCAGTGTACGCAAGCAGAGATGTTTCAGGAAGACAAGTTAGGCGTAGGAATTGCCTGAAGACAGCCTCATAAAACTTTTCTCCTTCAAGACTCGGTCTGGGCCTGTTTACGCACAGAGCTGCGTCATGGACTTAATGGAAGTATTTGCCTGTGTTTGCCTTCACCAGTTGGCATTGTTTCTCTGAATAAGTGCAGTATGCACATTTAGTAAATGCCATCCTGCTTTGTTCTCACAACTAATGACTTTCAAATATAAAGGCTATTTCTGACAAGAAAAAAAAGAAGCGTTGTTCTAACAAACAATGCCCCTCATTATGAATTCAATCCAACTTCACAAGAACCATACGAGCAGGTGAGAAAATACTACATTAACACCGTTCACAAATGGCACAGTTCTGATGATTGAAGTTCTTATTCCATTTAATTCTTCTAATAGCTTTCTCAAAAAGGTCAAGAGCAGCACACCTTCTGAAGAGAACTGATGAGCTTCTTAAGGAAGGCTTTAAATACTTTTTCTTTCTCTCCTACACTACAAAATAGCAAAGTGGCTGCCAGAGAGTCTGAAACAAACCCAGATGTATTGGCCTAATCAAAAACATCAGGCACTGAAACTCGGTTTTCAGATACAGCACACTTTGTTTTGCATCTGCTGAATAGGTCTGGGCTTTGGGTCTTTTTAATCAAGTGCCTTGAGAGGTATATGAACAGGAAACAAAAGGTACAAGTTAATATGGAACTAAAGGGTAGGATATAAAAAGTTGCAGTAAGATAATATATGTTAAAGGTAACTGCTCTAAATGAGAAGATAATGCTAAATGGCAAACTTTGCTATCTGCTGGACCATTCTACTGTCCAACAGGAATGTTGCTGGGTATGCCTTATTGTCTGTGTATTGTATGGAATTTTCAAGTACCCATCACTGTACCTAATTCTCATCTAAGTTTCTGAATTGCAGAGAGATCAAGAGTTGCGGAGAGAGCTTCAATTTTTTTTAAAGCACATTTTTTTCCCTCCTGTTCTTTGCTTCCTTCTGCCCCAAATCCACCTTTCTCTTGTACATAGGTGGTTGGTGCTGTTGATTCATTCTCTCTCACACTGCAGCTAGCACAGGGGCAGCAGAGACAGACTTACCTTGTGATTCCAAGAGCGTGATCACTGCGTTATCTCCCAGAGGAGCACTGCTATCCCCACTGCTGTTGGCATCCAGCTTACTGCCAAGGATGGCCTCAACTCCTCTGACCTTGCAGCTGATACCACAGCCTGGGACTGCCTGGAAGTCAGTGCAGTATCCCAGGCTCTCAGTGCCAAGCTCCTGAAAATGTAACCAGAGGCCATCATCAGTCTATGCTGCCCACTTGGGGTACAAACATTAGATAACTCTTGTCAAAAAGAGACCTCATTCCTCCTCTTGACCATGGCTGACCAGCTGAAAACTAGCCTGGAGTACCAGTAGCACAGAACTAAAAATAAGGATGCTCTTGCATGTGCTGTGGCTAAGACTTCTGGAAAGGGGCAGCCATACAGATCACAGCCAGGTCTTAGCCCTAGCACCAGCAACCCACAAGGAACAGCTTTTTCTGGTAGGTCAAGGATGAAAAAATTAGATTGAGGGTTCATGACTTCAGCCAAGACTAGGAATGAAAGAGAAATATTATAACATTAAGCCATGCAGCTTCTAAAAGATGCAACTTCTCATTAACCTCACAGGCAACTGGCTGTGGTGCATCACACCTTCTATATATATGTAAAAGTACAGTGAAAAACTCTGTCTAATTCCTGGAGGGATATGGCTGGATGTTAGGGAAACTGGGTTTTTCTGCTGAGCTAGGGAGAGAAGCCAGTAAGTACCTTCAAGACGAGAAAAGGGATTATCAGGATCCTACAAATTACAAAAAAAAAAAGAATGGAGAAAAGATTATTTTGCAAACTAGTTATTCTGCGTTGTCTCTGGAAGCAGGAACTATATGTACCTTTCATTGACCTTAAAACACAGGGATGATAAAGCAGGTGGTAAGAACATCACCCAACATTATATCATTACAATTCGTATAAGCCATGATCCAGTAATAACTGCTGCATGGGATGACTACAGAACTGTCAGGGTACTAAACCAAATTTTAAATAGAAAATGTAAAATACAAGGAAGGCAACTGGTTCATTATTCATACTCTCTTTTTCCTTCTAATTTTGTGGTTTTATTTCTAAATTGTATCACTGGAAGATCAAATAAGTTGGATATATTCTTTTCAATTATTTTTTCCCTAAATCAATTGATGACTTTTCTTAGCAGACATAAATTTTTTATTTACAAAGGCTTCCTATTTTCACTACAACTTGTGTTTTCCATCTTCCTGAAGCTTGAGGAACACATGAAATATATAAATGATCTCTGAAGGTATGTAAAATTTGCAAAGACTTGAGTAATCTATTAATTCATTTGTGAAACTCACAAATATCACAGTTTAATATTCAAGATTTAAAGCCTTTTGCCTAATTTATTCAAATGAGCAAGTGACTAATAAAAGTGAATACAGTCAGGTAACATGAAATGTCACTACACACATTTGCTTCATGATGTTATTTTAAGTATTCTTCCTGCATATATTCCTTATTTTCTCATTAGCTCAAGACAAACTTAGCAAGATCTTGCTTCAGAACTCCACAGTGTTACCAGAAAAGCACAGCTTAGAATGCATCTTCTGGTAATGTCCAGACCAAGATGCACAACCATGAAATCTCCCAGCTTTCCAGCCTGTTATAGGCAGGCCTTTTCCTCTGGGACCTGATGATTTTATACAACATTGCTGCATTTTCACAGATGGCTTCAGGCCCTGGGTGCAATAAGAAGGCTAAGTACCTCTTTGCAGTATTTAGTGACAGCCATTCCTAAAGGATGCTCACTGCTGGCTTCTGCTGTACCAACAACTGCCAGTACCTTCTTCAGGGGGAGCACAGCTGTGTCTCCCATCAAAAGCACCCTCGTGACTTTAGGAACTCCATAGGTGATGGTCCCAGTTTTATCAAACATCACAGTCTTGATCTGCAAGAAATAAACCAGAGTTACTGCCTAAGCCCTGCAAGCATAGGGATGCTTGTATGTTTATGGCACACAAATACAGTCAAGACCTTTATCCACACAAAGACAGAATAAACCTACAGAAGCAGGGATTCCTGTATGTACCTTGAACTATCCGTACAGTAGGTCTCCTTATACTTTCTCATTCATTCCTCATAAAGCTACAAGATCATTGTGTGCCCATATCAGGATCTCAGTGTAATGCAGGACTGAGATGCATACACAGAGGACAGTACATGCATTCACATGCAGGATTCATTTAATGACACCTTAATCACTTTTACCACAAGGTATGTGATACAAAGAGGGAATTTATGAATGCAGTTCTAAACAATTAACAATAGCACCAAGGAAAGATGGCTCAGGAATGGTTTGGTGATAGAGAAGATGCAAAGAGTGCAAGAAGTTCAAGAAACAACAAACTAAGCAAAACTGATGTCATGCTATTCACCAAACTCAGCCATCACTTGTCAGCCAGGCCAATGGGTCTTGAGGAATCAGAAATGAACCAAAAAACACAGCCCCACATACACTGGAACCCAAAGATTCTAATCCTGAAAATAAACACAGCAGAGAGAAACACAAAACCCAAAAAACTTATCAAAGTAGGCACTTCTTCCACATTCAGCTATTCCAACACACCAACCTTGCAGAATCCAACAGGTCACCTAACTTTCGAAGCCCTGACCACAGCCTTGCTCTGTTCCAAAAGGCAAAACCTCCTAGCATTAATTAGCAGTCTTTTTGTTTGTTTTGGTTTTTTTTCACAGAGCCTTGGCAAAACTACTGGCCCAGTAAGAATAAGAATTATCAGTCTGATTAACTTGCTGTTACCATCCTCCTTCCTTAAAATGTTCTGCATATACCTAACACAGCGTGGTTTCAACATGTCAAACCTCTTTCTCCTTTAACCTCTTCCTTCTCTTTTCATAATTTTTATGTCTTTGAAGGTTTTTTTCTGCTTCCCTTCAATCTTTCTTGTCTATAGACTAAAACAACTTCAAATAATTCAGTTTTTTCTTACATTCTACATTTTAAACTACTGATCATGGACAATATGGATTTCATGACAATTCTCTGAGGAAAGAAAAAAACCCACGGGACTACTGGGCTCTTTTGCAGAAGAGGTAAAGAAAGTGCAAAAGTCAGAAACTTCTGAGGCCATGCAGAGGATTAGCAACCTCACAGTCATGAGATTGCAGGATCTGTTGGCTCTCAACACTTTGCTGTGACTACTTCAAAGAAAGAAGGTCAGATTTGTCTTCTTTACCATAACAAGCAGCAATCAATTTAAAAAAAAAAAAAAAAGGTTCCACAGTCTTTCTTTGGACCTGCAGGGTTTCCTGGAAAATTATATTTCATGTAGCAATAGCTGGGTAAGCTACGAAAGTACAGAATGAACTATTAACCTTATGTGCCATTTCCAGGGGTTTTCCACCTTTGATGAGAATACCATTCTGCGCAGCCACTCCTGTGCCCACCATTACAGCTGTGGGGGTAGCCAGGCCTAAAGAGCAAGGGCATGCAATGCTCAGCACAGTGATTGAGGTTTGAAATGCAAACCTCAGTATTATTTCAGCTTTTGAAATGTTTTTGCTCTGATTCTGCAAGAAGAGGGAAGGGAAAAAAAAAAAGAAAGATATGTAAGATTGCTGACAGCAGATAACACAGGTGTACAATCAATCACAGTCATTTCAGAAAACATATTTATCTAGAAAACTCCAGTACAGGAAATCAATCTATTATTGTTACTGTAATGCTAAAGAAAGGTCAGTGCTATTAATTGTTTATGGCAGTATTTCCCGGATTTTTTGCTGCTCAAGAATATGCTTGTCTCTACTCTAAGACTCTCAGATGTCAACATAACTTGTTGGAATTTCCTTTAAAGCTTAGCAAAGGAGAACACTATTTCCAGGCACACAGACCCCCCTGTCGCTGAGCATAGCAAATACATATCCTAAAGATAACAGCTCAGCTTCTTCCTTGAGCCAAAACCACTATCTGCTATCAGAAACAGGAATGCCCACAAAAATTTCAGACATGACAGGAATGGCTCAGCTCCCTGCAATGCAGCTGTAGATCATGTTTAGTCCAGAAAGGCTGCTGATAATTTCCATTTGTAAGAACCCCATGCGGAACTAAGGGGTAAATGCAAAGATGTATTTATACATGCAGAGAGAATTTAAATAGCATAATTATCTGCTCTGTGTAGGAAATAATATGTTTTACAGAAGGATTTAGAGAATTTTCTGAGTCGGAAGGGACCTACAAGGATCATCAAGTCCAGATCTTAAGTAAATGGCCCATACAAGGATTGAACCCAGAACCTTGGTGTTATCAGGACCACAATCTAACCAACTGAGTTCCTCTCAGAGTTATTGTAACATCAAACCCCATATAGAGAAAGTATGTTAATTACATTGGAAGACATCCTAAGACAAAAACTCCAGCTATAATAATAAAACTACTTACAGGAAAATATTTTTTAATAATATCAAAATTTACAAAACCAATTGTGATCCATACTATCAATGTCACAGTTGAAATGATGATGATAAATGGAACAAAGTATCCACTAAATTTATCTGCCAGTTGCTGGATAGGTGCCTACAAAAAAGAAAACCTGTTATTTGCATGTTCATGGTCGAAACACATAAATATGCAGTGTTCATGAAAATACACAATAGCCTTTATCTAATTCCTTCTTGAAGTCTGGAAAAACACAGTTTGCTGAAGTGTTTAAGTATCAAAACATAAAATCTTTTTATTATTCAATCCTAATCTGTGAATAAGGTTTTCTTCTTTATTATTTTTACCTTTGACATTTGAGCTTCTTCCACCAGTTTCACAATCTGTGCCAGAGTGGTATCACTACCAACATGAGTTGCATTAATAAGAAGCGAGCCATGTGCATTTATGGAACCAGCAATCACTGTGCTCCCAGGCTTTTTAATGACTGGCATAGGTTCCCCTGGAAAGAAAAGGTAATAATAAATGAGCCAATAACCCTAACAGCATAATCTATTAGCACACAGCTCACTGTATGTTAGCAAAACCAGTATGCTAAGCAATAATGACCAGAAATCACATACTGTGTACCTCTGTCTGGTGAAGACATGCATAAGTAGTGTCATACTTTCATAAACCTTTTTATAGGTTTAATTTCAAAGCAAATGCTGCTTCCTTGGTCTTTGCTTTTTAGTACCATCAAAAGGGCCAGGAGCAAATTGGCTGGAAAAGGAACTTCTAGGAATTTCTCCATTAGCAATTTGCATAGCAGGGGGAGTTTGAGAAATCTGTCTTTATGTCCACGACCCTCAGTTTTCAAAGATCAGAAAGCTTTTTTTCCTGTGGAAAAGCTCCCATTCTCATGCTACCTCTCCAAGAATATTAGCTCTAAACACCTTTATTTTCTCTATTTTTAGTGGTAGTGAAAACAATAGGTTCTCTGAATCTAGGAGTGTCCCTCTTCCCGAGTAAAGTAAAAACATAACTAGAACAAGTAATCCAATGCCAATGTAATTTTTTATATCCTCTATTTATAAGAATTGCACAATGTATCGAATCCTTATTATATTTACAAAATGAAATTAAAATTTCAGAATAAATAAAAAAGTCTTGTGACCCCTAATAAACATCAAATTTTGAGGCTTTCTTTCCCACTCCTTGCCCATTGGGAGAGCCCTGTCATATAAACCCAAACATCTCATCAATATTTCCACATCATCCTTTAGAACTTATTTCTGAGAAGGTACCATCTCTACAAATACATTTGAGGGGGAACTCCAACCAGATCGCTGGAATAATGACAATACTGATATGACTCTACCCATCCCATCAGTATGTTAGTAAGTGGCCAAACTGAGAGGAAAACCTTCAGCTTTTTAGGGCATGTGCAGATGCAGGATTTGAACTCAAGATCACAAAGGCAAGGCACAGCATCCATTAAGGGGGGAGGCTATTCAGACAGTAGTGTTTGGGCTGGGCCTACTGTCTTTTCTTGTAATAAAGAGTTCCAGAAGATTTCACTTCTTTGTGTAAGATAAGGGAAGTTACCAGTAATGAGAGACTCATCTGCCATAGAACTGCCTTCAATGACCTTTCCATCCACTGGGAACTTTCCACCAGGAACAACTTTTATAATATCACCCCTTTGAACCAGTTCAACAGGTACTTGCTCCTCCCTTCAAAAGACATAAGCAGAACAGACAGGTTACTTATGCCATCAGCTTTCAGGTTAATTGGATGAAGCCTAGCCTGTGACCCAGGCAGGCTGAAGGGATTTTGATTCATAATTATATACCTGACAACGGAGTGGTCAGGTCCAAGAGTCACCACAGTGGCTTCTGTGGCTTGAAGAGACATAAGTTTAGCAAGAGCTTCTGAGGTCTTACCCTAAAAAACAGAGATTAATGTTTAAGATACATTGAGATGTATAAATCCTGATGTGTACTTAACACAATGAACTGTAAACAACCTTTCATATTATAGACTACATCAGAAACAGCTGACTCAAAATTCCTCTGAATAGTATGTTCTACTCCTATCATAAATACACAATATTTGTGTGGAGATGAGTTACCTTGGCTATGTGTTCGAGCCATCTGCCAAGTGCAATGAACACAAACAACATCGGAGGAGTGTCGAAGAAAGTGACAGGGCTTTTCTCTGCCTTTTCCATGATTGCTACTATCAGGATCACACAGGAATACAGATAAGCAATCGTCGTGGCCAGTACAATGAGCACATCCATATTGGTCGTCTTGTGCCTCAGTGACTTGTAAGCTTGTACGTAAAAATACCATCCACCAAGGAACTGTTAGTGTAAGCATGGACAGACTCGTATTAAGAACACAACAGTAACCACAGCAGTGACTGCAGAGTACATAATACTGCCCACAGCAGAATTAAAAACCATTTAGCACATAAGGGAAGGCATTGCTGATCCAAGCAAATTTGATACTGATATAACTTCAGGTCTATGAGGAGACTGACTCCATTGACATCCTCTCATTTGCACTTTCTTGTTCTCAAAACCAACAAAGCTCATCCTTTTCCTCAGCAATGCAAAGGAAACAAGGCACAGAAAATGCAAGGATTTACCTACAGCTACCCAATTAGTTTGCAGATGATCAGGTATCTCTTTATTTTAATATTACCTTCTCCATGTGGAAACTATCTGATGCAACTTTGGCAGAAGTAAGAGCTATGAGTAAATACAGAATGGATAACTTGCAGAAAAGTGCCACTTAGTTCTGCAGAGGTGGTACAGACAAGAGGGCAGGCCTAATCCACTAAATCTTTCTGTTAGCCTGTCTTTATCACATCAGATTACATAAACGGGAGATGCATAAAAAGCAAATCCCTAGGAAGTAGTATGAACATACCTGAACAAAAGTGCAGAGGATAAAGAAGAGAAGATTCAAAATAGATAATCCAGGAATGAGGTTCTGTTCCAGCACCTTAGACCCGTGGTCCCCACCATTGGGTATTTGCATATAAATCATTAGGACTACAACAGGAATACCAAACACTAGGCTGTACAAGAAAGATTTCCTCCACCTGAAAAGGAAAAACTGTAAATCCATGGGTTTTCTACACCCCGCAGCACTCAGGCCCAACTGTGCTGGTAGTGCAGGACTGGGGTTATTAGCGCTGTACTAACACACAGCTTTGGGATATTTTCAAAGATCCAGTATTGTTGAACAGCTTCAGTGTCTCCTACATGTTTAACTATATAGACTTCTAGCAGTTAAAAACTAAAACTAATGAAAGTAATAAAAGTACTTGAACCAAATGATGAGCAGTAAAATTAAACAGGTTATACATAAGAATAATCTAATTAACTGGGAAGGGTGCTGGGGGGAGTAGAGCTACAAGATATGATCTAGACATGTTAATTAGTGAGGGAGAAAATAAAGACTTACTGCTGTATTTCCTTTTTATGATCCAGGTTATGTACATTTGGAGCTCTTTTAGCCACAGAAGCAT
Source organism: Oreocharis arfaki (assembly GCA_013398015.1). Classification (NCBI taxonomy): domain Eukaryota; kingdom Metazoa; phylum Chordata; class Aves; order Passeriformes; family Paramythiidae; genus Oreocharis; species Oreocharis arfaki. The sequence continues at coordinate 162,655 of VZRR01006742.1, read as the reverse complement.
GAAAGCCAATTTCCTTTTTATTGAAAGGGAAGGAAAGATAAGTTAGTCTTGATGAAGCTAACCATATTACTTCCAACACATTTAAATGACACTACTTTTAGAAGAAATGTCAGAAAAGGACACTGTTCCATATGTAATAAATTCCAACCCCTTATTTATTTTTAGATCCTGCCGAAATGAGAGGATATTTCAGTCTGTACTCAAAATTTGGACTGCAAAGGACTTCTGGTACCTATACATGAACACAGTGTATAGATGCAGTAAGTGTCCAAGTTCTTAGGCACAGGAGGCTTCCACTGACAGGTGGAATTCTGCTGTACTCCTCTTAGAGGAAAATATATGCCCTTTCAGCTCCACTGGAATGATTAGGAGAGATGGTATATACCAGAAACAAAGTAAAAATGCACAAGCCACTGGGCTAGACAACCTTGTGAGCCAGTCCCTAACACTTCCGTTTAACCTAAAATCAAAAATTAAAGTGTCTAAAATGAGTTTCAACCCCTAGAATAACAAACTGCAGGGCAAAGCATCCGAGAAATAAATATAAGCAAAAAGCCAGCTTTGGCTGACACTTGGGTGAGTTACTGCAGTAGAACCATGCCTCCTGCCCAAACACCCTAAAAACCCAAAACACGCTTGCAAGAACAATTAATTTAAACTTCCTACCTGCATCATTAAATGCTCCTGTGGCAAAATAAGTTTTAGAAAGCTACTCTGCCAGCCTTAACAATCTACAGGTTTACATGTTAATAACTGCTGTTGCATCAGTTCTGTGGTGTAGGAGCTCTTTTCTGAGTAAATACTCTAGAGCACAGAAGGCAAACAGCCTCTGCTGTCCTCCTGACTACTCACTGCATGCACCTCATACATGATCTCTTCCCTTCTGGTGGGACAAAAGAAGAAAAAGGTTTTGTCCACATCTGGGCCATAATAACAGTAGAATTTATGATCTGTGTGATTACTGGTAAGCCAAGATTTTTTTCATTTAGTATCAGGCTGTATCACAAGATTTGATTTAAAAAGATGTGGGAATAGATGCAAGTGTATACAGAGATATGTAACACTCGTGGCATGAGCAGTGGCAAAACTTCTTTTACAGCCTTTTTCACTGCCAAGAGAGAGAAGTACTTTTTTCTGAATTATCAACACTCCACTGAAATGACTGCGATTCTACACACAGAATTGCAAAAAATGAATATGCTTTGCCAGATACAGATAAACAAAGGTTCTTTTTGTAGTTTTTAGTGTGTGTTTTTAGAGTAACAGCTGGGGAGCCTATGCTTTCCTGCGGAGCACAGCAGCCTCACCACAACAGTACAAAAACATGGCAATAACTGTGGCATCTACAAAATCAGTGAAACCTCTCAAATATCAGCTGCTTTATTTCCTTCTAAATTTCACCATATAATTGTCCATGCATAAAAAATTTCCAAAGCCTACCTTGATTACTTTTATAATATCTCGTGGTCCAATAATTTCAGGATCAAACTGGATGTGGGCTTTGCTAGTTGCAAGTGCAACTGAGGCAGAGAATATGCCATTTGTTCTCATGAGTTTGGATTCAATGTTGTGAACACAAGAAGCACAAGTCATCCCTGTAATCTAAAGAAAACACAATTCTGAGTAATTAGCAATCCCCCACACTCACCCAATATTTGTAGGTGTACTTGAGACAAGGTCTCAGCCTAAAGGTTTTATAGAGCTGTGTTAAATGATACGAAGCTGAGAACATAACTCTCCACTTTTATTATAAAATGGTGCAGACAACAGATCTAGTAACAGCTATGCATTTGTATGGCAGCACTCAGATATGCTATTAACTGTAAAAGTATAACTAATAGAGTTCTATCAGCACCTACATTAACATTGCCAAAGCCAAAATCTGCATGTTGTAACTTCATCTCGCTTATGTAAATTCTTCTGTGGCTTCGACACGCCATGTTACCACTTTGTGATCATTTAATACAGCAGCAGACTGCTGTCATCCGTCTTGCAGTAAGTATTTGTCAGAGAATAAAAATTATTATTGGAGGAATCCATCCTTCATATAAACAACTTACTAATTTTACTGATTTTATCCAAAGTTCCTAGACCTCTACACAAAGCCCTTAACATTAGCAGTACATATTTGTTGACACATTCTGTTACCCACAGTCTGTACTGAAGTGCCTTAACAGAAAAAAACCTTCTGTTTCATTTCTGCTTCCTAAGAAAAGTCTAATCTGTACATAGAACTATCACTTTTTATTTCAGTGCTTTTGGATAGGTTCTTCTAAGCCAAGTCAATTTTATCTTTTCAGCAATTATGAAAAAATAGTGTCACCAGTCAGAACTGAGCTGCTGAAGCCACAACTGCTCAAGCAAAAGTGTTTGCAAGAAAATGAGTCTTCCAGACCTGACTTTTCCAAAACCAACTGTTGTGGTTAGGTGTCAAATAATAGGTTCTTTTCCTTTCCTCTCCCCTATAAACCAAGTTTTGCTAAACCACCACACCAAAATACAATTTCAAATACACGTCACTTACAAGAAGCTCCACCTGCCCTTCTGTTTCGGCATTATCTTCCAGGATGTTAGCTTCAAAACCCAGATTCTGGATCAGCTGTGCTATTTCAAGAGGCTGTATGAGTTCTGGCTTGTATTTTATCTCTGCTTTACCTGCCATCAGTGCTACCAACACTGAAACAATACCTGCAGTGGCAATAACAAAAATATTAGATAATGTAGCTCCTTCAAGGGAAAGAAAAATAAAATATTACAAGTGACTCTCAGTAAGGACTGTAACAACTTAGAGATATTATAAGCTTAATGATTTCTCTCTGCCTCCTTCTAGTGTTGTTCCCTAGTCACAACAGCAAAGTTTGAACAGATACACAGCTACACTGAGTTTTCCTTTAGCAATGAATTGCAAGATTTACACATGGAAGGAGGTGAGTTTTGCCATGATCTAATGGAACAAAAAGGATGTCTGGAAGCAATCTTTAAACCAATTGCTGGAAGATCTACCCTAGACTCCCGTAGTTTGGAATGAGAGATGCAGCACAATACTAGACCTTTTTATTTTCCCGTTCTCCACTCCTCCTTATATTTTTAATATATAAAAAACTCATAGAAATCTACATTCAGAATTGAAAAGCAAAACATAAAAATCACAAGACAAAAAAAAATAAAATTGTTTTGAAGAGCTAATGCTTTTTCTTGTTTTTTAAATCAAGGCAGTGAGACCACCACTGGGAGACTTGGGGACACAGTAATCAATAAGCAAAACCTCCCAAAGGCATGCTGACACAAATGAAACCAGACATTGCTAAGGCTCATCTGTTAATCTTCTACACGGCCAGAGGAAAGGCAGCTCCAGCCTGCAGACTTCTAGACTAGTAAACACCACTGTGTCTAAGCTTACCTGGCAGTGGAGCCATACATTTGTTTGTACCTGCTTGTGCAAATATGCCCTGAAGGGTAAGTTTCACATCCCAAACATGCCAGAGCTCTAAACGGCTCTGGAGGAGATGGATTGCTTTGTAAGCCAGCAAGGCCCTGAAAACTAAATGAGAACCATTTCTCTGTTCTTGTCTTCAGACTTATTCGAAGTTTTTATCACATTACAACAAATTACTGTTACAAGTATGTTCTTCAGGTTTGTCCACCAGTGCAATAGGATAGGTAAACAGTGGCATAGTTACATTAGCACTAAGAAAGAGCATTAAGTCTATTTAACTTCCAGATGTTGTACGGCAACCTCTTCCATTAATCTCACAGAATACCTTTTCCATCCCATTGTCCCTTATAGACTCATTATAGGAATCTTAAATTTATTACCATCTTCTTTCTGCAAATTTCTTTCAATGCTAGACACACACGATGCACAGGTCATGCCTGTGATTTGTAAAACACACTTTTCTTCTGTGGCTCCACTGAGTTGGTTTGACCCATCAAGGTGAGGTCTGTCTGGAAGAGCATCCAAGGCGTATCCTTGGTGAGGAGGCTCTGGAGCTTCAGGTTGCACGGCAGCTTTGCTGGCATCAGGCTGGCACCTGCGTTCTCCAGTGGCGGTATCTTGAATAAATGCACAATACACTGAACGAACACTATTTACAGTGTGATTGGATGATGCAGAAGTACAAACAAATCACGTTTATCAACCACACAAACCCTCATAGTTGTTTGGAAGGTGACATGATAACCTTGGTTTCCACGCAGAAGTAATATAAGTTGTTACTATGCTCATAAAAATATACATTCACCAGTACCACTTGCATGACCATTTAACTCTAAAGAACTAGCTTTCCACTTTGAGATGGCAAATGATTCCCTGCAATTTCAATGCCTAGAGCTGACAGCTACCTCCACCTGATAAAGACATAACGGTATCTAGAGAGTCCTTATCCAGCACAGAGAGTGTAGTCCTGTCATACCCATTCTGTCATTGCTGCCATCTATGCAGAACTCAGATCACTTCATCTCAAACAAGGAAAACAACAAGTTTCTCAACAGGTTTCTCTTTATGGCACAGTATTCACACTGCAAGTACTGCAAAACGAGTATTGGAAGCACCCAGGAGACCTGAACACAAACAGGCCTCTTGCAAACATTTTTATCCTTTGCCAGATATTGAACAGACACACAACAACTCCAGCTGTGTTCACAAACTACCTCCCTTGGGCAGAGGTTTGTGTAAAGGAGCAGGAGTTGCTTCTGAACATGTTAAACACAGGGGGTTCCCTCCTTTTCCACAGATGGATTGGAAGGTCTCCTACCAGCAAATTATATACCAAACAAATCATAATTAAATACCACATACAGGCCCCTCCTTATTTGTAGTAGTACCACAGATTCAGAGGGATTGGACCTATGAGAGAAGTGAATAGGATGTGGTTTTCTGTGATCAAACTACTTAATTTCAGGTAAACTACATTGGTATTTCAAAGCTGATATGTTTAGCTGAAGCAGTTAAAAATCGCCACATTAGAAATTTGCTGGAGAGGAGATTGTGCATCAAAACAACTTTTTAAACATTGAGCACATGTAAAAAATGCACACACTGCTGCAGCTGACATGTAAAAGCAGCTGTTCCCACCAAAGAGTACCTGCATTTTGCCACTTAACCTCGCTTAAAGTGAGGTTTAGTGAAGTAAGGCAGGTAGAAATACTTGAGAAATAAAGTTCAAAGCTAAAGACACTAAAAAGAGGTTTTAGCCTAGTAAAAAGTGGTTTTAAATGAAAGATATTTCATTAAGTTTGTAGGTTTTAGTATTCTGGAACATAAATGAAAACATTTGTTTTGATAGATCTACTTACAGCAGCCTGTAGACATAGGAGGAAACCTATTTCAGGGGGTAAGGGGATGAGCTATTTGAAAGACTTCGTATGTCAGACTTTTTGGCTTCATAATGTGACTCAGCTCTTACACCCACTGCTGCAGTTATTAAGGGCTGAAACAAGGTGCGTTACAGCTGAAACCTCTCTCCCTTGCTAAGCAAGGTCAGATCAGGCCAGGCATTCAGAAGATACAAGGTCAATGTGATGCTTTAAGAGTTTCTCTCCAGAAAGGAATCTTAGTGCAGAGGTTGCATGACCCAGCTTGGCATGCTACCCACAAAAGAAAAAAACACTGTTACCTGTCAGCACAGAGGCATCAAATCCCATGTCTTCCATGGCAGATCTTAGCTCTTCTCCATTAGTGACAGCTGGATCATAGTGTATGGTCCCAGAACTGCTACCTAGAGAAACTGCTACATGCTGCACTCCTTTCCTCTGTGATATGGCCCCTTCTATGGACTGTACACAAGAATTGCAGGTCATGCCATCAATCTTAATAACAGCCATATGTGTCGTGCCTTGCAGTGGCTGTCTGATGAGATTGTGTGTGAAAGCACCTGAGGGAGATGCTGCTTTGTTTGCTTCTGAACCATTAAGGAGGCTTACTTTAAAGTTTCCAGGTGGAAGGGATACAATAGCTTGCTGCAAAGCTGACAGGGTGATTAAATCCGGGCTATACTGTACCGCAGCACATTTATGCTCCAAAGACACTTTAATACTTTTTATGCCAGGAAGATCTGATATATTTCCTTCGATGTTTCTGACACAGGACTTGCAGTGCATGCCTTCTATCTGTACGGTCACTGTTGCTGTGCTACCCATCTCAGCAAGCAGTGGATCCAGCCCATCACTCTCAACACTTGCAGGTGTCTCCCTGGGGTTTGCATTCTGCAAGCGCTGGAGATCAAGGGCACCCAGCTTCACAGGGGCTGGTTTACTTTTAATGGTGCAGTCGTACCCCAGGTCACTGATGTGTCTCTTGAGGTCATCAGGCTGAATGATGTAAGGATGGTAAGCAATAATTGCTTCTTGGTTATCAAGTGACACCTTGATTTTTGCTACACCGTGCAGTTTCCTAATCTTTCCTTCAATGCTGGTGACACAGGACTGGCATGTCATGCCTTCTACCCGAAGCTTAACTACTGCTTCTTTCAAGCTCGGCAAATTTACAGTCGCTGCTGTCAACTTCTCTTCTGCTATGTTGGCATCAAAGCCCATATCCAGAATTTCCTGGCAAATCTGTTCAGGACTTATTTCTGACTGCAGATACTTGATAACAGCATTGTTCTGTTCAAGGGAGACTTCAATTCTCAAAATGCCCTTCACCTTGGAAATTCGGCCTTCTATCGACTGCACACATGATGGGCAAGTCATTCCCACAATGTTGACTACCACACTATGCTCTTGGGAAGGTGGAGAGGGCATGGTTTCAGAGCTCTCCTCATAGCCCATGTTGTCAAAAGCAAAATTATGTTTCATTGTAGGCTTCAGCTCACAACCAGGAGGAGAATCAGTGTTGGACAAAGCCTAAGGAGAAAGACGAAAAGTAAAAATAAATGCATGTATCTTCAGCCCTGTAAAAGCAACAACAGTCTGCATATACTCTCAAGCACATACTAGAAGTGCTCTCAAGTCAGTCTATATGGCCAAAACCCCTTAAAACATTATTTTACACTTTGAATGTATTACCAGTGAGTTATGTTCATGATGATGAATCAGGCTTCTGACAGGTCTCTTGAGCATCAATTTAGAAAATACTGACTAGGGATATAAAAGCAGAATCGACTCAATATTCCTACCCCAACCAAATAATTTAAAACTTGAGTTCTCTGCAGCCACAGGATGCTTCCATCACACAGCCTGGGCTGCTCTTCAGAGTATACTGTCACTGGCACAATGGGTCACAGTAGAAAGTGTGCTGACTGTCTCTCCAAAAAGGCCATAAACTGGCCCAGTTTGGCCAACCTGCTGCTTCTCAGGAGGAGTTCAAACCAAATCAAAGAAAACCAAAAAGCCCAAGAAAACAGAATCATGACTCTTCTAGTAGCTTGAAACAAGTTGGTGCAGGGAGGGTCAGCTGCATGGTATTTGAAGAGCTATATGCATGCACACAAAGACCTGGGCTCTCTGCATTTAATATACAGACCTTTTACCTTGAAATCTATATGTAACAAAGACCTTGAAAGACACAGAACTATAAGCAGATATTTTCGCTATTGTTTAATTTTATTTACCAACTTGTGTGGTACCTAAGAAAGACTATAAATTGTGCTACAGTAACTCACTGATTTGATCCAACACTGATTTTCAGGATGGCCAGTACTGAAACAGGCCAGCCAGAAGTGAACTGTCTCTGTCAGATCACGGGCTCTGCAATACTGGAACTCTACAGCTGAATGCACTCAATTCAATTGAAAATGAAATATTAAAAAAAAAACCTGCCAATGCTTCTCACAGAACAAGTATTAAGAGCACCGACTCTGTCTCCAGTTGCTGGAGCCATGTGATGAGGAAGACTGAAAAGGGCAGGGACAAGTCCTAGATTGTCAGATTTCATGGAAAGAACATGAAAATTCATGTCCATGATTAAGAGCAGCTTTGAATACTAAAGATCTAGATGAAAGCTCCTAGGATAAATCTATTCTCTTGCCTGCAAAGCCTTGGGCTCACTGGCATTCAGTAAAACACCTGATGCTGGGCATTACTGCAAGGAGACCCTGGAGAAGGGGTCACTGGATGAGGGTCAGTACTGCAGATCCTGTTCCTATGACCCACAAGAAAACTCCTTTCTCAATACCACAGCATGGATGAGAAGCATTTAGGCTGCTTAGTAACACTAGACTGCATCCAGTTCATTCGATGCAGTATTCAAAATTCATTAACTTGATTTTGTTTCACGCTTAGACAGCTTGGGAATAATGAGGTCTGGGGTCATAACCAAACCAGCAAAATTTAAGACAAGAAATTTGCTTTCAGCCTTTTCTATACTGTATGTTAGAACAGGAGGAGGAATGAGCAAGTTCAACTCTTCAATATTATAGTGCAGCCCCTCAACTATCCTGACAGCAAACTCTCCCTCCTGCTCCCTCCCTTTCTTCTTGGCCTCATGGCTACACTCCAAGGATGCTGGGGAAGAAGAGTCACATGATTATTTTAGTCCTGGCATCCTCTTTTGCCTCCCCCTCCCACAGGCCTGGAAGCACCCAGGACACTGTCCTCTTTGCACTTCCCTTCCCAGAAGTTAGTGAAATCCCCAGCCTACATGGAAATCTGCCACAAGCACCTCCTTTCAAAACAAAGCACTAACAGTTAATCAGACTTCCCTGCAAAGGTGGTTCCCTCTTTAAGCACCACACAAAGACAACCAAGACACCCCGATTCCTGTGTCCTCCTACTGCTATCTGAAATAATAACCTGGCCTTGTGTATGGGAAAAAAACCCACGTGAAAACAGTCTCTCAACCACCACATTTCAAATGTGTCCTAAATTCAAACTTGCATCTATTGTAAATTCTGCCTCGAGAAGCGTTATGTGGATATAGTCCCTCATCTCCTGTTCCCTGTCCCCAGTCCCCCAAGGACACTGCTTGTGGTGGCCTCTCTTATCACAAGCACCCAGCGAAATCTGTGTGACAGTTACAGAAGCTCACCCTGTGTGTGCACTTTGGCTCACAGGACAAAGGCATTTGCCTTCTGCATCCTTGGGTGAAACAGAGCATGAGAAACGGGCGAGATGAGCATCCTCCCCTCTCTGCTTCACTGCCTGTCTGGCCACTGCTTGCAGATGAAACTCAGGAACCATCACAGGCCTTACGTCCTCCACTGTGTTCCCTCCACCCCCATGCCCACTGTCTCAGTTTTCCTAGGTACCCCATGACATAAAAGCAATTCAAATTAATCGTGTAAAAAGATTAGAGGGTGTTTCTCATTATCCAGTCTTTTGAGCAACGTAAAAGCAAGGACTGGTTCTACTATTTCAATGCATTGTAAGCCACAGAAACTTCAAAACTTGGCCACTGCTTTATGTTTTGCATAAAAAGCTATCCCAGCACTCAGAGGAGCTGGCAAAACTTTTTTTGTTTGTCACTTGTTGAAACCAGATGTTTATGCTCTGTAGGAGAAAAATCCTTGCACACAAATTTTTAAATGACAAGAGAAAAATACAGAGAGGATGTGGATATAAGAAAACCGAAAAGCTTCTATCCTCTAAAAAAAAAACCACCAAAAACACACAAGTGTCAAAACACTGAAGAATCTCCCCCCAAAACCAAGAAATACGCACAGGTATAAATAAAGTATTTACAAAACCTTTAGTATTGTTTTTAACAGCTTAACCCC